>CM041537.1:11877623-12452623 GCA_023238725.1 Scortum barcoo
AAAAAAAGAAAAAATACACCAAATGATGTGCCAATGCACAGAAAGAGCAAACTGTGCCTGTTTTTGATGGTTGTGAAAGACTATGGCAGTCTGGTGTGCTGCAGGTAGTCGTCACACACAATGAGGACCACAACAAAGTATTTGTGAGTGATGAAATCAATTAAATGTGATCATATCATACATGCACACTGACAGCTTATGCCTGTATACCATTTTAGTAAGTAAAAAGTACCTATTGTTTCAAGATTTTAAAATGTATATTGTCAAAGGGAAATACAAGTTTGTTCTCTTGAATCAAGGCTTTTGAAGTAGTGTCAGGTGTAGCCAAGGTTCACACAGTCCCATATCAGAGGATAAAATACCTGGATACTGACAGAAAGGAAGAGAGTCCTGCTCCTGTCTACAGGAGAAGTCAGCAGAAACCTTTTGCACATGTATTAATTTATTTCTTTTTTTACATTTGAAGGACTCCTTTTTTTGTCATGGAGTTGAATAAAGAGTTTGATGTTATCAATTAAGACTCCTTATGACTTGTCAGACACACAGATGAAGTCAAAAACAAAATAGTGGTATATCTGGTTACTTGATTACTGAGACACAAGTGAGAAACCTGAGGTGTTTAAACTGAGGTCTTTACCTAGAATTCTCTGAGGGCAACTGGCTGGATGGTAAGAGAAAGATGCAACATGATTACTCAACTTATATGTATATTATCAATTACCTAGTTGGAGCAGAATCAGGTAGAAGACATAGAAAACTACTGTGAATGGTTGGTTCATTTTGTTTCGAGACGACTGAACACTCTTAACTTTAAGCAATGATCTTTGCCACTTGTCGCATCAAACAGCTTGAGCTAATGAGCTAGCAACACTATAAAAACCTGCAACTACTAATACGTCTGATAGCTGTCATGTGGACAGTAACCATCCATACGAAACATATAATCAGCCCTGGGGAACATAATCACGCCCACCCAACGCCCCAAGGTTCATCAAGCCTGCAGCGCCTACTGTACGTACCCAAAGATCTAAACCACACAGAGCAGAAAATAGTAAATAGAGCAGAGAAAGCTTTTTGAAGAGGCTGTTAAGAGCTTAACGCATTCTCTAATTATAGATCTCACTTGCTCTCTTTTTGAAGAGACCTGTAAATGGGAACACGCCAAAGTTTTAGATTACTACAAGTCTCGTAAAAATGAGAAAAAGCGGCCACTTCGCAGAGGTATAGGAGCGTTTTTACCTCCCCTCTCATTTCACTTAAATGTAAAACATAAAGCACTGATGAACACTAAGAAGAAAAGGAACAGTTCACTTAAAGACTTACACCCGTAACACACCATGTGTCAAATGAGAGGGGAAAGAAATGAAAGAAAGTGTGAAAAGACTGCCACGTAGAACACATGTATTTATGAGGATTTTGGCATGAGATAGTGACAGGGATGGATGGATGGATGGACAGATAGATGGATGGACAGATAGATAGATAGACAGATATATGGATATAGATAGATTTGAGGAGAGCTTTATAGGTTTGTACGACTGCGAGCACAATCCTGTAGGAGTGTAAACTACTGCGTGTAGCGGCCTTTGTTCTTCTACTCACACCCCTTCTGGAATAAGAAAATAAAGCGATGAAGGTCAGTTGGAGAGCAGACTGCCAAATATAGCCGCTGTGTTCATGTGAGGGCCAGACTCTCCAGAACGACAAGCCCAGCTCTGACCATGCCCTGTAATTGAGGAGAAAATAAGGACAGAAATTATATGTTTATTTTTGACAACAATTTTAATCTTCTGTGCTCTCCTTCAGAAAACGAGACGCCCACAAAAAGGCGCTGAGAATCGGTCTTACTCAAGACTGAGAGTTGATTTTTTTTTTTTTTTTGTCTTTTTCAACCAATAAATGAAATTCTAAAATGTACACACCTTTTGCCTAATAAAACTGAGAGGCACAATTACAAGAAAATGCATTTTCAGTTTATAAACCTCACACAATATAATAATAGTATATTAAATAAGATTTAACACATGAAATAAAAGCATATTTTACTCACTAAATGCTAATTTATTTCTCCATATATGTGAATTAGTGTTAAATTCCTCTTTTATTTCCATGAAATTTTTCCTTTGTGTGTTGACTTTGACTCTGGTGTTACACTAGAAAAGAGATGTTTAAACTGAATACATTTTCTCAACACATTTTTAATGTAACTTACACATACCTGCTTGTCAGCACTATGACATGCATGAATATTTGTAATATGTAAATTAACACAAAGGAAAAAATGTGACAGCCAATGAACAGAGTAAAGCTTTGGTAGGTTTGTCACACTGCTTTACGGAAAGTAATTATTTTGGATCTCAGTTTATTAAATACTAGAATTTATTGTTGAAGTCTGATAATGAAATCAGTCTGTAGTTATGATGATCCACAAATGGGTTACAGCAGGTTCAACAGGCCACTGTCTTTGGTTTAAATTCATGCAGCAGTTTGTGGACTTCTTAAATTGGTAATTTAACCTAAATCAGGCCAACACACATTTTCAGATTTCCCCCTAAAAGATTTGTATCCCAGACTCAGAGATCAATAATGACAGAAAGCTATGTGGACGATTTGGAAACACCACCTCGCCACTGTCTTTGGTAAGACTTTATTTCCTTACATTTCCAAACTTTCTGTCAGCTTCCCTCTTTCATTTCTACCTCTTTTTTTTTTAAATCAAACATCAACAATCTCTACAAGCCCCCCATTGTGCGAAGTTCGCCGTTTGAATTCACTTTATTTGATGCGATAATCTCTTCTTTATTTTATTTAATGACTTGATCCTTTTTTCTCCTCCGCTCGCCTGTGTTGTTCGGCCTCTTTAACCATCCCAGTTAATGTCTAAAAAGGCAGTTAACTGCATTTAAGAATATTGGAAACAGAAAGAGAGGGTTGAAACCAGAATAATAAAATCTCGGATGGAAACCACAGACTCGGCCGGCTTAATTTTTCTGATTTATGTGGCGCAGGCCGAGGCTACATGTTCTTTTGTTATTTGGAGGAAAGAAAAAAAAAACTTGTACAGTTTCACTCTTGTCCTTCACGTCTTAGCCGCAGCAGCGCGTCTCAAAGCACATGAGCGCACTTTACAGCATGATCTTACAGTGGAGACGCGCAGATAACTCCACACACACACACACGCATACACACACACGCATACACTAAGCTGGATTAATTCCAGTGGAAAAAATAATGCCAGTGAAATTGAAATAATGTCCGCGCGGTGATTGATGAGCAACCCATTCATGCGTTTATCTTTTAAAAAAAAAAAAAAAGAGAGGAAGGATCCGACACTCTCCGTTTGGGGAGGTGGGATGTCCTCTTTCTATCCACCAATCTCCGTCCATTCTCCTCCATCTCCTCGGTTTTTATTGCCTCTTAGCGAGTCTTCAAAGAGCCCAGAGCCTGTAATTAGGGGGCGGGCTCCCCGTGCCTCAAAACACTTCCCCGCGTTAGTGCCCGACTTCTCCCAAAGTGTCCCGGGACTCTGAGCTGCGCCTCTCCCACTCCCCTCAGCTTCCTTAGGATATTGTTTCTCAGGGATGGCCGCATCTATTCTGGAGGTAGGAAATGTGATTGTAAGTAGATTTTTTTTTCCTTTCTCTTTCTTCTTCTTCTTTTTTTTTTTTTAACTTTTCCTGATCTTACAAATGTACGTACAAATGAAATCCCAGCTGTAGTTTTGTCCTGATGAAAAATGCATGAGTGGGAATAAATCTGGGATATGACAGGATACTTAAAATGGTGATGTGCATTAATGGCCAAAGATGTAAAATCTTTGTGGAAGGTGGTTTAAAGCGACCTGGCAGAGTTCAGCTCAGCGCTCACGTCTTGACCTCTGTTCATCATAAGCCCAGGGTTTGCATTTCCTCCAGGAGTCTTTTGCTTTATATGCAAGAAAAAACTGATAATAAGTTGTCTCGCATCGCCACGACAAGCTGTGCGGTGTCACTGGACGTGGCTAGAGATTGAGAGGACAGTAGGGGTAATAAAAGACCTTAAAGTCTGCGGTGAAACATCCGCTAACCTGAAAACTGGGCTGACCCCGGGGGCTTGTTGGAGGAGATGAGCGCTAATCACCTCTGAATGAGGCGTCAGTCCGAAAAGAAAAGACCATGTTTTAGAGTGATGATGATATCTGAGACAGAGTTGTAGGCTTGTAGGGTTAGAAAAGGATGTGGTGCGCCTGGACTGAGATATACAATTTGGGCCGATCACAATGCTCTCATAATGATAAAACACACCATTTAAAGTGCAGTAACATCTGTACACTCATCGCCACGTTGCAGAAACAATGTAAAGTTCTATTATAGGAAGATGATAGTGCTTTTTCATTGGTCACGTCCACGTGTGCAGTGTGTGGTAGCGGTAGAAAGACAGACATCTTATACGTTGTGCTATAGTGTTAGCTACCTGTCACATGGAAAACGCATATACTAGAAAAGTATTACAAGAAATTATTTATTCATCAAAAGTGAAAGTCCTTTGGTAGAGTGAGTAGTTCACTTCATGAAATGACATGTTGATAATCAGGATGACGATGATAAACAGAGAAAATACAAATCTGTAAGGAAAAGTAAACAGAGCAGTGGTTTGTCTAACATCTTTAATGCCATTAGAGATTAACATATCTGTCATATAATATATCAACATATCTGTGTCTGCTATAAGTGAGACACAGTTAAAGTTAATAGCACAGAAGTTATACATGATTACACAACATATGTTACTTAAAAACATAGACTGTGGATGATAGTGGTTTTAAGTGAAACAAAAGAGCAAAAGAAGTCCCCCTTTGCTGAGCACAGCAGAACCTTCACAAGCATAAACATTCACTGCTAAAACTGCCCTGACCACTTTGAAAACGGAGCGAGCAGGAAAAAGCCAGCGGTGGCAGTGAAACATAAGTTTTTTATTAGAGTTGACACTGACAGAAGCAGCAGCAGCAAGCAGCCATTTCCTGCAGACAGACAGTCTCATTTTCTCCCCTGTCTCCTCCTCCCCAGGAAGACGCACGCTATGGCTCCAGTCCTCTGGCTATGTTAACTGCTACCTGTAACAAGTTTGGCAGCACAAGCCCCGTCAGGGATTCAGCTACACCCGGGAAGACCGGCAGCGCTACTCCAGTAAAGAAGCCCTACAACATGACCTCTGACCTTCAGACAGCTAAGAACGGGCGGACCGCAGACGGCAGTGGCCTGGCGGACTCCTACACTGGCTCCTTCACCACAGCTGGAGGAGGAGGCGGCGGGCTGCTTACCCCCACTGGAAGCCCCCCTCCTTCAGCCGGAGGCTACACAACAGAATATAACCCTTTCTCCCACTCCTTCCAGACCTCCGTCTCCCAGGACCCGTCTCTTTTAGTGTCCAAGGCCCACGCTACGGCCGACTGCCTCACCAGTGTCTATACCTCACTGGATATGACACATCCCTATGGCTCCTGGTATAAAGCCGGCATCCACCCTGGCATTACTGCTGCTCCAGCTAATGCCACGTCCTCCTGGTGGGATGTCCACCCCAACTCTAACTGGCTGTCAGCAACTCAGCCCCAGACGGACGGAGGTCTCCAGGCCTCCCTGCAGCCTGTAGCTCCCCAGGCCTCCCTCAGCCCACAGCTGCCCAGTTACAGCACCGACTTTACACCACTCAACCCAGCTCCTTACCCCTCTGTGGGACTGGGCTCCTCCTCACACCTCCTCCAGCCCTCCCAGCACATGCTGCCCCAGGACATGTACAAGCCCAAGCCAGTGCCAAGTGCAGGGCTGATTGAGAGTCCCATGGGCCTAAAGCCTGCTAGGGGATCAGGGGGCTACAGTGGAGGGGGTGCGCCCACCAGGTCCTCATGTGACTGCCCCAACTGCCAGGAGCTGGAGAGGCTGGGGGCCTCAGCTGCATCCCTGAGGAAGAAGCCGGTCCACAGCTGCCACATCCCAGGGTGTGGGAAGGTCTATGGCAAGGCCTCCCATCTCAAAGCCCACCTGCGCTGGCACACTGGCGAGCGGCCCTTCGTTTGCAACTGGCTGTTCTGCGGGAAGCGTTTCACACGCTCAGACGAACTGGAGAGGCACGTGCGTACCCACACGCGGGAGAAGAAGTTCACCTGTCTACTGTGCAACAAGCGTTTCACGCGCAGCGACCACCTCTCCAAGCACCAGAAGACCCACGCGGATTCTGCAATGCAGGGGAAAGCTGTAGCTGTGGAGGGAGACACAGATCCCCGAAGTGAAGAGACCACGGAGCTCAACACCAGCGCTGTACCCAACAATCCTGTCGCTGACCAAATCACCAACGGAGATGAGAAGACTGGCACACCTAATGGAGTGGAGAACAGCAGTGGACTGTTGGAGATCTGAGTCTTCTATCCAGCATTGTGAGACATGGTGGGTTTGTTTTTCATGATAACAAATTCACCTTTTAAATAAAAAAAGACAGTAAAAAAGAGACAGTATTTGGTTTCAAGAAATACAAAGGATAGCAGACCCTGTTTGAAAAGACTTAATGACTGAGCATGTTACAGGTCGCACTCACTTCATTTTCTCTGGATCACACACACACACAAGCTAAGCCTGCAAACACACACTATGCACAAATGTATGCAGAGAAACACAAATATGAGTTACCAAGCCGTGATTTACAAGAACACATGTGCACATGCAGACGCACATAAATGACTATGAGCATATATAATGCATACGCACAGAAGTTTGCCTGCACGCACGCACACACACACACAAGTAAACACAGTCAAGCACACATTTAGCCTATACACATTTTCTGCCTTTCAAATGAGACAAACCACTGGGGAAATTTAATCTGCAAAAGCAGAAGGAAAAGAGCTCTGAAGCCACAAGAGGAAAGTAGTTTTAGAAGGAGACTTATGGTTAGGAGGATGGAGTTGATGGAGCATTGCATGCATAGAGAAAAATCTGATTTACAGCTGTACTTTGATACTTATTTGTTATTCTTGAGACAATCAATGGACAGTCATACTTACTGCTTCTTGTTGCCAAAGACATTCTGATTTAATTGCATTTCACTTTTGTTTGCTGTTTGCTTCTTATTATGTCTAATTTAATTTCATATTTACATAAATAATCTAATTTATGTCTTAAATTATACACATGGAAGATTATCTTGCACCCTGCAGGAAATATAATGCCTGAGATAACGCAAGATGGTTGAAGCTGGCCAAAAAGAAAATAAAATGCATTAAATTAAGTTTTTTTTTTCTTATTTATTAGTTATAATGTGGAGTTTTGGGGCAGTGTTTTTAAAGATTTATTTATAGATCTTGAAGTTAGATGTGTGTGTAAACTATTTCTATATAATCTTTTAATTGTGAAGTCTTCCACACCTGGCAAAGTAATGATTAATAAGGGCTTCTCCTTGTTTGTACATACTATATATTTACAACCGTATATAGATTTTGTTAGGTGTGTTATTTTTCTACTTTTTGTTTATGTATTTTCTATATTTTGTGTAACTTGGAAAAAGATGGAAAATGATCTTTATGATGCATCAGTTAAAAGAAACATAAACATAAGAGCTTGATTTGTTGCTCATCTTGTTTGTTGCTTCTGGTGGAGCTGAACTGCCACTGTTTGCTGAATTGTTGTGAAACAAGTGTATAAGATACTGTAAATAGTGATAAAGCATTAAACCTCGTAAAGGTTGACATGTTGTAAAAGTTGTGGTGCTGAACCATGACAATTTTGGTGCTTTAAAAAGTAAAGAAATTTCAAAAGCATTTCCATCGCTGGCGTTATTCGTATGTAAGAATTTTTTTTTTAAGATGCAAAAAATGAAAAGCTCACTCCTCCACTCTTCATCCACTCCTCTCCTCACTCACTTCCACCCTTTTCATATCTTACTATATTTCCACCTCACCATGGCCAACCAAATACTTTCATTATCTTTTGCAGCACAAACAAAGCCGTCCACTGAAGTGAAGTCTTAACTCCACACAATGACCCCCTTTCAGAGAGCCACTGTAGTTACACTCAAGACAATTACTCCACTCTCCAGCTTGAGAGGGGTAATTACTGAGAGCGATGCTCCAGCAGAGTCAGGAGAGAGGAGAAGAGGGGATTAGGACAGGGGAGCTGTGGTTGTATTGTTTATTGAGGGAGGCGGTCAAACAAAGGACCCCAATTAAGGCAGGATGCCGGACGAAAGACGTGATGTGGAGAGACGAATGCAGAGGAGAAGCTGGACTGACCATCGAGTGCATTTTACAGTCTGTCAAGAACCCCCAATCTGAGGCCGTGCTGCCACTGTAGATGACATTTTCTTGCATTTGTGCAGGAGTTAAAGACACACTTGTGCGCATTTGTGTCCGGTTTTCTGTCAGGTCATTCAGGCTGTATTGTAGACTAATAAAAATACGTGAGGTGAGTGGACTCTGCATTAAAAGCGAGATAGCCTCAGGAAAGACTAAATGAAACTTACAACAGATGTGTACTATAATGGCCCCAGACAAAGACTGATTCAGAGATTGAATTTTTATTACAAGTTCATACCCACAGTGGTAACAGGTTGATGGCTGAAATAGATGATACGGACGTAAAACAATTTCAAACAATTTTAAAATCCTTCTTTCCACCATCTTTCTAAACTACATAATTTTACAAGTACTAGGAAAGGAAAAACACAATCGATGACAACATTTTTTTTAAGATATAAAAGTAATGACTTTCATCACAGAGGTGAAGACCCTATACAACTGGAACCCCCCTGAAGCTACCGACTCTCCTGTTGTAACATTTACACTTCCCAGGCTGCATGGTTCCAATTTAGGGCTTCTAATGAGCTGTAGTTGAGGTCAATTTATATAAAACGTCCCAGGGCCGACTCTGTCATCAGGGACCGACATGTTTATGGTGGTCTGAAGTGGGCGCACGGTCGAGTCCACAACATAAAAGGCAAACAGGGGGAATGGGGTATGGGTAGGGTGTGTCAGGCCAGCGGGTGAGGGTGGGGGGATTTAGGAAGACGGTCAGTGGCTTTTAAAACCTCTGCTGCTACTAGTATTTTCTGCCTTTTTTTAAAAAACACTCCCTCAGCAGCCGTGGTGGCATACTGTAGCCTTAACTTTATTTTTACTTCTTTTATTTAGAACGCCAGGAAACATTAAGTGTTGCTTGAAATAAGGTCATAAAAAGAAAAATATACATGGGGTGACACATAGGGGCTAAAGAAGAAGCCGGACAATCTGTTCCATATGGTTTTCCCGCACGTGCCCTTGCTCTCCATTTACACAATCACTGCAATACGCAGACTTGTTAGGACTACAAGATTATTCCAGAGGATCCCAGACACACCTGTTAAAGCCATCACACAGCCCATTTCCGACCTAACTGACACGAAGAAGCAATTGTAAAACATTCACTCAAGCAGTGTTTAGTTTAGCCATGAGACTTGATGAGTTATATAAACCTTTGCTTAATGAATTACTCCAGGAAGTTTCAGCTTTCCGAGGTTTCCGGCTGTTAAAGTGACTCATCGTGATGTGTTGAACAAAAAACTAATGAGCTCCTTTTCCTGTTGTTATCTGGTCCTAACTGAATAGTCAAGTAAGACAATGGACTGTGCTCCGACATAGCCACAGGCACGGGTAAGTACTAAGCCACCCCAGTGCGTGCAGGGCGGGGGGTTTGTGGGAGGCATAAAGCAGGACAAAAGCACAGGTGTCTGCAGGTGTGACTGGGTCTCTGTGGCAGAGGGCGGGGGGGAAAAGGGAAAAGAATGTCAGCACGCCCAGAGGCTCAGCAGTCAGGCCATAAGTAAAAGCAAGATAAGGCTTTTTGGCAAAGGGGAAAGGTAAAATGACCTGAGTGAACCATAACATGACCCGAAGAGCAGAGGTCAGGCTGAATACAACAGAGGATTTAAGAGGAAAACACAACAGATAAGAGTGGGCAAGAGGCAAAAAGGTCACGCTATTTTACAGATTGCTCTTTATGTCTTTTTTCTTTTCAATCGTCATTTACATCGACGAAAACAGCACCATGCTACAAAAAACAAGGCAATAGATGTGTCTCTGTGATTAAGCGCTTTTCTTCATTTATGCCGTAACATTCGAATTCGAGTCCAGCTGATGCAACAGTCTTGTATCTTGCAGCACCACCTCCCATCTCTCCCCACTGAATCATTATTACGCTGGTGATGGACGTTAGACCACCCTCTCACTTTTTACAAAACAAACAGCAGACCGCGCACCTTCCGTCATCAAATCTGGAGTGCTTTTCATATCTCCAGCTCTAACCCATGCAATGTCACATCCTTCTTCAGCCTACAACTGCTTTTAAAGTTTAAAGGGAGTCCTCCCTTACTGCCCAGTGCACCAAATGCGGCACTAAACGAGGCCATTTTGTTTATAGGAACTGTGGGAGGGTTGTGGGTGACTCTGTGCCCCTTTAAAAAGATAATATGCTTCCCATTTAATGGCCTCCGGATGACAAATTGCTTCCAGGGGAAAAATTAAGTTAAGAAAATTGCATGTGTGACACGTAAAGACATATCCACTCTACTTAAGATGTTTGACATCCATAATTCAATTATACGCAGAAGTAGGTGCAGTTAAGATTTTTTTGAGTAACCACATTTGCCACATTTGCCCCCCAATAGAGTACATGCTTTGGCTCTTCATCAGTGATCACATGTATTTCTCATCATGTAACAATGATATACATTTGCTAATCAGGACAATTGGTGATTAATGATTAATTTTAGAGGTATTTCAGATTAAATGTCACTTGAGGGGATCTATACAGAGAGAGCACATGCAGTAAAGCTGGTGTGGTTTGCTTCATTTTGGCGTTAAAGCAGTTTTTTTTTTACTAACAAGAGGAATAGCCCAATATCTCTGGAGATGGCTGGAACAACTTGTGGTTAATCATAACCTAATACCCTTACAAATAGTGTCCATAAACTGTTCTTTCCTTTTGAAAATGCTTACTATCTTGATGGTATTCTGACTGACACACAGCCCAAACCCTTCTTGTTTGCTTTTTTTTTTTAGGTTCAAGCCACTAAATACTTCCTTGGAACATTTTAAGTGAAGGGATTTAAGAGAGACAGCGCAGACAAGGGGTGGTGGATATGTAAAAACACAAAATCCTCAGGAGAAAAGGTAGAGAAAACACAATCGGAGAGACCTGCCATCAAAAGTACAGCGGTAAGTGAGAAAAGAGAAGGCGGCCAAATAGCAAATGAATCTGGATTTGGATTAGCTGAATGAGGGGACAGAAGAAGGAAAAAAAAGTCAGTCAGCGAGGGAGAGAGAGAGAGAGAGAGAGACAGTACGGCAGACAGAGAGAGAGAGAGAGAGTCAAAATGCAGAAAGAGAACTGAGTGATTTGAGTTGGAAGCGGGGAGCAGGGAGCCAGGGTTGGCAGGGTTTTGGTGGAGGAGTGTGGTGGTTCAGAAGTCCTCCAGCGCTTGAGGCGCCAGTGTGTCCGGCGGGGGCCCTGACCATGAGCTGCCTCACCCCCCCAGAGCCACGGCCACAAACCCCCTCTCCCCCTTTACCACCAGCACCGCCACCACCCATCTAACCCAAAACCCACTGGCAGGCAGCGCTTCACTGAAGCTGCTGCTGCTGCTGCATGTTTATTTAATATTCTGAAGAAATTGAAATATCTTTGTGGGTTCACACACATACATACACAATTACATATCACACTCACCCACACACACACACATGCACACACGCACGCATACGTTCACACACATTACCACCACAATATATAAATAAATAAAGTCGAGTAATAACGTTCTCTTGATCTGTGGCCAAGAATAGAGTTGGAGAAAATCTTTTTCAAATGGTGTTTTCAGAAGCGTAGAGGGAGGAGCGTGAATGTCTGACACTGCATGTTGCCTGAGCAGGCGGCATGTCTCAGACTGACTCCCACAGAGGAGAGAGAGCATTACCAAAGTGGTTGACAAACAAGAAATAGTTCCCATGTGACAGGAACAGAGTAACTTTTGAAAATAAATAAAGTCAAATATTCAAATTTGCTGGTACAGTTAAATGTCAGTTCCATTAAACATGGTTTCTCTAAAAAAAATATTCAGCAGTTCACATGTCAAACTATTTAGCAACTCTGAGTGTGTGGTCTGCGAATGAGAACATGTATATGAGGTGTTTGTGAAGTGTTAAATGAATGGATGTGCATGCCAGCCTTTTTCTGTGTGTGTGTGAGTGAGAGTCAGTATGCATGCGTGAGTGCGCACATGCACGCATCCATAATGAGTCTCTGATCATTACAAAACAATTCCTTCAGACAGAAATCCCTTAAACAGCCTCGGTTTTGGGCTCCATGCTATCCCCCTTCTGTCTCCTCTCTCCTCAGCAGCCACCAACCACTGCTGCTGCCAAAAATAACACAGGAGCGCCACTCAAACCCGCGCCTCACCACAGCACAGCTCGGCCGCAAGACAGGGATCAAAACACACACAAAAAAGGAAACACATTATATTGTGGAAGGAGGGGAAAAAGAGCATTCATACAGCTCCATGCTTGAAGATATCTACTGATGATTTTGGCAACCAGAGAACCACACATACTAATGCAGCAGTCCAAGACAGGGAAAAGGAAAAGTGTGTTTGTGGATGTGTGTGTGTCTGTGCGTGCATACATTTTGGATGCACTGTAGCTGCTGAGATGGTATTCATTTCGGATCTCATTCAGTCAGTGACTTAACCACAAGCTCAATAAAAACGCTTACATTATCACGTTATAGGTCAATAAATTAAGGTTTTCGGCTGACAAACGAAGGCCCCAGCGAACAAAGCAAATTAACGCTGAAAGTATGAATAATGAGTAGGAGGGGTGTGCTCCACTCGCAGATAAATCATGGTGCTTTGATTGTAGGTTTGGGAGTTCAAATGTGGAGAGAGCTTTACTCATTGTCATGGCCGGTTCACTTTGTGTTGCACTTGGCAAAATGCGCATATCCACACTGACACACCGATGCCAGTGAATGAAGCCATCAGAATCCAAGCTCTATTTCAGCGGTGGCAGGCGAGGGGGTTTACGAGCAAACCGTCGTGGGATTAATTGTCGAGCCACAGAAATAAAGGAAATGATGGAGAGGTGGAAAATGTATTGAAATATTTTATGGAAGTGCTGCTATATTAGTTGGGATGGAGGTTTTGAACTTGCGGGTCCAAAAGGATTTTACGGGTCTGCACGACTCCTCGGGGTATTCACCAAGGCAGAGAGATCCAAACTAAGCAAAGAAACTCCAACGACATTGACGGCCCATAGTCTCATTCTATAATTAAAGAGAGTGGTCTTATTTTGAAAATTAGAGCGAGTCCAACTTCCAGATCCCTTCCCCATCTCTCTGGGATGTGCACCAGCTCACCTCTAAAGCCCCTCTTTGCGGCGTCGCTCAATCTGATGCTTTCGTTTAAGTTTGCTTTTCTTCATTCCACCTCTTCTGTTTACTTAACTTCCATGTAAATTGTTGTTTTCTTATTGCTTTGTCGTTCAGTTGTTGTTGTTCATCCGGCATTACATCTGCTCCGAGTTAGCACACGCGCAGTGGAGGAGAGCCTGGGTAGGAGCAGTGATTGATGTGACTGCCCCGTCAGATACGCTGTTATTCTAATTGGTTGTTTTGATTCGGGTGTGGTGGATTCTTCTCAAATGGCCTTAGAAGCAGAAGGTAGAGCTGGAAGAGCCTGATTTTTATCACAGTCTCAAGTACTTACACACATGACACATATACTAAAGGGTAAAGCTCAGTCATGCCATTTCAAGAATTTATTGTCATTACACAACAACAATTTACATCAGCAATCATTGGTAATGAAATTCTTAAATGTAGGCTAGATAGGATTAAGTTCACTTCAGCAGTTTTTCAACACTTTGATGTTTAACTCAGTGTTGATTAGACTCTTTATATTTCACTTTTTGAACTTATAATTGACTAATTGTAAAACAATACACTACAATACACTACAGGCCTACTACAGGTCCCACAAATCAGCAGTTTCTTAATGATGAACTTCAGAAAGCTTGGAATGCAATTCCTGGCACATACCTTAAAAAACTTGTGGAACGAATGCCTCAAGTATATGCCATGCTGTTGTTAAAGCCAGAGGAGGTTACTTTGAAGAAAGCAAAGTCTAAGCAAGAAAAACTCAAATACCTGATAATTATAGTAAAAATGTCTTCTGATAAGTTACTCTTTATATAATAATCATGTTTATTTTGTTGCAAAGTATACCAATGAAACTATGATCTTTTTTGTACAAATTTGATCTTGCTTCCAAACTTTTGGCCCGTGGTGTATATGTTAATCTTGATATTCCCCCATGTAAAGCACCTTTATTTTTAAAAGTAATGCATGCATAAAGTTTGCTGTTATCATTTATTAAAGATGTTTACCTTTTTGGGTAGGCACACCACAGTCTTCTGTGTTTCTGTGTTGGCCCACAGTGGAGGTGACAGGTGGCAGACAGACCCGAGGCCCCTGAAGTGCTCACACAGCCCGGATAGAGGCTGGTCGGGCGGGCACATCTGTGACTGACTGTCGCCCTCTTCTGGCTCCTCTCAGTCACAACAACAAACTCCTTAACACAGAGAGAGACACACAGGAGGCGATAAAAGACTCTCTCCAAACTTAACTTGCTCACACGCACAACAAAATGAGATAGAAGCAGCAGATATTTCCTCAGGTTGGTTCTGGCTCTCACTTTCCAATCTCGTTTCACCTTTTTTTTTCGCTGACTGCAGGTGCGTGACAGCTGCAGTCCAAAGATTTCAGATAGCCTGCCTGCTAACTAGCTGCACAAAAAAAAAATAATGCATCAGAACTGAACTTTTTTTCCCTTTGGTAGCTGTTTTTACGTTAAATAAGTTTATTTTACTGTACTGTCTTAGTCCGTGCATTATAACTTTACCTATTTCAACTTTATGCTCACTTTTAAATGGACGATGCTACTTATAATGAAATGTTTTGGCATTGTGACGGTGGTAGTTAAAAAAAAAAAAAAAGTCTCCAGTGTGTTTACTGTGAGTGACTGTTCACCTGTTTTTTGTGGTGGTCGCTGCTCGTTCATACCTGGACACCCGCGCAGTGTTTTGGCAAAGCTCCGCGGCGGTGTTTTCCGGCGTACAAAACGAACCGACCCCAATCGTCCGCGGACCAATGGGAGCTCGAGTTCGGCGGGAGAACCGCGCCACGTCACCGGCGTGCGTGCTGTTTTCGGGTCCGGAGAGAGCGGGGAGGGGCGGGGCTTCGTCTGCTCTTTACATGCTGTCGCCTCGCTGTCCTGTCTGTCTGCGCAAATACCGTCAAATGAAAGAGCTAGTGTCCGTCTTGGTGGGGGGATCAACCATCCGGAACCGATCGGCTCTTATCTGCGTGAAATAGGGAATGAACGACGAGACAGCACCGGACGGCTGGAAGAGAAACTCCGGGTGCTCCAGGTGAAGCTGAAGCTAAGCTAGCCCTTAGCGCAGTGGCTAGCTGTGTGTTAGCCAGTCTGAAGATTAGACCCCCCCCCCATTTTTTATTTTATTAATAGATTATTTTGAGTCTCCGCCATCACAAACTAACCAGGCTGGTTTTAATTTTGGCCCACACACCCACGTTTGCCTAAATTTTGTTCGGTTAAACTTCAAAATATTAAAGGGGGCCAGATGTTATGAGTGATGCAGCTGCCAACATCATCATTCATTAAACTTCCATCCTCACGTCGATCATGCTCATTGAAGGCATCTAAATCACTTTATACCCCTGCATGTGCTGCCCAAGTCACAGCAATGAAAGTTAATTTTACTGATATGGACCTTTATAACACTACTCTTGTAAATAGTCCCTCTCCCCCCTACAGAAAACAATCAAAATCAATTAATGTAGTAAAAATAAAATAATAGGACAAATTAGAGAAACTCTTGTCAGTATAACACAATACAGTTCAACAGCACCGCAAACTGCAGCCCCCAAAATAACCACACAGTTGATTAAACATATCTGTAAATCAAGCTCAATTAAAGCACAATAACCTTCATGAAAGGAGGATTGGAGGATTGCAGGACTGTTGTATTAGACTGCATCAGTTTTAGTTAATAAACAGTTTATTGAATCAGATCAACAATTCCTGATCGGTCCTCCTCATGGTGGGTTTTTCTTTTCTTCTTTTTTCTTTTAGTATTGAGCAAATGCTGGCTGTGAATCCCGGAAAGACGCCCATCAGTCTGCTGCAGGAGTATGGAACGCGGATAGGCAAGACCCCAGTGTACGACCTGCTGAAGGCCGAGGGGCAGGCCCACCAGCCCAACTTCACGTTCCGCGTCTCCGTCGGAGAGATCAGCTGCACCGGCCAAGGGCCCAGCAAGAAGGCAGCCAAGCACAAAGCAGCCGAGGCTGCTCTGAAGATGCTCAAGGGAGGCCTTGGAGGTCCCGCCGGAGTTGGTGTTGGAGTAGACGGGTTCATTGGGGTTGACGTGTCAACTGATGGAGACAGGTCCGTTTCTTTTTAGTTCTTTTACTGGCTTTAGAGTTAAAATGATTCAAAGACAGCCACACTGGGGAAAAAGCCAGTAGAGCAGCTCAGTATGCTTTATATATGTAATGATTTGCAAAAGCATCAATCAAGTGTGAGCTTGATGTCTGTGTGATTTCATTGCTTCCTCTTCAGTTTTTGTTTTATCTCATCTTCTGGACAGCTCCCAGTCAGAGATGAAGACCTCAGGCAGTTCTCAGCAGTCTGAATGTAACCCTGTAGGAGCTCTGCAGGTGAATAAACAAAGATTTTTTCTTCCAATTTAAGGTTTTATTTTGTTGTTTGACTGTCTACTCATACATGTTGTCTTTCAGTAAGTCAGTCCTTCCCACCCTTGTGTTATTAACAATGTCTACATAGTTTATATCAGGATATATGCATGCCTTTTTCTTTTTTTAAGTATTTGTTTGTGTGCTTCCTTGCCAGGAATTGGTGGTGCAGAAAGGATGGCGTTTGCCAGAGTACACCGTCACCCAGGAGTCTGGTCCAGCACATCGCAAGGAGTTCACCATGACCTGCAGAGTGGAGAGATTTGTCGAAATCGGTAAGATGCTAATTGTTTCATAATCGAAGATTGTGCAGTGTATTTACAGGTTCTGTTTGTTGTTGTTGTTGTTGTTGTTGGCATAAATCAAATCCACTTACCATGATTATTATTTTTATTATTATTTTTGTTATTATTATCATTATTCTAATTATTATTATTGTTATAATGATATCTGCTAGTATTTAAATTTTTTTTTAACGTGCCACATGTGAACTCTCCTCATAAATACCATGAAGTTGGCTTTTTCTGTGATGAAACATTTAAGCTGTAATTCTATAAATGAAATAATGCTGGTAGGAAACATATATGCTGGCTTTTACAGGGGTGTTGTAGTTTCTGAGCATCATTCACCTACTTTCATACCTCAGGTTTCTGACACAGCTTATAGTTGTCACTGATGGATGTGAATATTAACGTCCCATTTCAAGTAATAAAGATTAGGTAAAAGCTAAATTAGAGCTGAATTGGTTGCTTATGCTTATCAAAGTTGCACTGAATGAATATCAGTGAGTCAGACTCATTATTAATCAGTGATCTTTTCTTGTGCAACATTATTCAGCATTACTCAATCTCCCATTCCTCTGCAGGAAGTGGAACCTCAAAGAAGCTAGCAAAGAGAAACGCAGCTGCTAAGATGTTATCGCGTATACACGACGTCCCAGTAGACCTAAGGACCAGCAATGATGCTGAGACAGAAGATGACACGTTCACCATGGTGAGAAACAAACCTTTAACTGCGCGCCAGCCTACGAAGATCCTGTAGGAAATGATGCACAACATAACATTCATCCACAAATATGTTCACTTTAGTGTATCACAGATATTATATTTGCATGACACAGTGCTTGATAATCTTCCAGCTGTTCATCCCTCAGATGTTATGCAGAATACCATAAACCGGGCACCTGAGAACACATCACCCTGCTTTGTTTTATTCATAAACCTTGCTGGCAGAACATCAGAGTTTATTTAATGAACCTCGTCTCCCCTGCACACACAGCACATGGGGAGCAGAGCTGAGTCGGGCAAAAGTAAAGGCTTCAGCTGCACGTGGGACTCCCTGCGTAACTCTGCCGGAGAGAAGATCCTCCAGCTCCGCAGCCACCCTCTGGGCATGCCCACTGACTCCAACTTCTGCTCCCTGCTGAGTGACCTGTCTCTGGAACAGCGCTTTGACGTCAGTTACCTGGATCTGGGTGAGTTGAAAAAAGGTGTTTGAATTAATTGCAATTGCACTCACTTCCGCCGAGCACCTCATTCTGACTACAGCAGAAGCTTAAGAGGAGTTTGACATTGACAGGTTGAAAGGAGCGTGTAAATATAATGAATGAGCCGCGCATTTGAAAAGCCTCATTACAGTACAGGTTTGTATTTGGTTTTGAACCCTCTTACTGCTTTTGCAACTGTTTTACACCATCTGTTCAAGCTAAGGCTTACACATCCTTATATGTCTTACTGTCATCTGATTTGGAGGAAGTAGCCCCCAGCTGCATGTTGTCACAGTTTTGGCAGGAGAACTATTTTAATATGTGGACAGTACTTCACAGACAGACCAAAACATTAAAGTGACAGGTCCTCACTGACTAATTTAGTGCTGAGTTTGTTTTATATTTCTTTTTATGTCCTTGACTTTGTTAAGGAGACAGCATCCATTCTATGTGAGCTTGACACACTTGTGTTCATACACTTTGAGTGCCTCTTGGTAAGATTTGGAGAAAGTGCTCTTATTTTGAAAATTAGAGCAAATATACTCTCCTCAATGTTGCTTGGTCTAATTCTCAATTTTTAACTCGCTTTTCCTCATCACTCCTCTTCTGTTTACTTATCTCTTCTATAAACTGTTTTCTCATTGTTTGGTCAATCGGTTGTTTATCTGCAGTTATGTCATCTATGAGTTAGTGGAGCACAGTCTGTGCATGAGCAGCGATTGAAACTCTGTCAGATATTCTGTTAGTTGATTGGTTCGTTTGCTTTTTCAACATTTTTCTTTCTTGTTTCAGAGGAGCGCAGTCTGAGCGGTCTGTGCCAATGTCTAGTGGAGCTGTCCACACAGCCAATCACGGTGTGCCACGGCTTTGCTCCAAGCATAGATGCTGCTCGGGCCAATGCAGCCCACAATGCGCTGCAGTACCTCAAAATCATGGCCGGAGGGAAGTGATGTCCTCCTCCTCCTCACAGACTCGGAACTTGCCGTCACACAATGCAAAGGATAAATTTCCACTTTGGATGAAGGAGGCACTTCTGTGATGAGTTCAAATAACCTGAATTACCTCAAATTTGGAAATGGAGACTTTTTCTGTCTCCTGACGAACACCTGGAGCCCTTTTTTTCTTTTTTCCTCTTTCACATTAATTTTTTTGTTACCAATGAAGATTTAGTTGCCCAAAGACTCATGCACCCCTCTCCTTGACATTTTTTTGTATTTGTCACTAATTACGTTAAAAGGCATTTTCAGTTTTTGCTTCCTCTGCATCCGTACGCAACACCCAATTTTCCTGAACTCTAAAATTTAAAAAGCCTTTACCCGAAATCAAGAGTGGCGCCCTTGCAGTGAGTTCCCAAATAGCTGCAGACAAATTCTGATGCATCAAAAAGCGAAAAAGCTCAAGGGGGTGTGTAGAAATTGGACTATGGGATTGTCAGCTCCGTTTGATCCCAGTTCACATGGATGAACACAAGAAACAAAATTCCAGCCATGTGACGACATGTGGAGAGAAAAGGACTCTGCTGAATTGCTACCAGAGGATAATTGTTTTAAAGACTGGATGAATATGAAAAACATGACTGTTGTTGTGTATTAATTTGAAATCTAAAAGCGCAAACTCTTTGTCTCTGTGGCATTCTTAATCTTGGGCCTTAAAGATTGGAATTTTTAGGACATTTTTCCCTCTTGTTTTAAAACTCGAAGATTACAGTCAGTTGAAACTCACCATGTTGTCTTTGTTTAACATTATGAACTCCACTACAGTTTAAATCATCCTCGAATCATGTTACTCTCTGACGGTTCCAAAGCAGAAATCATGAAAACCCAGATGAGTGAAACTGTCTGTCAGTTGTGCAGTTCACAACATGAACATGAGAAGTTTTCACATTTATCAACACTAAGAGGGAAAGTACATGCTGTGTTAAAAGAAAAAAGTTTTTGACATTTTTCCTGTAACTCCTCTTGTGGCACAGTGTTTGCATGAGGAGCTCTATCAGTCTGTTTCAGCGTAAAACAAAGATAAGTCTGTGATTCGGGTGAAAAATGACTGTGGGTCTTCTGATTAAACAGACAAACAAAACAGCCACATAGTCTTAAGTGGAGTTTCAATGTTATACTTTAAGACAGTTTTTGTGCTCATTACGCCCAATTTTGTTTAATTTCTAATTTAACCCCCTGTGATTTTTATGTCTGTGTCATAATAATTCATGTAATGATATTTGAAAAATGATGATGGTGATTTTTCCAGTGCATGTTCTCCAACTACCTGTTGTGCGTCATGGTGTACAGATTCATTAGCACCGACCTTGCTGTATTTGCATATCAGCTGACATAAGTTTTGATGATAGTTGAAACAGTTTGCACTACTTGAAAAGATAATGTTTGCACAATGCAGGCTGACCAAGTTTCTGTACGTCTCCTCCCACTGGTATCCAGAACAGTGTGTTTTACATGACCTCATTCTCTGAAAAGGCAGACCTGCATTTGGTTTTTCCGATTATCTAAATAAGGAACTTAACTGCTGACACCATTGACACCATTGCTGACGTGTACATCTGAGATGGACTTCTTTGTTGTGGTAGTACAAAAATGATGAACTGCAATGTGAGCTTCTTTTTTTTCCAATAAAATAGTTTTGTAAACTTTACCGCCAACTGTTGTTGTACTTGAGCAAACAAAAGTATGGTCCACAGAATATTTCACCAAGGCTTTTGAACAGTTTAACTTATTTATTCTGTATTCACTATGAGCACTTGCATATCTGGAACTTTTACTCTGGAAGAAAAAAAGCTTACTTAGCATGGCTCCTCTCAAAGTTCCCCATGTGACCAAGTGTCTTACAGTACTATGACATCTTAATCTTTTTGGAGTGTCTTTGCTTGGGTACACTTTCCAAAGCCTCTGCTGTACAAACTGCAGGAAGATGTCCACAGGTAAGAAAATCCTACTTTGAACATTGTTTGCATGGAGTTCTGGGTTGTCTGTCAACTGCTGTGAGTGTTTGATGAGGGACTGAGTTCTTCATCCACATAGCCGCTGCTGTCTGATTGCATGCTGTCGCCCCGGATCACCTCACCTACACAGGGACACAAACGCAGTCAGGCAACAGCTCCATGCACTTACACCACTACACAAATGCAGCTGCAGTCTGACCTGAATAGACGCACAAATGTACAAACTGTATGTTCCCAGTGACAAATACACCTGCTCAATGACCTGTATACACATGTGCTCACACATATATCGTGTTCTACATAAATTTGCCCAAACTGTTCAATTCCTCACACGTCATGTCTAACTTCATTACAGGGCCGACATGGCAGCGAGTCAAACACATTTAGAAAGAATTTTTGCACACAAGTTTGTGCATTTCTCAAACCTCTTCGTGTAAACGCTGAGCCAAAGCGTTCTTGGCTGACCAACACCCTTCACACATTTAGAACTGTTTGAAGTGGCTATATGCTATTTTACTTGTGAATGGGGTCAGCAGTTTGGTGACCACACAAACAGCCAATTAGCATATAAGAAACAGCTACTTTGAAATTATGACAAGTCATGTTCCTGTAAAATGTGACTGCAGTGTAGCAAAGAAGCAGTTGGAAATTCTGCCTGGCATCTTGCAAAAAATGACACAAATAAAATATCAATATACCATACTATACCTTTGTATTGCTGTTTTTTAGACAACAGGGAGGTTGATGTCCTTGTTTCTGATTGTCCATAATCTTCCTCTCCTGCACTATGCACCTATAGAAACAAAATGTACATATGATAA
This sequence comes from Scortum barcoo, assembly GCA_023238725.1. Lineage (NCBI taxonomy): Eukaryota > Metazoa > Chordata > Actinopteri > Centrarchiformes > Terapontidae > Scortum > Scortum barcoo. The sequence continues at coordinate 11,899,710 of CM041537.1, forward strand.
ACTCATTGCCTGCTTTGACTCTTGTATAATTATACACAACATTAAGGAAGAACAAGGTACTGTTTCATTAGCATCACACATACGATTACATACGATTCTATGTGATCATCTAAACTATAATACTTTACTGATAAAATATCACTGACTCTGTGGTATTTCCTTCTAATCTTAAAGACAAAAAGTCTAATCCTTTTATGAATAACATGCTGTTATTTAGCATTATTTTCATACATGTCATTTACTGGTTGTGCAAGCATGAATGACTGATCAAAATCATTTTGAGAGGGAACTGTTTTGCATAAAAAACAGGAAATGTTTGCATTCATAAAAATGTTGCGGAACAATAACAGGCACTGTGATGACTATGCTTTTTTTAAACAATTACTTCACTTGACCTCAAACAATTAATTATTTGACCCCCAGCACCACAACAAAGAGCTGTTTGATGAGTCAGTAGAGGCAAACATCCTCCACTGGATGACAGTATTAATATGAAATCTCTTTTTGATGACTGCTTTCATCACATTTCTTTAACTCAATTATTGAAAAGGCCTCTACTTTTGGAGTAAGTTTGCAATTAGTACAATAATGATTAATGACTGACTTCAACCTGGACTGATGGGTCACGATTTAAATAAATTGTCCTATTCTGTGGCCAGAAAATCAATCTAACCATTGCTTATGTGATTAATTATTTCCAAATAGAGCTACACAAGTTAAATCCTATATATACATTATCTGGAGAAATTTTGTAACTGTAATAGTGCAGTTTATACTGTAAAATCTTCATTTTTCCACCAGGCCTATCAATCAAGTCATTCATTATCTATACCTGCTTTATCCTGACACATAAGGGTCACAGGGGGTGCTGGAAGCCTATCTCAGCTGTCATTGGGTGAAAGGCAGGGGTACACCCTGGACTGGATGCCAGTCAGTCACAGGGCTGACACAGAAAGACAGACAAGCCACTCACACTCACATTCACACCTAGGGGCAATTTAGAGTCGCCAATTAACCTAACCTGCATGTCTTTTGGATTGTGGGAGGAAGCTGGAGCTCCTATCAATCCATACATACTGCAAATGTGCAGCACTGTTTCAACTACTGTACCTCCTCCAGCTCAAAGGAGTTAACCTGCTGCAGGTTACTGGAGAGGCCCAGGACCTGATTCGTCAGTGGGTTCAGGTACTGGCTTTTCCCCTCGTTGAACGACTCCTCACATGCCTGGACAGGTGGGACAGCTGAAGTATGACTGGAATCTGGCCCGCTCAAGGAGCATGAAGAGACGTCATCCCCCTCCCAGCCGGTCACAGTGATGCAGCATTGGTTGGAGCTACTATCAGGGGCCAGGACAGGAAGTAATCTAGATGCACCCAGCTGTCCAGCTTCAACTGAAAAGGCAACATCGTCTCTGTCCTGGTCAGGCTCAGAGACAGTCATTTGTTTATGGGGTTCATGCGATCCAGGACAGGATTTAACCACGCATTGTGCCTCAGAGCAGATAGGAGGTAAAGTGTTCGTTTTTGGAATACGCGTACAAAAAGGCACCTGGTGTACACTCTCAACTATCTGTGGGCAGATTAAATCATGCGTAACCTTGGCAACTGGTTTCAGATGAACAGTGCTTGTGCCACTTTGAGATGAACACGAGTCCATTTCTGGCTGATGTGAAAAAAAACAATGATCCGTCTCTATCACAGTTTCTCCCGATAATGACGATGCTACAGATACTCTGACGCTGTGCGTCCGGCTGTCTAAGTCTGCTGGTTTGACGCTGTTTTCAGCAGCATCAGCATTATCTGTCTGTTTACTGCCCTGCCTCTTGCCACGACTCTTTTTATCTCCTTTTTGAAGAGCGTCTGTGTCTGCCACAGTCTGCCGTGTTTGGCCCACTTTTCCACTGTCACAGGATTTATCATCATCTGTGACCAGCCCATCCACAGCTGAATTACTCCTGGTATATTCCCCCATATCCAGTCTCTTGCTCCCCCCAGTCTTGGCTTTCTCCAGCACTACATCCACAACATCAGGTAGGCTGGACCTTTTCCTGGGTGAAGGCTGCGGAGAGGTGGAGTCCGACCCGCGAGGAGAGCCCGTGTACAGACACATCTTGGAGACGGTGTCCTTCAGCCTCTCCACCGGAGAACGCGGCTCGCTGCGGATGCTGCTCCTGAAGCGTTCAATCCTCTCCACGGGAGACGAAGAAAAGGTAAACTCTGGTGTGGCCAGTTTCTGGAGAGGAGTGCGGGACACATGAGAGTAGAGGGAGTAGAATGCGTTGGCCATCGCTGTGAGCACTTGCACTTGTCTGAAACGACCTGTCAAAAGAACACATTTAAGTTAATACAAATGATATGGATCCCATTTGCTACCTCCCAGAATTGTTTCACTTTATAACACGTAAGAGTGATTTAATAATTGTCTTACTGGCAAGAGAGAGACTTGGGTCCTCCTCTCGTATCCGCCGTAGCTGAGAGTCCAGGAAGAGGCGGAAGTTGATGCCCTGAGCCATGGAGGGAAAGGTGAAGAAGCGAGGAGGGATGCGAACTGTGACCTGTGGCTCATCGCAGCCGAAACCCAGCTCGTAAAGCGTCTCTTCTGCATCCTCCGCACACAACTGCAGGACCTCCGATACACTGGCGTGCATGCAGGGAAACAGGCTAATGTTAATGGGTGTTTGACGCAAATTTGTGAATTTGGGCTTTATAAGTGAAAAAACTGAAGGTTGTATTATATTATGCATGTGTGATTACAAAGTGCTTCCCAGAATAATGAAACACAGGACCAATGAATTTAAATACAAACAAATAAAAAAGGAAATAAAATATAAAAATGAATCAAAATAAGAACACTGTATACATCCTTCAGGTAAAAACAAGCCAGAAAAGGAGAAATGCTAAAGAGGAATTTGAAAAAGGAGCAACTTGTCAAGCAGGTCATCAAGAGCAAAGAGCCTGATTATCAGTTTTCAGGCCCACAGAACAATACATCTCTTCAAGCCTCACCTTGAAGTAGTCTTACAGGTGGAGGAAGAAAGGCAGCTGGAGGCCATGCTGTGGCCCAAATTCACTGAGGGCAGACATAGTGCCTGACGAGGGGTGCTACAGACAAGACGTGAAAAGTTAGAATACATTTGACCTACACATTACCTATGGAAGAGACATGCAGTCATCTGAAGAGGTAATAAGAATAATAATACAAAAAAGTATAGTTATGCGTAAGGATGTGATTAAAGACGAGTCAGCTGACATCTAACACAGTACCTCACATGACTGATTTACATTTACACAAGGAAGAGTTCGGCCACTGACCTTGAGGAGAATCTGCTGTAACTTTGTTTGGAAGAAAACCGCCGTGCGAGGCTTCATGGTCAAAACAGAGTGCGGAAAAGGGGAAAAATAACAACGGTTCATCCTTTCAAGATTCTTTAATATCGATTTAGTGAAGCCAGAAAGACACATGTCCTTGAATATTCTTTCAGAACTAAGTTAGATGTGGCGGGGTGTGTTTTTGGACTGGAAGTGTACCTCATTTTTGTTTAGATCTGAGTGAAAAGTGAGAAACATCAAATACAAAGATGTTCTTGTGTTAGAAACGAGAAGATTAAGTAAAAATACAAAATGACCTTGTTAAAGCAACATGAATTCATATAACCTAATATTTGCTAATTTAATAATATTTATCGTGTCTGGTTCTTTCATTGTTTCTGTGGCTGTACGATCAGAGTTGCTACTCACCCAGCTTCAGGTGTAACTTCTCCTCCACCGTTTAACAGTGAAGCTGAAACAAAGGGGGAAAAGGAGAATGTTTCGATATGCAGCCTAATGTTGGTTTCACAGCTTATTTGCAAATCTACGCCCATACAAATATGCGTCTGTGTGAACGTGTCACACTTTTGGATTAACACCACAGCGTACACTCATTATCACTTTGTGCTTAATCATGTTGACAAAAGCTGTTACTCCGCTGCTGAAGAAATGTAAAATCCAACTGTGCCAGGATGTTACTGAAAGATGAATTCATATGTTGTGTTCAGTAAAGGTAACTGATACAGAGGGCGTAATGTTTCAGATGTTTTTTGTACCAAAATGCAAATACAATGACGTTATTTTTTGTGTAAATACTCTGTGTGGTCCTGATAGGGCTGTATATGTATAAGTGTAATTACATTTCATAAAAAAATAGGCTCTTTTATGAATTATTAACTTTAAAAAAAAAAACAACTTCCTACTCTGCACTTCCCCCTCTCAGAAAATATCCTCCTTGGCAGAGGTAGAGTAAACCTGTGAAACACTGGACATTTCTATGAGGTATTACAATTGATTTTCACAAATGGCCCAGTCTCTTTACCCCTCTGTTCCGCTGATTACAAACAAAACAAAGTAAGCTTGTTTAACATTGATGCTGCACACATCATTTTCCTACAAGGACATTTCCTGCTTTGTTTGTTTCTTTTGTGTGTGTGTGTGTGTATGTGTGTTCGTGTACTTACCATCAGCACCGAGAGACTCAGCTCATCGTCAAAGTTGTTGGCTTTCAGCACAGACTCTGAAGAAAAAGGCACACCGTCAAAGATTAAAGTAATTTCATAAGTAGTTGTACATTATATCTTAATTTTCTGAGATTATCAAGTGAGAGACAAACAAATTCCTGTTTTGAAATCTTGCTGGGAGATAATTGGTGTGCAGTGGTGGAAAATAAGTATCTTGGTCTATCTATCTAGGTCTGCGCTTAGGTATCAAGTATAAGTAATCCATATAGATTTGATATAATTTTAATTTCATTTTATGCTACTTATATTATCTTTCTCTTCTGTCATTCACTCAACTATATTTATATATGACACTTTTATCCATTTGTGACCTTACAGATGAAGACTTTACACACAGAACACACACTGAACTTTTCAAATATGAGGCACTATTATAGAGCAAATTACTCAACTGTATATAAAATAATTAAATTAGCTCCAATTTAACCAGCTACAACAGTAAAATGTTGCTAACCATCAGATAATGTACTGTACAGCAGTTTGACACATGGGTCCATTTCTTTAAAATATAGTATTTGTATTTGGCTACTACTTTGCTGATGATCTGTATATATTTTCACTTCACTTTCTTTTTCAATGTTTGCTGTACTGTATTTTTATAGTAATAAATGTGCATGAACAGGCTTTAAGACAAAAGAAAGTGGGTTTTTCAGTTGCACACATTCGAGCTGATAGAATCTACTGCATGCAAACAGTAAATATAATACTCACCGAAACTCAGCTGACCAGAGGTTTGTGAGCGAGCCTCTGACCTGTGAGATATATCCCAATAGTTAATTCACCAAAAACACACTTGCATATTTATTTTGCATGCCTCTTCCATCATATAAGTGACTGTGTTTGCATAGATAGTCTAATCCAGAATATGATAGCAACCTCACCACAGTACATGCTTGCTCCCTAATCTAAGCTCTCAGCAGGCTGCTGACAACTTCCTCTTGCACAAACGTTCACATGCTGAGCAGCATTAAGTTCAACACCTCTAAAAACTGATAAGGTCATTTGAGTTCTCTGAATACGGGAACTATCACGCCACTCTTTTTTACTGTACGCTTTCTTAGTTTCAGCAGCCGTTTAGATGCTGACACACCAGATTTAGAACATCACTGACTTCCACCAGTGCTGCTTCCTTTTCAGTGGCCGACATAAAAGACATTAAATAATGTCTGCGTGTGTTGGTCTCCTTCCTCCAATCAGTTTCATAAGAGGAAGAAGGAATTGTTATTTCATTCTAGTTATATAATAATTTTACTCCAAACCACAAGGAAATGTATAAAAAGTCAAAGGGCTCGAGTTGTGTGCCTTTTTGGTGAAACAACAAGACTGGAAGACGTGTGTAGTGCCTTTGAAAAGCCTTCTGTCGTGTCATTCAGAGTCAGTTCAGAGAACTCCAATGTTATGGTTTTAAAAAACTAGATTGTTTTTTTCCGATGGAGTCGTAAAAATACATCATCTAAGGCTATTGTGGCGAAAACAATGCCGAGGTTAGTTCACTGTCTTCCTGGAACACCTGACCTCAGAGAGTTTCCACTTTCTACTTACTGTTTGTTAAACCAGTTTCCAGTGACTGACACCTTGTCCTTCAGAGCTTGTGAAAGACACTGCTTGAAGAAATATCATCTTACCGAAAAATGAAAAGCAGTAAAGCAAGTTGACTCACCCACAACCCATGAGCCAGTTCTCAATCTTTCCTGTGAAGCATCCTGTGGAAACATTCAGCTTTATGAGTAATCCTCGTTAAATAAACAGCTCTCTGTCTTCTTTTATTTGACATTTGTCTTTTTTAAACATGCATGCTGTAAATGCTATCTAGTGTGAAAAGTGGAAGAGTGGAACCTCTTATTGAAGTAATACCATATCTTTTGCTATTTCTAAAACAAGAAGTGATTCAGGTTTTTATCCATTTCACTTTTCAGTTGGACCAACACTGCTACAACTAAATCTCCCACCACCTCCCCTAAAATCTGCACTTGTTCATGGGCATCCTCAAGCAACAAACTGCAGATGCTGGACCGACACATGTAAGGATCCCCCGCACTCTCCTGAGTTTGGACTTACCATCAGAAAAGACATCGTCATCTGCTATAGAGGCAGAGGGGAGGCTGTACGCTGGTCCATCGGGGTCCAGCTCCTCCAAAGTGAGCCACTGGCGGCTGCTGTTGATCCAGGCTCGCCGCCTCACCGTGGGCGACGGGCTCTCCATCGCCTCAGATCACGGACGGCCAGGGAACATGGCGGGGCCGGAGCCAAAGAGGCACATGGACAGCACCTGAGATGAAATGTATTTTAGTTTTTCACTGGCGTTTGGTTGAAAAGGCTGGTAACACTTATTTACACTCATGCCAGTATACTTCATCATTCAAGTTAAGCTTCTTATTCTGTAGATTTTAAACTTCCTCTTTCTTTGAAAGAGCAGCCACCCACCGGTCGAGGAATCACGCCATTACTGCTTTTAAATGAATATTTTTCTATCTACAAACATTACTGAACAATTGATCAAGTGTGAGCGCCTTTTCATACAGATGTATTTCTGTAAATTACACTCAAGTCAAACCATAACAGAGACCATAGCAACACTGCATCAAGTTTAAGTTCACCGTAAAAATATGATATAAGGTGACAAACCGTAAAGGAGGGCAGACATATCAGATACAGTGACAGATTCAACCATTCAAATCCATTTTCAAACAAAATGACATATTTTTAATTCATTTTAATTCATGCTGAAGTCAAAGCCCTAATTGTCCAATGTCGGAGCCCAACCAGCCGTCTGGTCATATTGAGGAACAGAAAACTTGCCTCATACAGAGGCTTTATGATTTATACAGATTATGATTAAACAGAAAAAAAAACATGGATGCATATTTCACATTTATTGTGATTATTACAGTTATTTTGTATAATGTCAGCCATATATTTAATAGGATTTTAATAAGACAACCAGCATGACACAATGTCCACAGATTGTGTTCGGTTGTATAAAGTATTGTACTTAAGTAGCCAACAGTTTGGACTGAGTAGTTTCAATTTAAGCTACTTTTTTACTTCTGCTTCACTACGTTCATCTGACAGCTTAAGTTACTCGTCATTTTACAAATTAAGATTTTACATAATCAGCAATAATGGGTTTGTAAAACATGATGCAGTGAATACCTAAAATGTGCTGAAGGTCAACATATTACAGCATTAAGTAACAAACATCCAACAGCACCATGTGTTATCTGTGTAGCCTGTTAATGACTCTGCACACTTTGTACTTGTAACTTGTAATGGAGTATTTTTACAGCTGCTGTAGTGTCTCTTCTTGTACTCAAGGATCTGATCCACCGCTGGTTGTTTAGTGAGGGGTTTTTATTTTTACCTGAATTTAACAGTTGTCACTCAAACTCCCATTTAAAGCAAAAGCAGCAAACAAACTTGATGGAGGGGAAAAAAAACAGCCTCTTACCTTCATCGACGCGGGTTTCAGTTCTGTCAGTGGCGCTCTGTCTCTCGCTTCCTGTTGTTGGAGGCTTGCGGTGCCTGAGACTTATCTCCGATCTTCAGCAACCTCTCGCAGCGCATCCATCCATCTCTAACTCTCTCTCTCTCTCTCTCTCTCTCCGCTGCTCGGTCACTGCTCGGTCACCGGCGTCAGATCGCGAGCCCCCGGTGAGCTCCCGTGATCCCGCGCGAGCCTGCTGGAGCCTCGGGGCCGACGCCGCGCGGCTGGATGCTCGCGGGGTGGATGCGGAGCCCGGGCCCGGCTGTAGGAAGTGACTTTGCATCTCATCTGAAACAGCCTTTTTATCAGCGTGGGACGCAGCTGCGACACATCCTGCAGAAACAACAGCCCTCACACTCCGGCAGGCTTCTGGAAATGTCACAGGCAAAAGGTTGATTATACAGCAGACAAGATAATAATAATAATAATAAAATGAAAGTAAATAAGAAATAAGGCCGTTCACAAGATAGGCAAAGTGTGCCCCATAGATGAACTGCACATCAAGTGGTATAAAGAGGTTTATTTCTGTAGGTTATGAATTTATGATCCATTCAAGTGCATATAACAGCTTTTATTTTATTATTATCTGGTGTGCATGTGTGAAAATGATCATGAGACTAATTCACTGAAACTAACCTGAGCCATTTTTTAACTCACGCGTTATAAAAAGGAATTTAAACAGTAACTCATTGGTTTATTAAGGGTTCATTAATCATTTACTAATGCTTTAAATGTCAGTTAAATGCTAACTTCAGGTTGTTGCCGTTTGTCCTCCTTCACTATCACCTTATTTCATTATTTTGTTGGTTGAAAGTAACTTTTGCACATTTACTCAAGTACTGTATTTAAGTACACTACATTTAAGGTGCTTGTGCTTATTTGAGTATTTCCATTTTATGCAGCTTTATACTCCAGCACATGTCAGAGGGAAATACTGTACTTTGTGCTGCACTGCATTTCACATCATTAGCTACTCTGAAGATTAATTTCTTACACCCTTCCTGTCCAGTGACAACCATGTATCTCCACATTTAGTGATTTTAATTCTTTGTGTTGAGAAAATTTGTTGCAAGATAAATAAACTATTTTTTTTAACTTGGATTAGCTGGAAAATACATTGTGATGCTTTTCTTCTGAGAAGTTATTTCCTTTAGAGACACGTGGTTACACTACAACCGCATCTTGTAGGCCATGATGTATCTCTGGAGATTCAACTACCCAACAGTTCATAACTTAGCTCAAATGAACTTCACCTGAAACATCAACAGCAGATAAAATGCAAAATACACATGAATGCAGCAGTAATATTTGTCCAGAGACATCAGATAAGAAGTGAAACACTGATAGGGGCCATTTACTTCACAATTAAGGTTTTCAATGCAGGACTTTGTGGTGCTTGTAGTAGAGTATTTTCACAGTGTGGTATTCACACTTTAATCAAGGATTTAATTCTTCCATCACTGCTTTACTTCAGCTTGAAGACTGTTCTCAGAACCACATCTGGACCACAATCTGTTTATGAACATTTACAAGTGCACTTTAGATCCTTTATCAATGATTTGTTAACATTTATAATTACAGATGACTTTCTAAATGTTACTAAAGGTGTATTAGAAAATAAACTCTTCAAACCTCAATCAAATGAATGATTTATTAATATTTATAACTGGTGACTTGGTGGTTTATTAACTTTTTAAATAAGACATTTTTTGCCATCCTGGTAAACCAAATATCTTTTAAATTAATCCTCTTTGTTTAATACCTATCATCAACATCTAAGAGTGTCGTCTGTTTAATTTGTTATTAATTTGTTAGTAAATTAATTTTTTGTTCAGCTTTGTTGTCCTCATTTCTGTCTTCATATGTGTTGTTCTGCATGTGTGCACATTGTACATTTGTTCATTTTAATAAAGCCACTGGTTAAAGTTTATAAGGACTTTATAAAAGAAGATTGGTCTCTAGACGCCTGGACATGTCACAGCAGAGGGAAACACAGGAGATGATAATGAAATAAAAAATGGCTGGATTCATTTTAGCTGCTTCAGCTTCAGGGTCCTGGTGTTTTGCATGCTGCCTCACTGTCACGGCTAAATGGGACACAAATATATTTTACTGTATTTAATGTGATAATTAACACCTGTAATGGACAACTTTAAACATTAAACCACCAGAGTAAAATGCTCTTTATGTTTATAAATACATCAGTAATCTTTAATACATTACGCTGATAGTACTGTACATTAACACAAACAGAAACATCCACTGCAACTGTGAATAATACATTCTCATTGTTTAAATACACGCTGTTTTTTTATCATTTAAATCTCACCACTGTCAAAAACAAGCTTATGCTTGCTGTACATACTTAACGGATTCAAGATTTTATTTATCATGTGAACAACAATTTCATGGAGCAATCATTTGCAATGAAATTCGTAAGTCACAGATTCCCTCTAACAATGCTCAAAAAATCATAAAGTCATATCTACCTACCTCATGTATATAAAGGTATATAAACTACCTGTTGCAATATCAGATTTTCAGATTTCTTTCAGCATCTTTTGCACTTACTGCCCACATACTATTGTTACTGCTGTTATTACTGTTGTTGTTATTGTTTTTTCCCCTATCTATCTATCTATCTATCTATCTATCTATCTATCTATCTATCTATCTATCTACACATATATATTGTATATACATAATACACAATAAATACTTTTGTATGTATTTATGCATATAGATTGTAGATTATGTTAATGTCTATTTTTAGCTTTTTGAATTGTTAATGTTAAACTGTATGTCTACACAATAATGTTATTCATATTTATTTTTTCCTTATATCTGCTGTTATATTTATTTCATGAATATATATACTTTTATATGTATTCACACTTGTACACAATGTAATGTTTATTTTTACCTTTTAGAGCTGTTACTGTTGTTGTTGTTGTTTTGAACTGTATGTATCTCTGTTTCTGTGTATGTAAATGTCTGTGTCTGTCCATCAGTCAGTGCACCTGCAGTGAGCTGAAACAGGATACTGGTTGTGTATGTCTGTCCGTTTCTTTGTGTGCAGGAAATAAACAACATCTGACTGGAGTAACATGAGAGAGTTTGCCAGTGGGGTGGATGCAAGTTTGGTGTGAGGACGGACTCCACCCTCCTCCGTCCTGTTTACACATGTGCTGCCTCACTGACAGCCCCCTCGTACATCCCAATAATTAAAAACCCTCCCACAGGCGAGCCATTTTCTCCTCCCAGTGCGGCTGCAGCCAGTGTTTTCAGAGTGTGATGGGGTCTCCTCTCCTCCACCCTGACTGACTCCGCCCGCCTCCCCGCCGTTTGCCAGCCCACAACACTCCAACACCCAGTGCACCTCCCTGTCCGAGGCGGGAGATGAGCCGCGGTGCCGGTGCCCTGTTGATCTATCGAGTTATGGCAACACCGCAGACGGAGCGAGGAGAAATATCAATATTTATGTCAACTTATTTACTCATGGCGCCTTTTTTTCCAGCGGAGAGCAGATAACCCAACGTCAATCATACTCAGCAGTGCAACCTAACCCGCTCGGGCCCGCCCACTTCTCCGCCTTTGGCCCAATTACATTGGTTGGTTTATTCTCGTTGGCAGAAACGAGCTCTCCCATTGGAGGAGAGCAGCAATCCTTCGCAAGTAGCTACCAGAAGGGTGCGCTTCTTTTAAATACAGGGTAGCGACGTGGTGCGGCTCAAACGTTGGCTCTCAAACATATCGTTAAATATGAGACAGTTTAAAAGTAAAATACAAGATATTAAACAATAAGAACTTTTAGATGTGTTTTTGCCGAGAGCCAAAGTGAAGTAAATGCCTTTTTAACGGGTTAATGGCTCTAACGATAAACTCCACCCGTTGATGATTGATTCTGAGATGTGATTAAAAGATCAGATAAATCTAGTAACTAGCTATTAAGTAAAAATAATTCAACGAAACTAAAACGCTAAAATTTTAAATCTGAAACGTGTGTGAGCCAGATGCTTGTCGGTGTTCATGAGTCGCGCAGTTACGTCGACCCGCAAGGGTCTACAAATCTAACGCACCCTTGTTTCTCCTTCATATGGAGGGGGAGTCCGTCAAGTTTGTGTGAAGTTGTGAAAAGTTGTCAAGTCGAAAAAAGATCCGGAGAAACTCCTCCCGTCTTCAAATTATGAGCAGTAAGTGAACTTTTTAAACTCAAGAGGCGTGTTGTTAGCGAAGCCTTGAGACAGCGGCAGACAAAAGAAAGCGCACGGCCTTTTAAAAATGTTTTGTTTCCTTTGAGTGTGATGAAGGTTTTTTTTGTTCAGCTGGCGACTCGTTTAAAAACTACTTAACTGCTAATTGTCGAGCTGCCTCAGAGTAACTCCTGTTTTCAAGTGACAATACAAACTTAACGCCCTAATTTAACACTACTCAACTCTCGGGAGCTGCCCAACTATCTCTATTTGGCGGTGCACCTAAAACCACGGCGCTTTATTGAAGTAAAAACACTTTTTATTCACATTTCTTGTTGTGTTAGCTTAGCCCACAGGCTAGCTGGCCCCTGCGAGCATTTGTGGCGTGAATTTTCTTGCATTTCTTCACTGGATTGCTTGAGGAAACAACTATAAAGAGTAGTTTTTAGTGAGGTTAGTCATGCATGTGCCGTGTTTCCCCCCTCTCTTGTTTAAAAGTTGACTCTAGTCTGCCGTTTTGAAGGAAACTTCTTTTTTTGGTGATGTCTCAAACTCTTCTTCCGCAGATCAGCAGCAGGGTGAAATGGCCGCTGTGGAGAGCAGTGGAGGCTTCAGCCAAAAGCGAAACTCACAGGTAGGTTCGTGTTTAATGCTGTTTTCGCTAATCAAGTGACGATCAGCGGAGAAACCATTAACCAGACTCACGCCCCACAGACTCGCAGCTGGTGTTCACCCCCCTTTGCAGGTTTTATTTGCCGCCGTGGCTGCATTTTGATGTGCGGGCTCGCTCGGGTTGTTGATTTCCTCCGCGGAGCACATGTCGCCGGGGTGGTGGTGGGGGGGAGTGGGCAGGTAAATTTCGCCCACACGGGGTGTTGCCGTCAAACCCCCGGCTCTCCGTGCTCCCTTCGCCCGGCCCATTTGGCTGGCCCTCGGAGGGTGGGGGTGGTCAGAGGAGTGTGTGAGTTTATAGGACAAAATAAAGTGTGGGAGGGCGATGGGTGGGTTTGGGGGGAGGGGAAGCCGAGCCCGCCGCCACTCGGGATAAAAATGTGGTCCCTCCCCACCCCATGCTCTCCCACCCTTCCTGCTGCCATCCCAGACTCCAGCCCTCCTCTCTCTCTCTCTCTGTCTCTGGTTTAATGTCACCTCAGTCATGCATATCAAGCTACCTGCTGCAGTAATTGTATTTATTGCAGCATCCTTTGCACCCTGCACCATTGCAATACTGTCTCACTGTCTGTATGGTACTGTCATAGTTATTTGTTTTTACTTTTATATTTGCTTATGCACGTACATGAGGCATACTTGAGACTGGCATTTATAAAGCCAGTCACACAATAGTGCTACTTTATCAGGTAAGTCACGGTTAAATCAAAACTCCCATCACATGACATGAATTGGAAATCTTTTTTTTGTTTTTTTTTCAAAGTCAGAGTTTTTAAAATGTCCTTTGCGCGTTTTGGCACAGACTCTTTAATGTTGGATTTAAATGTGTTAAATAATTTCTTAAAATCCTCTTTTTATCTTCTTCAGTATTATCAGATGTATTTTTACTGTATAAATTCTCTTTGCTTGTCATGTATTGTCTCTACAGGACTCACAGCAGCCATCTCCTCTCGCCTTGTTGGCAGCCACGTGCAGTCGCATTGACACCCCAGGAGAGAACGAGTCACCTGCCGACCAGCAAAACCAGCAGCAACAGCTGGACCTAAACCAGGGTGTTTTCACCTCCAGTGCCAACGGCTGGCAGGTTATCCCTCTCAGCGTTCAAGCATCCTCAGGCACTAACACCATCACCACCGACTCCTCAGGTGTGATGACAGGAGGAGACGCAGGAAAGAGCAGACAGGTGCTGTCGCCGTCAGCAGCTGTTGCAAGCACTCAGGGACAGCAGCAGCAGCCACAGCAATACGTAGTGGCTCAGGCTCCATCGATGCAGGGTCAGCAGGTCCTTACCACCATATCAGGCGTGATGCCCAACATTCAGTACCAGGTTATTCCCCAGTTTCAGACAGTAGATGGCCAGCCACTACAGTTGGCACATGCTCAGCAGGATTCTGCAGCAACACCAGGGCAGCAGTTTCAGATTGTGTCTTCTGCCAATGGCCAACAGATCATAGCAGCAACCAACAGAGCTGGTGCAGCGGGAAACATCATAACGATGCCCAGCCTCCTTCAGGGAGCCATCCCCATTCAAAATATAAGCTTAGGCAATGGTGTGTTGCAAAACCAGCCCCAGTTCCTTGCTAATATGCCTGTGTCACTAAATGGAAACATCACCTTGTTGCCCGTCAGTACCGGAACAAGCAGCACAGGGGGAGACGCAAATGCTGGAGGGGATACAGGGGGAAACCAAATTATACAGCAACAGCAACATCCAGTGTCTTCCAACAGCGGGGCAGGTTACATGACAAGTGCATCCACCGTCACCACACAGACTTCCACTTCTTATGGGATGACCCAAACGCAGAACAGCAATGGAGTGATGACAGGGACATTCCAGCATAACGCTGCATCTTCCCTGGGTGTCCCGATCCAGCCAGACAACAGAGACGGGCAGCAGCCACAGCAGATCCTCATCCAGCCTCAGCAGGTTATTCAAGGTGGAACACCCCTCCAGACCATTCAGGCTGGTACTGTTGCAACCGCTGGGGGTCAGGTATTTGCAACTCCAACACTCAGCCAGGAAGGCCTTCAAAATCTTCAGATTATGCCAAATACGGGCCCCATCCTCCTGCGCACTGTTGGCCCCAACGGCCAGATCAGCTGGCAGACCATACAGATCCAGAGTCCGTCAGGACCGCAGATCACACTGGCCCCAGTGCAGTCTCTACCCCAACTTGGCCAGGCTCAGGGAGCTGCTGCAGCTGTGAACACAGTGCAGATTCCCGGCATTCAGACCATAAATCTCAACACACTCGGAGGCTCCGGGCTGCAGATGCACCAGCTGCAAACTGTCCCCATCACCATCGCTAGCACAGCAGGTCAGTCAGTGGACTACTCTTCAGAAATACCAAAAAAGTAAAAAAAAATGTATAATATGTTAAAAAGTGGGCTATATTAACAGACAGTGAAATAAATCAACACTTGCTTTGTTTTAAACATTTTGACATAGCTACTCAGGAAAATCTAGTGGCCCTTGTGTGAAGGATGTAATCCTATCTCTAAATTAAGTTGCTTTATTTGTTATTTGACCACCGTTTGTAGTAATTAGTTTTCAGATGTGACAGATGGTGTAATTAAGCTTTAATTGTGTTTAGTTTTAGTTATTTTAGGTAGGAAAGATAAGCAACAATCGAATGTTCGGTTGTTATCGTACAGAACAATTGTTCAGCAGTAGACCAACTGGCAGTTGGCCTGAGTAAATATGTTAAGTTGTCTAGACAATTAGGTGTATTTGCTGTATTGAAGGCTTTTTTCTCCCCAGATGTTTGTTTCCGAATTGCAAAGTATCCCATATCTCTTAATTTGATCTCTTTTCCTCTTTGTGTGCCACACTGGTTTAACCGGTTCAGCTGGTCCAGCTTTTAACAGAGCTCTTCACTGCTCTGCATGAGTTTGTGTTGAATTTTTTTATTTTCTTTGGTGACACTGTCTCTTTAGATGGCCTCATTACAGTTCTGTAGTTGTGGGTTGGCCACAACTTCTGTATCATAGTAGGAGTGTAACTTGACCCCTGTCTATCATGTCTAAACTCCTCTTCACTTGCATTATTGACAGTCCCTCCCATTATGTTTATATGCCTGCTTGTCTATGTTTGATCAAATACTGATATTTGTGAAGAATCTCTCGGTCTGTTTTTAGTACCTGTAATTATCCTCATAATGAACCATGTGTGTCCATTAGGTATGTGTGTAGCAGGCTTTGTTTGGACTCCAGTAGTAGGGAATAGCTGACACTTTACGTATTCAGTGCTGGCTTTAAACTAACATTTACACTAGTACAGTAGTTAAAGCCTTGAGGTCTCAGACTGGCTGCCATTTGAATGTACGTTCACGTGTTACTTGTATTACTCATAGTCAAATGGTACGTGTCATTAGTCACACTTCATTCAACACCCTGGGTTTAGTGTAATTATTTGATTCTTATACAATGTTGAACAAAGCTGTTGTAAATGCCTTTAAATCAGGAAATATCAGGAAGTAAAAGTTGAGATTCTTGACCCTAGGTCCATTTAAAGTGACTTGAAAAAGATCTTATCAGATCTTTTAGTTGCAGGCAACATATAGTTAACTAGTACATATTTTAACATACACATGGAACTGGTATACAATTTTGGTGCATGTGCTGCTGTTGTAAAGCAGCAAGTAAATAATAATCCCCGTAGCATCTGAGTCTTTCACATTTGAATGGGTTGTTAAGCAAGATGTAATCTTTAAAATCTAAAAATTTTATGAATGGATTTTCTTACATTACTGAAAAACCCAGTTTATGAATGAAATCATTGGAATGTGTAAATAAAATATGTATGAATCCAGAGTATCTCAAACCAGTGCATAAATGATCTCACACTTTAGTATTTTCTGTTCCACCACTGCAGGAGAGCAGGCTTTACAAACCGGCGGAGAAAGCTTAGACGACAGCACAGCAATGGACGATGAGGATATAAGCCCGCCACCTCAAGGGCGACGCAACCGCAGGGAGGCCTGTACCTGCCCCTTCTGCAAGGACGGAGAAGGACGGTACGTCAGCAGACCACTTAATTGGGCAATGCAGTACAACTGTTCTCCCAGAAATCCCACTTTTATGAAACATATAATTAATATAAAATTCAGCATCATCATTTCAATGATCAACATCTTAGCATTTAGGGCTGTATCACAGAACAAAAACATTAAACTCTGAAATACGATGAAGTCTAGTACAACACCGTGCTAATAATAAACTGATAATTGAATTTACAAATTTCCAACAGTGTTATGTCACCTGATAAAGTAGCTCCTGTATATTGTGCTTATTTGGAAGAGGACTTAATATGACATCTCAATATTTTTACTTTATCAAGTTAGTCTGAGATTATCATCACATACTGTTATTTGTAAATATTTAAAGGAAAACTACAGTTTATCAGAAATGTTAGGAGCTACAAAAATTAAACCCTCGTTGTGGTATTCAATCGTTTTTGAAAAGCATATCAGAGAAACACAAAATTTCTATTTCAGCTGATTGTTCGTGGCCTCCTCACAAAGAAGCCACTAACTGTCTAATTCTGATTTTGTATTTTTTACGTCAAGCAGGGACCCAACCAAAAAAAAGCAGCATATTTGTCACATCTCTGGCTGTGGGAAGATCTACGGCAAAACGTCCCACCTGAGGGCCCACCTCCGCTGGCACACAGGAGAGCGACCCTTCGTCTGCAGCTGGTCTTTCTGTGGCAAACGATTCACCCGTTCAGATGAGCTTCAGCGCCACAAGAGGACGCACACAGGTAGCGTTGAGGGTTTCTTTTAGTTTATTGGACATGAGAAGGACAGTAGACAGCACACAATTTGAATGCAATAGTTAATACAATGCATTAATTCCTCACAAATGGACATTTTCAGCTGCGTAGTCAACAGTCTGTCTCAGTCTGGTAATACTAGCTACAGATATTTTTATGGTGACTTTTATTTTTCATTTATTTTTTCAGGTGAGAAGAGGTTTGCTTGCGGAGAGTGTCCCAAACGCTTCATGCGCAGTGATCACCTCTCCAAGCACATCAAAACCCACTTGAACAAGAAAGTAGTCGCTGCGGTTGCTGCCGGAAACACCACAGGTTCCGCTGATGCTGCCTCCCCTGCAGCAGGGACAAAAGTTGAACCAGGAGCAGTTTCGGCCAACGACCAGCACACCATTGTCGCCATGGAAACCTTATCTGCAGAGAGCATAGCTCGGTTAGCCAGCAGCGGGATCAACATGATGCAGGTGGACCTTCACCAAATCAATGGCAACAGCTACTAAAGATGGTGGAGGAGCAGGAAGACGGCCACAGTGGATGTAGCATTTGGACTTTTTGGGTTAAAAAGGGCACGTCTGACTGCAGACACAGAACCTCTCAGAGGCTTCAGACAGGAGAGGTGGTCACAGATGCAACACAACAGTCACTATTTGATTTGAGAGCTGAAGCAAGAATATGGATTTGCAGCTTGTATTTAGATACCTGTGGCATTTCAGGGTCAGAGTTGGATTAAAATGTTAGGCCTAAGAAATCATCATAAAATCGTATTTCCCCTGAATGGAAATGGCACCACACTAACATTTGTCCCGAACACAGACCTCCACCTTACTTGCTAGTGGGATTGCAATAAAACACAGACCGGCACACTTGATGTTGGATTGGTGAATAGTAATATTCTCTCTACAAGCTTCTTTAGCAAAGAGATGACACTACTAAGTCAGACTCTAACCTTCGTTTCCAAAGCTGTGAGCTTCGTGTCCCTCTCAACCTCAAGTGTCTCCTGCCCTCTCCAACAAGGCTGCTGTGTCAGGCATGCCCCCTCAGGCTAACTGGCCCACATTGGTCCATAATGCTAAATTTTCCCCCCCAAGCTAAAATTACCATTTTGAGCAGGAATTATTTGGTTCTCACACCTCTGTGGTCACCGTTTTGGGGTAATGTGACGTGTTCACAAACTAACAATCCCACATATGCTAGGAATACTATGTAAAGCATTTTATGGTGGACCTTTATAAAGGAGGGCTGGAATACAAGTCACGACCAGGTCAGAGCCAGAAGCACTAATCAGTGTGAGGACGTAAGTGCGTCAGGGCACCGAAATCCTGAGAATAACTCTTTAACCTCTTCTGTAGGTACACACATTGAAGCCATCATGCTTTGATGTTTATCATAGCAAAAACATTTTGATTTTTTTATGTACATATATATATTTTTGGTAAAGGCCGTGGAAAATTCTTAGTATAGGCAGGATCATCTTACACAAATGCAAGAGATTGCCTTTCAGTTGTATGAACCTCTCATGCACAATCAATCTTAATCTTATGTTATTTCTTTTATATATATATATATATATGTAGAATAAATGTGCAAACTTAAGAGCCCTTCTGTCATAGAATAATGTATTCTATACAGTCCAGATCTTCCAGTACATTCTTTTTCCTTGTAGTATACTTACCATTTAAGACTTCTCCTTCCAGTCCCGTCAGTTTCTCTTTGCTTTCTGTGGAAGTTTCTTTTTAGTCCTATCTGGTCAGTGATTTTGCAATAATGTCCAGACAGCATGAATATGTAAGCTCAAAACCAAAGGTTCATACTCATTATATAAGCAGAACTAAGAAATCTCTCTCTGGTCCATGAACTTTCTAATAATTTTTACTCTTGTGAAACATGTTAAAAGATCTAACTGGAAAAGATCCAGCTTGAGGCAAACCTCGGACACACATCCCTTTGTTGTCTAAATAAGTTGCAAAATGTATTAAGGGTCAATGTTTTTCTGAAAAGATGCTTCTCATCTGTTGAAAATTCCTTTGCTTCAGAATTCTGCTTTATTTGAGAAAGAAAATTGTAACTTGTATTATGTCAGAAAATGTATGTTTAAAATCTCTCCTTTGAAACTCTGTTGACTAAGTTCATCGGACAACAAGTGCTCTTATTTTTTTGCCCCATTTTAAATAAGGGATTTTATATTGTGTGTATACAACTACTGCAAATGCCAACAGCTGGATTAAAATTACGAACATATTTTGTCTCATTTTTTTACAAACACCTCTCAATCTGACAAACACAGTAATCAGCTGTAAACATACTTTATTAATTTAAAACCATGTTAGTCTTACAAGCACTAAAAGAAAAACTCAAACATTAAAAACAGAGAAAATAGAATAGTTTGAACAAGTCCTCCCCGTAATGTTTATCACATCTCTACATCGTTGTCCTCGCTCTTCAGCTTACTGCGGAGGCTGGAAGTAGAGAAATAATAGATTATAGCCAACATGTATTGTCACTCATTACAGTGGATTAGCAGCATGATAACCAGGTTTTTGATACAGCTTCATAGGTCCAACCCCTGAACTGAATTATGTGTTGTCTGTCTATTGCCATTGTCAAAAGAAAAGAAAAGTAATGCTACAGTAGTAGTAGTCAACAACTTGAGAACACCTGACTTTATTAAATACAATCCTCTTGTGTAGTTCCCCACCTGCTGAGGTAGGAGTGGACGTCAGAGAAGCCGTGGTACTGAGCCAGGGGGAACAGGATGCCAGTCGGGCAGCGGCCCTCACGCTGACGGCAGAAGCTGCAGTTGCAAATACCACGACAGGGAGGACACTTCCACTCCTGAGGAGATAACAGAATGGTTTAAAGAAGAAACCACACATTTTACATATACATAGGAATACAAACACATGCACATGCAACTGGCATGGAGAGATGCCAGAGTGAGTGGGCTGCACCATGAGCGCACCATGAGCAGGTCTGGGGTCGGTGCCTTGTTCAAGGGCACCTCAGCAGTGCTCAGGAGGTGAACTGGTACCTTCTCCAGCTACCAGTCCACCTCCATGGGACTTGAACTAGCGACCCTCTGGGTCACATTCAACAGATGTCAAAAGGACTCTCTGGCACAAAACATGTTTTCTTTGAAGTTTGTTCAGAAAACAAGAGAATTTACAGTGCACAGAAAAAGTTTCATCTTTGACTGTGGCGACAACCTAAAATCTGATCTACATTTTAGTAAATTCGTGTCTGGATCTCTTTGGCGTTTTCTGGTTGCAGCTCTATCCATATCATTATGGACAGTCTGATCTATAAATAGGTTGTCAGGCTTTGGTATCCCAGTGACCTAGTGGTAACAGCACAAACCGTACAGCCACAACATCCCCTTCTCTCATTCCTTGTTTCTGCTCTGTCTCAATTCTCAAAACTGTCCGATAAAGCTAAAAAATAAAAAGTTGTCAGACTCACACTGTGACCGAGTTATCAGAGAGTGAGCTCAGTTCAGCAACCAATGAAAAGGTGAGGAAAACACATGATAAGATAAGATAAGATCTTTTATTGATCCCACAGTGGGGAAATTCCACTGTTACAGCAGCTCAAAACAAGTAAAAGAGACATTAAATAATAGACAAAAAAACACACAAAGACACAAAAAAACAGTATGTACAATAAATAGTGAAAATAATAACAACAACAGAAAAAGAAAGAAACAGAAACAGTATTTATATACACAGCCTCACCCAGTTAGATGTGCTGTTAGATATGATGATAAACACGAGACATTTAGTCATATTTTACATTCAGGCATAAGAAATGTATTTTCAGGCCTGAGTGTGAAGAAGATCCAACCGTTAAAGACAAATCTCAAAGTGCATGAAAAGTGTACTGCAGTCTTGGATTTGATTTGAATGATCAATAATTCTCAAAAGGACTGATAACAGCATATTTAAAACTGCATTTGTATTAAAACCTGTCCTTATCTGCATCTCTACATGACTTTGTGATGTAAAATCTACCTTCCATACCTGAACACTTCCTGACAGTAAATACTGAAAAAACATGTGCAAAATGAATGTTTTTTGCATCAGCAGCATTATGGAGTGTGTGCTGGTGTGTCAGCAGTCTGACCGGATCAAGCAGAGCCTTCTTGACATCCTCCCCGTATCTGTTCCTCAGGCACGGCCCACAGAACTGACCCTGAATCCCCCGACAGTCCTCACTGCGGCAGCACGTCTTTGTGTCAACAGTTTTCTGACGGCACTGATGACATGTGGAGCCCTGAAAATGCACAAAAGAAACCTCAACAGAGCTCATGGACAGGTATACTGGTATTTTTATATCATCTTAGACCCGCAGATCAAGTCCAACTGAAAACCCACTGTGACTCTGTTGTAGACTTTATCAGTCATGTTGTCTGCAACCAGCTGAATTTCATCCTCTGTGATATCCTCCACTGGACGGATAATATGAGGTTTGCTCTGATTAGGCCTTGGGGCGCCACGACGCTGTGGAGCTCGGCGTACCTGCAACACAAAGACAAAAAAAAATTATAATTATACTCATCACTATCCAGT
The DNA here is from genome assembly GCA_023238725.1 of Scortum barcoo. Classification (NCBI taxonomy): domain Eukaryota; kingdom Metazoa; phylum Chordata; class Actinopteri; order Centrarchiformes; family Terapontidae; genus Scortum; species Scortum barcoo. Next base: position 11,921,944 of record CM041537.1, read on the forward strand.
ACATTAGAAATACAAAATGGATGAAAAAGGTTACAACACAGTGATAAATATAAAAACTTTAAAAAAATAAATAAATAAATAAGAAATGCACACAAATGCACAATAAAACAATTTAGAACTCTTAATGTAGTGTAAAACTTTACATTTTTGACAGAGTTAAGTCATTTAATACACAACCTGATCAAGATGTGCATTTACAAAACTCCCAATCCTTCTGTAAACATTTTAATCTAGTCCTTAATGACAGGGCTGACCTCCAGCAGCTCCTCCTCCAAGCTGATCTCCAGTTCTTCCTCCTGAGGGGATGAAGGATCCTCACACCCCCCCATAGAGCGGGTCTGTCTGCGAGATGCTCTCTCTGGGTTCTTCCTCGACTCTCCTCCAGCCGCACCAGAGCGTGGTGGACGCTGCAGGTGGTGGTGATAATATCACCTCAGTACAAATACTACAGGCCAAAAGTTTGGAAGAAAGGCCAATACAGGCCAAACATTTGGAAGCAACTTCAAGTTTCTGTTCACAATGCCTTTCTTAAAAACCAGCATGAGTTATATGTATTTTGGGATGTATTTACTGCATGATCAGACTTTGCTTTCATTGATATGCACCATCTTTCCTCAATTTACCTTTAGGTATACATTGATGTTACCTAGACAAAAAAGAAGAGGAAGGTGTTCTTCAAAAGATGGTTTGGCTCCCTCACTCTCCAGACATCTCTCCCACTGAGCTTGTGTATGGGATGAATTGGATCCATCAGTCACAAAAGCGCATCCCACAAATCAGCAGTCTCTTAATGATGAACTTAAGAAAGCTTGGAATGCAATTCCTGGCACATACCTTAAAAAACTTGTGGAACGAATGCCTCGTATATGCCATGCTGTTGTTAAAGCCAGAGGAGGTTACTTTGAAGAAAGCAAAGTCTAAGCAAGAAAAACTCAAATACCTGATAATTATAGTAAAAATGTCTTCTGATAAGTTACTCTTTATATAATAATCATGTTTATTTTGTTGCAAAGTATACCAATGAAACTATGATCTTTTTTTGTACAAATTTGATCTTGCTTCCAAACTTTTGGCCTGTAGTGTAGGTCTATTTAGAAATACTATTAATCAGAGCTCTAGTGAATTCTGGAGAGAAAGAGGAAGATGGTGGCTACCTTGTTAGCCAACAATGTTGTTTCAACCTTTTCTTACTCTCGACTTTGAGCAAAATGTCGTAATCTAAATGATTAAATTCACCATCACCCTTGGTACAAAACTCACTGATGTGAGACATTTCAGCATCCTCTACTCACAGAGCTCCTCTCTTTTGTCTTCTGTTTGCCTGTGTGTTTTTTCAGGATCCCTGCGCCTCCTGGCATCTTCTGCAGGTCTGCCATCAGCTGGGCCAACTGTTAGAAAACAGGGAGGGTAAAAAGGATTAAAGAGATGGCCATGACAGACATCCTGAGTCATTCTAGTAGGGTGAATTCGCCAGCACTTGAGACAAAATGTGATGATGTGTGATATCATCTGTTGTCTGTGAGCATGTAGATAACACCTGATAATAATAACAGATCTCTCCGTGAGGTAACACGCAAAGAGTGTACAGTTCGTCTATGTTAAATTTTGTTGGGAGCCATGGTTTTTCTTTTAAATATTGTTTGATACCAGTAACACCAGTGCTATCCTGTATGTGGTTCACTGTTTGTGGTTCACCATTGCTTTGTTGGCCTTGATGTTCTCTTGTCTCTTGGCCAGGAATGAGTCCGCTTCATCATCTGCTAAATCTAATCCACGGTCCTTAGGTGGAGACGGCGGGGCCACCGCTGTCTCTTCATCTTCAAATTTAACGTGCCTCATCCTCTTTGCGCGGCTGACATTTCCCGCCTTCTTCACGCCCCTCTTCTTCGTCCCCTTTTCCTCCTCTGCATCCTCATCCTCCTCACCATCAGTGGACCGCTGGGTTGAGCGAGTGGAGCGCAGAGCCACCCTCAGCTTGAAGGCGTTGGCACCGGAAGATGGTTTAGACGTGGCTTTCTGCTTCCCAGGTGAAAGGTCAGGTCGGGCTTTGTCTTCATCTTCATCTTCCAGCTTTGTATTCTGACGGACATAAACAGAAAAGCTTTCTCTTCTGGCAGATAATGCATCATCTACACCTTAGATTCACAGTAAAATTGATTTGTTTTGGTCACAGCTTCTTGTTTATAGCAGAAGACAAAGAGCATTTTCTGTCATTAAATAAAAATGAATGAAATACTGAGAAGAGGTAGTTCCTGATTTGAGTTATATCGTAAGATGACCAAACTAAGAGGCTAATACAGTTTAAAACTTACCTTGGTGTTTACTTTTCCAATCTGATATTGGATCTGCCAATATGAATGCCTTAATTTAAGTTAGATTACTCACCTTATCGAAGTGGTCGCTTATTTCTTTGTCGGTAAAACCATAAAATGTTGGCTCATTTTCAGAGTCCTCAGCAAAAACCTCAGCTAAAGGTAGCCCTTTAGTGACGCAGCGCTTTCCTAAAACCCCTGTCTGAAGAAAGACAACAAAGTTACAGTGAGCTTAAAAAATATTAAATTCACATGTGGTGCGTATTTAGCCGAAAAAAATAACTAATATTAAGTTACATGACCATTTTATCCTTAAAGAGCGGGAACAAAAACGCCCTGCTAGCTTCTGAAGTTTGGCTAAATCCGCCGGCGCGCAAGTACCCGTCCAATTAATCTGATTGAATGTTTAGGTGTGCCTGTTTTGTTGTTCAGGGCAGCGCCGATGCACACAACAAGAATCGGAGAGTGCTGCTTTTTTTAAACTCCGCCCTCACGGAGTGGACATAACGGCTAAACACGCATCCTTTTTAAAACATATAGAACTGTTGCCTACATAAAACCTACATAAAAAAATGTCACTTAATATGTATTTTTTATTTAAAAAGTCGTAACTGTGATTTTGTAGTTTTCTTAATTTTCTTTTACCAAATCTTGCTTATGGTATAGAATCTCATTTTCACTTATTATGAGGCTTTTATTGTTGTCTTTCTAATATTTCAGCCATTCTCTTATTTTTCCTGGCATAAATGGGCATCTTTAGAGTACAACTGAATCAGGCAAAAGACGACAAAATAAATTTAAAAAAACACCCACAGCATTTTGTCAGTGAGTCCAGTGAATTTGCCTGAAGCCTCTCAGCTCCTTCACTTGAATGCAGATGATATTCTGATAAACGCTTTGTATTCCCACAGATGGCAGACAGTGTGTGTCATGTGTGGCAGTGGGAGTGGTGCTGGGAAACGTGGGAAGCTCCTCTGGCATTCTCAGGACTCATAAATACTCACTCCCTGCCTGCGTGGCCGGTCTGGACTCAGAGTAGGCATGATCCTGCAACGGTGGTGGCTGATGTTGGCTGTGGGTGAGTGCATGGTCCCTGTGGACCTTTGACTGATTAATGACCCCCTAATGTACAGTTAGATGGCTTCTAGTAATTAACTACTAACTCCCTCTATATGGAGGCAAACCAGATTTAAATCATGAGGGTACATTGTATTTATCAATGTATCTTCCTCCTTTTGAGTCTTGTTTTTGCCAGGGATTATAAGTGTATAGATCAATAAATGCATGACTTAAATGTTTAAGGAGACCTGTAGCTCTAGTGCAGACAAGATGTTCCTGGAAAAGGTGTGTCTCTGTGGCGGATCATATCACCTGCATCAAAAAGCATCTGGGGAGCCATTTGGAAAGATACCCTCACGTTGGGTCTTCTCCAAGTCTTATTGTTCCAGTTTAGTGCAACTGAAAGTGACTATCTGTGCAAATGAATACGATACATATAATGAGATTAGAAGTCCTATAAATCCTCTTGTCACAACAGAAGCACAGGAACCAGTGGTTAGCCTTGATAAGTGGCTTGTAAGTATTTACTTTAAACTGGAATTTAGACAAAAGTGTTGGCCAGAAAAGCACACTGTGAAAGCAACAGTAGACAATTAGCTGAAGGCTTGCTAGATTAGAGTACAAGAGTGCCCATGAAGCCCAGATCGCCAATTACCGCAATTTTGGCCCAATTAAACAAAAGCAGCTGTTTTTCTTTTCTTCCTCCTCCCAGGATGCATCTTTCTATGCATCTCCGGCCAGTCTTTTCCTCAGAAGAGACGGTGTGCGTTCAAAGTGACTTCCCAGAACAACAAATACACCACAGCTGGCAATGTGACTGGGTCGGTGCAGCTCTGTGAGAACACCCAATGCTGTGTGGGCTATTTTCTAATCATCGGTGGCCAGCCAGAGGTTGACCTTCTTGGTAAGAAAACTTAAACATCTGAACCAGTAACTCTGCGCTAGTCTGCCTGGTCTGGATTCTGTTCTTGTCATGGATTATTTAAAATATAATCAAATTTAGCCAACTAAGTGGTTAAAACTGGTTAATTGCTTTAATAATAATGGATTAGATTTATATAGCGCTTTTCAAGGCACCCAAAGCACTTTACATTGTATCCATTATTCATTCACTCCTCACTCATACCTGGTAATGGTAAGCTACATGTGTAGCCACAGCTGCCCTGGGGCAGACTGACGGAAATGTGGCAGCCAATCCGCACCTACCTACGGCCTCTCCGACCACCACCAAACATTCATATCCACATTCATACCACATTCAGCCAATCCGCACCTTTCTACGGCCTCTCCGACCACCACCAAACATTCATATCCACATTCATACACCAGCGATGCCAACACTGGAGGCAAGGAGGGTGAAGTGTCTTGCCCAAGGACACAACGACAGATGACTGGGGGAGTGGGAATCGAACCGCCAACTTTCTAGTTATTGGACGACCTACCCGCTCAACCACCTGAGCCACTGCCGCCCAATCTATGTATGCAGTATGTAATAAATGTAGACGAGTCTGCAGGCCTAATATGTTTCTCTCTTTTTTTAATTGTCTTTCTACTTCAGCTTGTGATATTGCTGAGAAGTCTTGCCCAGATTCAACCTGCAAAGCACAAACACGCTTCAATGGTCGGCTCATTAAGTGTGTGTGCCACACAGACCTCTGCAACAGCAACATAACCTGGACGTCAGTGTCAGAAAAGCCTCAAATTGTATTCTGTAGGTATGATTATGGTAAGATTGCTAACTAATCACCAAATCCAACATAATGATCAAATGACATTTCACCAGAGTGAGACATTGTCTTTTCATCACAGAAAATATTGTCATTATTAGAAAAGACATTTAGTTTTTACACCTGTGCACCTCCACCTACATCTCCTCCAGATAAATCACCTCCAACTCCCCTTTTATTTTGAAATTTAACCCACTGAAGATTACAAGGATTGGACCGATCTGTTATGAAATATATTTGCTCTTAGTTACCATGCTATATTCACTTAATGCAACAAGTATTAAACACACTTAGTTGACTAAAAAATAGCATTCTTTATTATTCATCACACACTAACGTACACTCTTTGTTTTCTTTTTAGATGACATGGTGAAAACTGCTATAATAATTTTGATAGGAACTTTGTTAGTCCTGTGCTTCGTGATCATTACTGCCAGACAGAGAAGGCTTTCCAAAGAAAAAAGTAAGTTCCTTTTTTGCTTTCAACAATAAGGCAGAAGTGATTTTCACTAGAAAACTAGTTTGTTTTTTTAAAGCCATTTTTCAATTTTACTGTCTGCTTTAGTGGGAAATAAATTAAATATGACCGTTATGACTGATTGCAGTATGACTTATTGTAGCAGTGTATGTCAAAAATATTTTTGTCACAGTCATCAACAGTATAATACGAGGAAAAACATGTTCTTGTTATTGCCAATAATGTGTTGATATGCCTTACAGCATACAGTAACAGAAAGCAGGAGTTTAACTAGAATAAATAAAATGCCTTTGCAGTGAGTTAACTGCTCATGTCTGCTGGTGATGACTGAGCAGTTTATTGTCTCCGTCTCCCAGATTTAAAAAAAACAGTACTGCTCATCATGGGGACATGGTGCTAAATTCACAGCTCCTGAGATATTACTTCAAGTGTTTTAGAATTTAATTCAAACCACACAAACTGTATAACTATTGCCCTTAAGGTAAACGTTCTATATTAAATACTCTAATTTTCTTCAGCCATGTTTCCACATGATTTAAACTCAGATTCAGTTCTCATGATGTCTCTGTTTGACCTTGGAACTGTTTCTTTCTTTCTGCTGGACTGGCCTTGGTGTTTATCACTGCTATAACACTCCCTTTTACCACTCCTGTTCTTTGTTTGTTACTCTTCAATTGGATTTTTGTGACTTTTCAGTCATGGTAGTTTAAAATGAATGGTGACTTTTTTGTAGATTTTTTTTGTAGATGTATTGTGGATTTTTATACTTTATTGTAGTCAGATTAATAATGATAATAAGTGTGTGTTAATTACAAGAACTGTCTGCTTTCATTATTTTAGAGAAGAATCCACCTGTCCCTGATGATTACAGTGTCTTGCTGCTGTGTTCCTGCCAAACAGTAAAAACCTGTGAGATTGACATTGCTAACATTGAACTAAAGCAGGTAAGCTGAGCTATCAGGTGGATTTATACTGCATGGTCAGCAGTGTCCAAAGTAGTTTCAAATCATACAGTTAGGTGATACATCCGACCTGTACTGTCACGTTCATACCTTTTTAAGATTGTAGGCAAGGGGCGTTTTGCAACCGTTTGGCGGGGGACATATCAGGGATCCGTGGTGGCCGTGAAAGTTTTCCCTGCAAGCTGGAAAGATAAATTCACTGCAGAGAAGGAGGTTTATGAGCTACCACTGATGAAGCATGCTGGGATTGTCCCCTTTCTGGGCACCGGGAAGCAACGGGGTGGAGGCAGCGGCCTCATTGTCCTGCAATTTGCTGAATATGTGAGTGGCAGCTGGTTGTTGGAGAAAAAATGAATTGTGCAATTTCCAATTTTCTGAGAGACTGAAAGTTATTCAAGAAAAAAAGGAGACGGAAAAAGGGAGAAGCAGAGAAGGGAGACAAAGAAATGGGCACAAGAATTTGATGCTTGTAAGCAACTCTAGATTTTTTTGTGAAATTTAACCACTCATAGCCCAGTGAGGTGAGGTGGATACAACACATAGATAGCCACATTATTTTTAAAAAATCTGCTTCACCTTCTACAGTCTATGATACCACATTCACGCACAACTACATTGTTATCGTATCCCTGAAGCCAATGTGGTGAGACGCTTCAAATGCTTTTGTTTTCATGTTATTGGACAGAAAAAAATGTTGTCCCTTTGATTTTAGGGTTCTCTCCACTCCTTTCTATCCAAACACAACACCAGCTGGATCCTGTCACTGAAGTTGTGCCAGTCTTTATCGCGGGGACTTTCCTATCTCCACTCTGACCTCCACAGACATGGTATTGGCCAGAATATTACTGCGAACAAGTGTGTGTGTGTGTGTGTGTGTGTGTGTCCACCCTACCAAAGTAGATAGCGTGCCTAAACTATCATCTGAGTAAATGTGCACATTGTAGATAAAAAGCAACCTGACTGATAATTTATAATTTCACTGAAATTATAGTAGTACAAAAAAGTAGTACAAAAGTTGCATACAAACAGATGATATGTTACAGAGATTCCTAATTATAAACCTGAAGTAGGCCTCACAGTTAAAAGGTATTGCAGCGGGTAAGGCTTTTGAATCATTCTGGCTCAGTGCGTCATTTGTCATGTTTAGTGGTTGCTCATCTTGCAACTATTGGCTGAGCCTTTCTTGATCCATAAATTCCACTGCAGTTATTATTTTTTGCAAATTTATGTATTTTCTTACAGATGCGCATAAACCTCCTGTGGCCCACAGAGACCTGAGCAGCTCCAATGTGCTTGTGAAAGCAGATGGCACCTGTGTCCTGTGTGATTTTGGATGCTCCACCATCCTGCGCTCTTGTTCAGGACGTGGCCTCTGTCTGAGCCACACAGCAAACATGGAGGTGAGATCCAGCTGGAGCCACAGCTTTAGTCTTGTTGAGTCACAGTACAGTGAAATCATAAAAAAGTGAAGGAAGAGAACAGTTCTGTTCAGTCATGCAATATGGCCACTTTGTCATCATTAAAAATTCTCCTAGAATAAATGAAAATCTGAAAAGTGTTAATGTCTAATACTTTGAAACTAACTATTCTCATTAACGCCATCTGCAGGGTCACACTCGGCTGGGCACGCTGTGCTACATGTCCCCTGAGATGTTGGAAGGCTCTGTGAACCTAAGCAGCACCTGTTGTCTCATGCAGGGGGACATCTATGCTTTGGGACTGCTGCTGTGGGAGATCTGGATGCGCTGCTCTGATTTATTTGAAGGTCACTTTCTTCGATTAAATGGATTGATACACATGGAGAGAGCTGAGAATGGAGAGTAAAGATGACCCCAGCTGTAATATGTGTTGAATATTCACTGTAAAATGATGTCCAGTGGTTCAGTGTTTAAATGCTGCACAGTAAGGTGCAGGGTTGTTGGATGTTAAACAGAATTTTGTGTGATTTCCTCCACTCTTAAAATTGCTACTGTAATCTCTGAAATGTTTACTCCATTTAGAACCAATCACTCTGAATTTTGAGGACAGTACTTTTATAAGACATATTTCATGAGAGGGCTTTTACAACTAAAGATGGACATGCATAATAATTATTGATCAGAACTAATAAATAACACATCAATCATCAGTGCTGTCAGATTTCCACAAACTATTTATTGATCTGGATAATGAGCCGAATCTCCTATATTTTATACCATGAAATGGATGTTAAAATTCATAAAAATGTCTCCATCTGCAGGCGGCACTGTTCCACCGCATCTGTTGCCTTACGAATCTGAGCTTGGAGCCAGTGCAACCCTGGAGAGCCTCATCCTGTTCGTGTCCCACTTGAACAAGAGGCCCTCCATACCTGAACTCTGGGAACTGCTACCACAGGTGTTGTTACGCTGGTGCTTCTTACTTGAACATACAGAAGTTTGTTTTTGACAGCAATGACAACACTGTTGCATTGAATTGAATTGACAACAAATGTACTGGTTAGATCATGAAGATATTGATGATAGTGAACTGAGTCTGACGTTGTATTGATTACATTTTCAGGGATCTGTGCTGCAGGAGATCCTGACAGATTGTTGGGACTGTGACCCGGATGCTCGGCTGACTGCTCAGTGTGTCGCAGACAGATTAGTCTCTCTTCAGTCCTGTTACTCTTAATGACTTTTTTTCTGGTCAGACTTTTTGTAATTTATACATACATACAAGCTGTCCTTTATGTAGCTTTTCACGTTATGTTCATTATTTTGAACTATATATGTTGGCCCCTATGATGTGGACATGTTTCACATTCTCTTGAGCTTGAACTTGAGTGAATCCAGGTACATTCTAGGAAAAATTTAAATACTTGTCCATTAATGGTAGAATAAATATTATTGTTTTTGAGAGACAACAAAAAGAAATGCTTTTCCCTTCAGCAATAGGTTTGTTTGTTTGTCCAACTTTGTGTAACTGTCATAAATGATTTTTTTAATTTAAATATGAATTAAAAAAGATACTTGCATGCACTATTTACACTTGAAGTAATAGACCTTTTCTGCAGCAGGCTTGTCATAGCAGAAAAATCACAGGTGGAGCTCACACTGTACTGTATAGTAGAATAGTATAATAGTGGCTCTGTTAAATTTAAGCCAAACCAGTGAGCCAGCATGCACAACAGGCCCTTTTTTGACTTGTCACAGTGGGGAAAAACACAGGCGTAAATGAATTTCAGAGTCCCGTTATTATTTCAGCTGGCTCACTTTGTTTTGGCTTTCTAGGTAATTGTTATTGTTTTAGTAACAGCTGCGCCTTCCCTGCTACAACAAGTGAAATCATCTGCTGAGAAAAAGACCTTTACAAGGCTCGTGGAACTAACATCACCTTAACTGAATGCAGCCGTTGTTACTTTTATTAGTTGCAGTTGTGTTTTTCCTTTCATGACATGTCGAAAATATCTGCTTTACATTGGTATTATACAAATAATAAATAATTTTTAAAAAAGGGATATATATTCCACATTGATTGATTTGGTAATGTAGAGGAGCCCAAACAAAGTTACTTTGGACATTGTTGTTTTTTTAATGTATAAATATATAAAATGTATCCACTAAATCTCTATAAAAACCATGTGTTGTGTGACTTGATGTTTCCATAAACATCGCTCCATGATGTAACAGATTATTGTGTGATTGTATGTCTGAATAGGATCAGGTGTGTGTCATGGGACAACCTCCCACTCCAACCCAGCCCCTCCCTTTTTACAATAGGACTTGGTAGAAACACGTAGATCCACTTGTCACACACACAACACTGAACTCCTGCCGGGGTGTGTGTGTGTGTGTGTGTGTGTGTGGCCTTTAACAAACGGGCGTGGTTTCCTGATGCCTTTTTTTTTTGTTGCTGCTTACGTGCAGCTCAATGCGGAAGACAAACGGAGAGCCGAGGATTCCTGAAGAACAACCTGAGGCGGGTTTAGCAGGTAAGAACACATCGAATCGATCTGTGCACCAACAAACTCATTTTAAGTGTCGCGTTTGAGCCTAAACAAGCCGAAACCACGACAGTCCGACGATGCGGGATGATTCATTTTCTGCCAAATCATACCTGTGATGACGAGTTAAATGCAGAAAGTGTTGCGAAACAGCAGGTGGTTGTTGGATCACAAGTTTAGAAATCATATTACTCACGGCGTGACAAGTGACACTCATGTCATGTGCCTGAAAATGACTAAATAATGGTAGCAGGAAGTACACACTCGAGGATTTTGTTGCAATAAAGTTTTGACAGCAAAGTAAGATCAACTTTCTTGAAGGTGAGGTTGATTGGAAGATTAGTTTTACCTAACAGGCTGAGCACCACCACTAGAGCAAGTCTAAATCTTATTGTGTAAAACAAAAGTTGTGACGCCATATGGGCATTCATGAAATTTCTGTTCTATACAATGTATATGCATTTCACTGTGATCGCACCCAGTACAAGTATATGGGACAGATAAAACAAAAACTAAACTTACAGTATGGTGGTCATCAATTTTCCTAGAAAGTACTGCTGAAATAATTCAATAATTCAATTATTTCACTGTCGAAATCGATCAGATGATTCACAGAATGTTAATCAGCAACCATATGGATAGTTTATCTATCGTTTTAAGGCTTTTGAGGTTATCAAATTTGAGAATTTGCAGCTTTTTTACATTTAATATTACTGTAACTTTGTTTTATCTTGGACAAAATGAGAGAAAAAAGATGTATAAACAAGGTACAATGTAGATACTCCCTTGATAAAAGTTTTTTTTAACATGTATTATTATTGTTGTTATTATTATATAACTATAATATTAATGTTCATTGTGTGTACTTTCTTGTTTCCTCAGACTCTGGTGAGACTTGAAGTGTGTGACTTTAAAAAGCAACCATGTGGCCAAATCAAGGTGGGATATCATACATAACCAGCATATATTGTTCTGATTATTTTGTCCTCGGCCTGTTTTATAATGTAGGTGTTCTGGACAATAAGGTGTGAATGTTTGCTTTTTATGTACATCAGGTCCTCCTCCTCCAGTGGGCCCACCAAACCCTGCCTACCCTCCTGGCTACAACCCTGCATTTCCTGCTCCAACTGCACAGGGAGTCTTCCCCCAACCACCAGCATACCCAGGTGGTGTGAACCCAGCCATGGTGCCAAATGCTCCTCCAGGGGCGATGCCTTACGGAGCTCCAGGACTTCATCCTTATCCTGCGGCTCCAGGTGGATATCCAGTCGTCCCTCCTGCAGGTGTTTACCCAGGTCCCTACCCACACTCTCCAAAAGGAGGTCACCACAAAGGTCACAAAGGTCACCACAAAGGCCACTATCATGGAGGGATGGACCCCATGACTGGAGCGATAGGTGGAGGATTGGCAGGAATGGGAATGGGAATGGGAATGGGGGCGGACGGACATAAAGTCAACAAGAAGATGAAGAAGAAGATGAAGAAAGCACATAAGGGGCACAAGCACCACAAACATGGCAAGGTGAGATTGGGTTTCACGACACAACATGTCAGTGTTGTTTAAAACCCGCCTGCAATTGAAATGTGAATGCCATTAGTAGATAGAAAGGTGAAACTTTAACCTGCCACGCCCCTCACCCCCAGGCCCCACCTTCACTTCAGTCAGAGCTACAAACGCACACACCTCCATCAGGTCATCACTAACCCAAAATGATGCACAGCTAATATTAATTATTCTGTCATAACACACAAAAACAAACAATAATAGCATAATAATAACAACAATATATGCTTTATATGAGCACAGACAAAACAATAGATTATATAGATAGTACTCATGGAAAGTGAAGTAAAAAAAAAAAAAAAAAAATTTATATGTATATATACATACATACACACACACATATATAATTTTTATTGTCAATTATTCTACTGTCTACTTTAATAATCAGTTAATCCTCTGAAGAACTGTTCCAAACCCCCAAATATTACTATTAAAAGCAGGAATTCTGTGTTTTTTTTGTAATTTTTCCTTGAAATAAAAATATGCCAGAATTTATTTTTCAGTTTTTCCATGAATTTTCTCTGATCTGCTTAATTATCCCTGCTGGGTAAACATTTTTAGAAAGGAATAGAGAAATTAAATCTCAGTAATTGATTCATAATTACTCTTTGTTCATGTCAAACTGTGACAGCCTTGATTAGTTTACCACTTAAACACCTCACAGCATCAGTCGCAACATGCATCATTTCTACAAATGTTGCCCGGTGAAAGAATTCTTTGGAAACATGATGTGACTTTTGCTCTGTCAGTCTGCATTTACATGTGGATTTGAGTAGATCCAGTTAATATTGGGGCTTTTGGGAGTTAATGTGAGTAGGGTGACTGTTGAGTTGTGTCAGATACTCAGTTACTGTATTGGCTTAATATGAATGAGGCAGTAGTATGCAATGCAATAATGTGACGCAGGTTGAAATGAGCATCAGCTTGAATAACACGGATATAGTGACCTCTAAAGGCAGCTAAGAGATGTGTAGAAAACAAGTGAGTTTGTAATACAATGGAAGAGTAATCAGGTTTAAGAGCTTGTTTGTCTCCTCCTGGAAAATATACATTTAGCAAAAGGTCATAAATCCCTTCCCTTTTGGCTAAAGGGGAAAACAAAAGTTTACTGTATGTTCCATGAAAAAAGTCCTACTATAAGGTTAATATAGGGGATAAAAACAAACTGGGAATCCTTTTCCTCTTCCCTTCCGAGAAGATTGTTGGCTAGATGAAACTGAAAACCCATGATCCATTATAATCTTTGATTGTCGTTGGGATTTGAAGCAGCTGGATGATAACAACATTCCTTCTACTTCTTATCACCATGTCTACTTTGTGAATAATCTGAGGTCAATCCCCACCTTTCACCTAGTGAATAAAAACTTCATTCCAAATGTTGCATTTATAAAAGCTTAAATGAAATCACACGTGTTGTTTGGGTTAAAAAAATACTTTAGAACATATTAAAATGTGAATAAATATGTACTTTTTTCTTTTTTTTCCCCACAGTCTTCCTCCAGCAGCAGCAGCAGCAGCAGTAGCAGCAGTGACTAAGACTGAAGCCACCAGGTCAAGACGAGGCTGTCACAGAAAAGCTTCTTCACAAGAACCTGACTATCAACAACGTACACACACAAGTCATACTTATCACTTTAAACAGGATCTGTGGAAGTGGCAGTGTTTTATCATCAGTTGCATGGGTTATTAACACTACAAATACATGCACAACTTGTTAATGTTAATGTCTCCACATAATTTGGCTTTACTGGCTACTGTGTCTTACATTTCTTTTTTTTTGGGGGGGGGAGTTTGTTCAGTTTCTGTCAAATGTCCCACAGTAACAAATTCTGTACGGTAGTACAGTATTAAATACACTATGGTATAAAAACACTGAAATAATTAACAATTTGCAGGAATGCCCTTAATGCACAACTTTGTTTTTATTGTTAGTAAAAATCCAACATTGTTATTTAATTAAAGAAAATATGTATAATATGTTTTTTTTTCAAAGATTAACCTAGTCCACACAAGTGTGTTTATTTAGGCCTGTCGATTTTTCTTTCTGATTTTACATTCACCACTGCAAGAAAACTAATTTTACATATATATAAATATATATGTATATATGGTAATACATTAATCCTGCTCAATAAATACATATAAATGAAAACTGTGAGGCGCCTGTGTCCTCCTGAGATGGTAAACAATTGAAGTTGCAGTACTCTTTACGCCCACTAGTGGTCCTTCAAATAAGTATTTTATTGAAGTTTGTAAATATAAACATATTATAAAACAGCAAACCATATACATATTTGAATATTGCTTAAATGTATTTAAAACATGGTCATTTCCGACAAAGAGCCGCCTTCTGTTGTATCATCTTAAAACTAACAAGTGTGTTTTCTTGCAGCAATGACTCATTTTTAAATGACTAACTTTCATTTAATTTCCATACTGTACAGGACAAACCATACACTATAAGTTTAGTTTAAATCGGTTTGTGAGGGAGTCTGTTGGGGTCAAAGTAAGGATGGAGGGGGTTTGTGTTGGGTGAAAGGTGAAAGTTCAGGGGTGATGGTTGTGTTGTCTTTGTGTAAAGGAGTGGAGCTCGATCTCACATCACTCTTCCCTCTTCCCCGAGTCCTTTCTAAACTCTCCCCCGGGTTTCCACCCTCCCAAACCTCTCCCCTTCTACCCTTACAACCCCAACCCTTCCCCCGGTCACTTACCAGCACACGAACCAGGTGAGTTTCTCGTTGATTTGTCGCCTGTTTTTATCTTTTTATTTTGTTTGTGATCAGAAGTAGCGGAAAGAAATCGCGCCCAGCAGCTAGCATGCTAACAGGGCCGCGTGATGAGCACGCAGTGTCCGTACTGTTTAGCTAGCTCGGCTAACAGCGAAGAGGTGGGAGGTGGTAGTTTTATCTTTATGTCACTTTAAACCCCCCCCATCTCCTGTTCAACACCTGGTGTTGATTAAAGCAGGACCTCGCTACCATGCCTTTAAGGCTGCTGATGTCTGGTCAGCTATTAATAACGTTGAGTAATTCAGCTAACTAGCCAGCGTTGCTAAGTAGCGCACGCATGCTTCATTCATTTTCGCGTAGCAACCGAGATGCTAAGTGGCTAACAGACTTCCAACAAGCCTTAATAGTTGAATTTACTCAGTTTAAACTTAACAGCACAAGCGGACTGAGTAGATGAATATGTGTTTTGTTAATAGCGAGTTTACCTGTTGGCGTATTTCCTAAAATATATGTGTTAACTGCGGAAGTGAGGGAGCAATTGTCCGCACATTTGTTGATAAACTTGATTTACAGCTAATGATGTTAGCACACAAGTCTTGTGGGTTTTTTTTTCTTTACTCGGGGATTCAGTGCAGATTAATTTGTGTGAAGTCGAATAACTTTGGTGGGAGCAGTGTTCAGATGTTTTGGAGATAAACGCACCAAATCTGCAGCTTGTATTTGGCTCAGTGAAAGTGAGCTCCAAGTCATTTATTTATGCTTCATCTCAGTAGTTTAACATTAGCATCAACCACGACACACAAGCCATCACCCTTAATGGTTCATTTTAAAGCCCAAAGAAGTCATTTGTCTGATGGAAATCCATAATTTTTCTGCAAATTCATCATCCAACGTGACACATTTAGTCAAAGGATGTGACATGATCCTGTGTGATTGAACTGACTGCTTTAGTTTGATATATAATTCATAAGATATTTGCTTAACAGACTGGGCAAAATGGGATCCATGGGCCTTCATACAGTGTGTGTAATGCTGACATTTAAAGCTGTGGACATGTAGTAAGGTTTATCTGTACGCTGAGGAATGGAAACAGGCAGAATCTGTCTCAGTAGGTCAGAAGAATAGTATTTTAACCATTCCTGGGACATAAATATCACAAAGCTGACTGTTAACTCACCAGGGGAGAAATATTGCGTAACCTAATGTTATATTTAGTATTTCCCACTTTGTAAACCATGTGTAAGTCAGGTCAATAGACCACTTTTATGAATGGAATCAGAGGCACGTCACTTTGTGTTATCATTAATCTGCGTCTATGTTATATGATGTTTTTCTTTCTTTTTGCAATTCAGTCTTTTCACATGATCATCCTTGGCGTCTAAAGTCTTGTCTGCTGTGTCCCTTTTTAGATCCATCTCAGTGACCAAAGACCCCAGTTCTGTACAAACGGCTCGGTTGCAGTTATGGACTCCGGTGTGATTGAAGGAGGGCTCAATGTCACCCTTACTATAAGGCTGCTCATGCACGGCAAGGTGAGGTCACCCATCAGCTGCTTGTGTCGGCACTTTAATAGGCTGTGACGTTATATTTATGGAAATGAAAGTTCCCCGGGGATGTATAAAGGGCAGGGACTTTGATGTGATGAGGGTATTGACCCTGTGATAGGATCCTGTATCTCAAAGCAAACTAGAATGGTGTTTTGGTATGTTACTCTCTTTAAGCTCTTACGAGACTGTATTTGCCTCATGTTTAAATGTGTTGTTTTTTTTCCAAGTTGGATTCACTTTGCTTAAATACAAATGTGTTCTCTCCTGCTGTTTTAGTTTTCTTAGAAATAATAGGCTATTTCACTGAGTCTGGAGCTATACTTGTTTCCCTCCCTTGCGTTCTTTTCCGAATGATCACAAAGCAGCTTGAAAGATTAAATGATGTGACAGTCAACCATGTCTACATCAGATACTCGGTCAGGTTTACAATCAGGAGGCATGTCATTGCATTTGCTGTTGTCACTTATCCATCTGGCTTCCACAACAGCAGCGTAGCCACACACTTGTTGCATCTCAAGTTCGACAGTGGCCTGTTGTTATTGTGGTTTCAAATGCTGAGATGCCATGTGACAAGAAGTGGCGGCTCAAATTCTGACTCTTACACGTCAGCTCGTCCTCAGGGCATACAAAACTGATACATGTACGAAAAAAAAAACCCAACAATCCTCCAAAAGCTCCTATAGCGTGTAGCATCCTAAAACAGGCCCCAGATACTCTGTGCTTGACTGCATGCTGGATCTCACAGTGGTCAACAGCACCATCTTGAGTCTGTGTAGGGGTTACACAGAAACAAAAGCTGCCTGTGATAGAAAGCTGAGGAATTCATGATGTATCAGTATTTTCCTCAGTTTAAAGACCACCATTTGAACAATTTACAACGACAATTGGCCCCTTTAGTCCCTAACCATTAGGGGATGTTTAAAGGGGATGCACTTAGAGTGACAACATTTCTTCTTGTCCAGCAGAATCTCTAACTTTATTTATTGAACGGTTTTCTTTGCCTGATAAGAGGCAAGCTATGGCAGTGGATGATAGAATGGCCCAACTCTCAAGTAATGAACATAATTAAACTGCATCTCTTTTCCAATTTTAGGAAGTTGGAAGTATAATCGGAAAGGTAAGATGCTGTCTAATATATCAGACATTTTGATGCCTATCTTTATTTGAGGAGCTTTCTGTTTTAAGTGTTAGAGAGTCTGAATGTCTTGTAATTTTCTGTTAACAGAAAGGTGAATCTGTGAAGAAGATGAGAGAAGAGGTGAAGTTATTTCCTTCTCTTTTTTCACTCTAGTAATGGCAAAGACAACTGGATGTAATTTTATTATTCTGAAGAAGTCACACTTGGCAGGCTTGTCTTATCTATAGGAAGTCTTCCAAAATGATCTCTCAATAATTGCTTTTCTTTTTCTCTTTTAGAGCGGGGCTCGCATCAACATCTCTGAGGGCAATTGTCCTGAGAGGATCATTACTTTGGCAGGTCCAACCACCGCCATCTTTAAAGCATTCTCCATGATCATTGAAAAGCTGGAAGAGGTAGGTTACAACTTAAACTGATGAATGGATGTGCAGGTTGGCAACAATCAGCCCAAACACAAACTAGATTTAAATGTTTGCATTTTTTTCAGGACATAAGCAGCTCAATGACAAACAGCACAGCTACCAGCAAGCCACCTGTGACCCTACGTATTGTGGTGCCTGCCAGCCAGTGTGGCTCCCTCATCGGGAAAGGTGGCTGCAAGATCAAGGAAATTCGAGAGGTATTCATAGAGAAGAGCATATGAAACAAAACCATGAAACATGCAATTCCTTTAGCATCAACTCACCATTGTACCTGTGGAAGTTAGCACACTGATACATAGCAGGTCCTCAGTTTTCACCTAATTTTACTCCATTTGTGTGTCCCAGTCAACTGGTGCTCAGGTACAAGTGGCAGGAGACATGCTCCCCAACTCCACAGAGCGAGCCATCACCATCGCTGGTACTCCCCAGTCGATAATTGAGTGTGTGAAGCAGATCTGTGTGGTCATGCTTGAGGTAAGTGGACTCAAAGAGCAAATGAAGTAGCAGCTGTTGACCTGTAAATTAATGATGTGAAAGAGTGTGATCACCATACCTTTAGCCGCTGTATGCTGGTTTCGGACCAGGAATGTCCTTAGCCAATCCACAGGATGGTGGCTGTAGTGTTTTTACAATTACTGTAAAATCATAATAGGGCAATTTACAAAATATTATACTAAAGTAACCTTTGAAGCATGATTTATAATACTTTTTATCATATTTCAGTTTTGTCTGTATTGGAATAAATGTGTAAAATACAGCTGTATCTCAGGACTATATATAAATATCAGATTGAGACTCCATGATGACTACAAGCAGTAGTGTACTGCATTTGTAGTTTAATTCTAACTAATTAGAACAATTATGATAACATAGTAGTAACGTAATTACACATCCACCTTCTTTTGTCTCCTTTACAGTCTCCCCCTAAGGGGGTCACTATCCCCTACCGACCCAAGCCTTCAGGATCCCCCGTCATCTTTGCAGGCGGACAGGTACATGCCACACTTTACTAGGACACGGGATCCCACGCTATTATTCATAATGTTTTAGATGTTTATTGCTTCAGTTGGCTGTCATTTTGGCATATTTCAGTGTGGGATGTATATTTGTGCAGAATATTACATGCTTTAAAATCTTGATGTGTGATGAAATGCTCATGTATTTATTAATATACTCAACTCAAAGTACAATAAACAACCTTACTGAAAAATCCTATTTAGATGCTGTATATGTTTGGGTAAGTGAGTTAAGAGAAGCTGTGGAAGGTATTTACATTTAGGAATCAATTAATACCAATTGTTTAAAGAGAGAATCAGCAGGTTTAAAAGTCTGAGGAACACAGGACATTTGCCTTAGAGACAGTGTGTTATGGGGACTGTATATTGTATATATGTATATTTCTCCAGAATTTCATTGTTTTGAGCATTAGATTTCAGAAAAATGATGGCCTATTTCCCACTATTGTTTCCCACTAACATTACAAGGTCTTTTATCTGTCTCACCAAATACCTTTTTGTTTTTATTCTTATAAAATAATTCAATTTCTCCTTCTGGTTTTCCCTTAATTCCACTGTAATGTATCTAAAGATTTCTCCTTTCCCAGAAATGTGGAGACTTTGGACAAGACATACATGTTGATATACTTAAATGCTATTAGTTCAGAATAGGCTTTGATGTGTCTTCATGAGATATTTAAATACTAGCAGAGATGTAGCTGGTAAGCTAACTTGACCAAAATCACAATCAGATGTGAGGCCTATGAAAGCTTTGTTTTCATTTGTTTCAGGCATATGCCGTACAAGGACAGCACGCGATTCCACAGCCAGATGTAAGTGCAGTAGACATTTTTACATGCCCCCCCACCACTCCCACACATAATTACAACTGTCCTCTTCAGAAATGTGCAACCACCCACCCACCCACACTTTGTTTTATAGCCTGTAACTGTAGCTGAACTTGCTCCTAATTTTATTTTTTGACCCACTATTATCAGATTTTATCCATTTAGAGAGCACCACTGTTAGTACTTCATGTTTGTGTAATTCCTCCGTTGACTGGCTGTCAGTTTCTAATTAAGCTGACATTTGTTGTTTGTTTGTCCAGACTCTCCACTGTTCCATGAATAATAATCTGTTCCTGCTGCTCACTCTTTCTCTGTTTTTCCTTTTTTGTTCTGTCTTGTTTTACATGCCCCGTTCATTAGCCTGTCCCAGATAAACATGTTCATTAACCCTTCATTTTTACTTTGTGCTCTGCCCACTTGTCTCTCAACCCAATTAATTTTTCTCTCTCTTTTTTTAATGAGCTTTAGATGTTCCATCAGGAGCATTGGATGTGATAGACCTTACATTAATAGTCTTACCTGCCACAATATTGGCAAAGAAGTACCAGTCAGAAATAATAATGTTAAAACATGGTGACTTTTTACTGTACAAGTATATTAAATTCCTTAAGCAGTGTGATTATATTGCTGTAATTAGTTTAATTGCTAATGGTAGTTTTTGTTTATTAAAACTAAAATCAGTTTATGAAAGTGATGCAGAAACCTGTCATCTCGTCTTAAATCTTCCACTCCAGCTATAGTGGTGATGACTGGTACAGTGTGATGCTAAGTTAAGACTGTCTCAGTTCATGTTTGGGTCTTGTATTGGTGATAGTTAGGCTCCGGCATATTGAGAGCTCCCACCCTTGTGTATTGTGACTTTGCCCTGACCCTGAAGACTGCGAGAAAGCATTACCAAGAGATGCAGCCCGCACTTTGGAGGAATACCTATGGGGTACCCCGCATAGACAAGTCTTAAACACACTGATTTGTGATCCACATAGAGCTTTGAGAAATCACAAGCGATCTACACACAGCAGTATTGAGTGACATGTGTCAAATCTGTTTCTTTTTTTTTTTTTTAAGGTTCTTTGTGTGGCTGTGTGTACTGACTGCGATGTTTTTGTTCTGTTTTTCCCTCTTCCTGTGTTTTCCATTTCCTCCCATTTCTCTCCCTGCCTCCTCTCTCACTCTCACAGTCTTCCTCTGCTGCTATCTCTCCACAGCTCACCAAGCTTCACCAGCTGGCTATGCAGCAGAGCCCCTTCCCCATCGCACCAAGCAACCAGGGATTCACTGGTATGCAGCGCGACAAGGCCCGAGGGGTTTCAGTGCAACTCTTTGTCAACTTGTCAGCCTATAAAGTCAAATATGTTGGACACAAGAACAAAATCTATTGTTATATTGTTTTAGCCTCACGGAAAATAGAAAAAAGTGTGCTGATAGCGATTTAAAAAAAAAAAAAAAAAAACCCACAATATTATTGACTTCAGTACCTTTTTAATATTTATGGTACATTGATTTGACTTAAAAAATAGATACTCACCATGTAATGGAGAGCAGTCCGATACTATGATGGTAATTTAATAGTTGTTTGATGCATTTGATGTCGCAAAGATGCATTCGGCCGTGGTGTTGTATCAGACTGCATTTTGTTTAAAGGTGCTCCTAATTTTTGTCCACCTCATTGACATGTAATATAGTATAGTGAAATCAAAACTCCACAAGCTACTTGCCAGATGTGGGAAAACGGGGATAGATATTAATCAAGAAGTTTCAAGAAAGGCATCAGGACAGTTTGATGTTAATAGTAGTGTTAGTTTGTGATACAACTATACCTGATCACTTGGTATATGCCATATACTGTTACTTACAAATAATTTAATGATATGGCCAGCCAGACTCTTCAGTCTTCATATTGCATGGAGACTGATTTACATTTAGACATATTGTTTTGGTTACTTAGTCATTGGTTATCATTTGTTTTTCAGGGATAGATGCTTCTGCTCAAACCAGTTCCCATGAGATGACCATTCCAAATGATGTAAGTCCTTCAGAAAGTCCATGTTTATCACCTAAACAGTTAAAGTTGAGGCATGTTTTTCCATTCAAAGGTCATTCCACTACAGAAAGCGGCGTCATAACTTTAACTATGCCATTTGATAAGTATTAAAGCCGCAAAAAAGTTTTAAAATAAGTTTTATGGCCACCTTTTGTGTTCCTGTCTCTCAACTTTGCTGCTCTTCTCCTCTGCAGCTTATTGGGTGCATCATTGGCCGCCAGGGAGCCAAGATCAACGAGATCAGGCAAATGTCGGGGGCCCAGATCAAGATTGCAAATCCAGTGGATGGATCGACTGACCGCCAGGTCACCATCACAGGCTCACCTGCCAGCATCAGTCTGGCGGAGTACCTCATCAACGCCAGGTGAGATAATCCGTTATAAACTCTGTAAGCTTCCAGCAGGTGATCTGTTCAGTCACAGGTTTTGCAAATTTCATTAGCTGTGTGGCATTGAGTTTCCCTTTAAGGCAAATTATTTAACTGCGTCAGTTCAGTTTGCATTGTGGCACATACATGTTAAAGAAAAAACTTTACTTGAGCCTACATAATCAGATTACTCTTAATGTGACGACATGACAGTAACCCATAAAAAAATATCATTTATCTAGGATTCAGTAAATGGCTACTGCTAATCCTCATTTTGGTGTTGCTAGCTCTCTGTCAGTCTGAACGTGTGTGTTTTTCTTTATTCTGCCCTTTATTTTGCTCCATATTGATCCATCACTGGAAATGTGATTTATTTTTTATTTTTTTAATTAATTATTTTTTTTTTCTCAAATTTTTGGGATTTCTGCGTTCATTTCTAATGAAGCTTTTTGTCTTGTGTTTTGATCACATCCCTGAGTGATTCCCTCACCCCCCCTCCTCACACGCCTAAACCCCCCTCCTCCTCCTCTCACCCATTGCTCACCAGCCTGCCCTGTGACCCATCCCGACTGTGTTGTCCCTCTCTCCTTGTCTCTCTTTCTACAGTGTAGAGTCCTCTAAACCTCCTCCCTCCTCCTCCTCCTTGAACCCTGAACAGACCAGCCCGTGCCCTCCCTCCACCTCTACTACTACTACTACTACCACTACTACTACTACTACTACCACCACCTCCTCTGCTGCTACCTCCTCCTTCTCTTCCTCCTCCTCCTCTTCCTCCTGTGTGGTGCCCCCCTCAGCCTCCATCCCTCTGTCCTTGTTGGCTCCAGGGCCCCCTCCTCCTTCCTCTTCCTCCTCCTCTTCCTCCTCCACTGATTCCCTGCTCCCCAGCTCTCCTGCCTGTGTGTCGAGTCTCCTCAGTCTCAAGCCCCTCCCTCTCCTGGCCCTCCATGTTGTTAGCGGGGCCAGTAACCCCGCACACCCAATCCCCACTGAGCCCAAAATCACCCCAGAGCTGAGCTCCAAGTCTAAAAGACGAAGGCTCTCCCCTTACTAACGAAGGAAACATAAGTCATCTACTACTAAAGTACTGACAATGCTCCTTGTTGTCTGTACGTGCACTTGCTTTTGTATCTGGCTGTGCCATGCCACGCTTACTACAGAAACTGAATGCACACAAACAAGAGTTACACAGCCAGACAGATGGTTGCTGCCATATTTATAAACTAGATAACTGTAGCTTGATTTGGCCTGTCTCTTAAAGAAATGACATGTTGAGTGCATTATATTTTTAAACGACTTTGAACTTAGCATGGACACGGTGAATTCTTTCACCGGAGCATTTCTCGCTTTGTGTAAGCTCTGCTCAGGTAGCGGCTCTCTTTAAGATGTCACATTGTATTTATGGGACTAGTTTTCTTGTAGTGAATTTTAAGTGACTATTGTAAGTGGTCATAATACATAGTATATGTAGTCATGATGATTTTTTTTCCCTTATGTAAGAAGCTGTTGTAATTTCAAATCCAAGTAAATCTGCCCTCAGGTATCAAATGCACCAAACCATCCTTTCTATTTGAGTCATTTATGAAAAATACCAATATCCAACAAGTTTAGCATCATTTTAAAGGAATATTTTGACAAAGTCCTTTGGCTTTCAGAGTTAGTTGAGGAGTAATGGAGTTATGAATTGGCCACTAGCTGCCAGTTAGCTTAGCATGAAGATTGGAAACACGGATAAACAGCTGACTCTGTCCAACAGTAACAAAATCTGCCCACCAGCCCCTCGAAAGTCACCTTGTTAGTGTAATTCGTACAAAAAAGTGTAAAGACGACACTTAACGGGTTACTGATTTCATTTATTTATCTTATTTTGTGCGAATGACACAAATGAGATGTTCGTGTTAATCAGTGAACTTCAGAAGCGAATTTATTGCCTTTTTGACAGAGCCAGGTGAGCTGTTTCCACCCTTGCCTGTTCTTCATGCTAAGATAACTGGCTGCTGTCGATCCTCTCCTCCAACTAATAGAAGAAATGAAAATGAATCAAGATGTTACACTTTTTTTCTTTTGTTCGGCTCAACCTGTACCAAACCATTCAGTGTCAGTTTGAGATCTGACTGAACAGCTGCTGTTTGAGAAAAGTTATTGATGAGAGGAGCAGCCAAACTAGATTTATGATCATTTTTATATATATCAGCATACATTTCCTGCTTAAATAAATCCAGATAATCTCCTTATCTAGCATTTTATTCTAATTATGTAATGTACAGTAAATGACTTTTATCCTGTCTGTCTGATTGCATGCCTTATTTTTTTTCTCCCTCCCTGGTCTCCGGGTGTCTCTTGTCTGTTTCTCCAGGCTTTCCTCTGAGGCCACAGGACTGGCAGCCAACTGATAAGACACTGCATCTGCACTAAATCTCACTTTTATATCATCGGCTACCATAAAGCAGTCAAATGCAACTATCCAACTTAAGAGTTTATATATTATACCGCCTCTTCCTCATTTGAAATCATGTCATCCGCCTCTGATTTGAATCCGCTGAGTTCATTATTTATTTTCTTTTGTTTTGGTTTTAGTCAAAAGAAGCAAACAATTAGGTTTTTAATTCCCCTTTTGAGTCAAGTTGGAGGTTTTAATGATTTATTAGGATTTTTTTTTTTTTGATGGATCCCTTGCTCTCTTTCCCTTTTTTTTTTATTTTTTCTTTCTTTGCCATCACAGAGGAGTAGAGTTGGAAAACTCTGAATAGGCATATAGATTTAGTTCTGTACAGTCAGTTTTTTTCTTTAAAAAGGAAAAGACAAAAAAGGAAAAATAAAAAAAAGTATTAAAAATAAGAATAGAGTGACTGTTTTATTCTGTGTTTATATACACCCCTCTCTTCCCTCCTTTTCCTCACCCAGTTCCACGAGTCGGTCTGTTCATTTTATGTCCATAATCACTTGCTTTAAATATACACAGAATTCTCCCCCTTTGTCACCTCTTTCAATTGAAGTGCTTGTACTGTGGATTACACTCGTGTCACTGAGGAGAATACGTAGCTGTACATGCACTGTCACCGATTATATTTGGTTATGACGGCAAATGTTCTAACACTCTCAATTGAATTTATCCAGATAATTTAAAATGTGTATTACTACGCATGTCACTTTTTTGACCCTCTACATGTCATTCCTGTTTCCCCCCCCCCACCACCACCTCTCCTGGTCCTGAGATCATGTGTTGATATTTTGCTGGGATGGGAGGTTTTGGGGGATTTGGGCTCGGCTCCAGGGATCAGAAGCAGAGGGTTCTCCTCGCTTTTTTTGTAAAGACTGATATATACTGAAAAAAAAAAAAGGAAAAAACAAAAAAGAAAAAAAAAAAAGAAAAAAATGTTGGAATATTTGTTTTAAATGGAGGAAATATTTTTTTTTAAACTACCAAAGGGGGGTTAACTCCTGGACACTGACTGACCTGTCTGTTAAATGTGATGAGGCTGAGAACTGAAATCATTGAAGCTCTGGAACTAGACAAAGAAAGGGTTGTGAGTTAACACTAGTTTCCTGCTCTTTGCTTTGCTCAAGTCAGAATTTATTTTATTTTTTATTTGCAGGAAAGTAAAAAAAAAAAAAAAAAAAACTTTTGTGCACGTTTTTGAGACTGTAGACCTGGGTGCCACAACATTGTTTAAAAAATACAGAAATAAAGATGTGAAATGCTCAAACCACAACTTGTCTTGAGAGATTTGTCGCCATGTTGACATATACAGAATACACAAGTTGAAATCTTACAGATTTGGTTTTATTTTAAACTGTTTCTTAAATATATTTATTGTACAGTTACAATAATGCAGTATAAAAAGCAAACGTTTCAGTTCATACAGGGTTGTTTCAGTCGGCATCATGGGAAACACAAGTACCTCCACAATCGAGACACTAGAGGGCAGTAGGTTTGCTTTTTGGCAACATTTTCATCCTGCAGGAGGATTTCTAGCTTTAAATCTTGGAGGGGTGGGGGGGCACAGTCTGTTTAAAATTCTCCTACAAATTGAAAGTTTAAAACGTAACACCAGATAGAAAAAATAGAAGCTGCCATTTCTAGCTTATCGAGTGGGACCTGATCAGTTGTAAATGAATGGAACTGGATGTAATGTACTGTTGTACAGTCAGATTGAACTGCCAGTGCACGTGAGAAGGCTTGTCGAGGGACACAAGTGCATCACAACCAGTGAGTTTCTGTGTAGCATACTGTCGGTTATGAAGGAGCCCTTACACGTGAGTGAAAAGTGGCCATGCGATGACCACATTTTAGCTGGTGAGGACGATGCCAGAATGACCTTTCTGTAAACCCATGAACCACGTTGTGGGCTCGGAAAGCTTCTTCTGAGTTGATCTGCTGTCCAGGGGGACAGTAACAAGTAAAAATGGACAGATCATGATATCACAAGCCTTAAATTTAGATGGAGAGAAAAACTAGTGATTGGGGGGGGCATCATTTTCAGCATTTGTCCCCTGATATTTAGGAAGCTTCTGAGGTGTTTCTGCCACAGATGAGCCTGCAACTGCTTTGTGATTTACTGACTAAAACAATACCAGCATCAGAAAGATGTTTGACAGCCACATAAAGTTTCCCAAAAAATGATCTAAACTCTAATCATCTCAAGCCAGAACTGAGTGAGAGCGACTGTGATCATATTTTGCAGTTATTCTGAGATCTATTTTGGTGTTTTGTGTCCCTGTCATCTGCACGCCTTCAGTCATTAACCTGGACTCTCTAGGTGTCTGCCAGAGGTCTGCAGTCCTGTGTTCCACTTTCTTTCTCTGTGGATGGATAATTCATTTTGACCTGAGTCACAAACAGTGACCAACGGGCTATCCATACTTTTTTAACAAGCATGCTTTTCTGCTGCTATATACACCCCCAGATGCTCCGAAAGGGATTTTTCAAACTGGTATTGCATTTTAATACAGTAAACACTGCAATACTAATAATAAAAAAGCCTGTCTGCCCTGAATGAACTAAGCTGTGGTTTATTTGACCTGTGACGTGACAGGACATACTGTACCAGAGCAGACATATTGCTTTTTCTTTGTTCACATTCCTTTGTTCCTTTTTTATCTGTTTTTTTTTAATGCTCAGACATGAACAGCAGCTACAGTACATTCTACTACCATAAGCTTTTTTTTGAGGTTCAAATAGAGTAGCGCCACCTAATTAGAAACATCAGCACCTTTAAATTATACAATCTCACATTTAAAAAATTTGCTCCTTATACAACATCACATATTTACATTGATATTAAAACGCAGGAGGAGTAGAAAATGGGAAAGTAATCCATGACGCAGGTATAAATGAAACATGTAAACAACACAAATGAAAAAATGTAAACATTGTTTGTTCTTTAAGAATATCTGTGGATATGCTGTAAAATAACAATAAATTAGTCAGTGCATAATGTTTAGAGAAGTAATGCAATATGACACGAGGTGTCATGATCACGCGGAAAATCACGAGGAAAATCAGTACATTTCATAAATTAAGTGCAAGCAGCGACAGTGGCTGTCCCAGTAATGTTGACAACGGAAACGTTAAAATATAATAGAAGCCCTGATTGGATTTTGTGACATGATGTGAAATAACATGACACATTTTCATAACGAAGAGAAAAACGGAGGATGACAAGAGACGTTAACAGACATCATGTGGATGGCCTCTTTGACTGAGGCTTCTGTCGCTGAGGTGCCATTTGAAGTGTTTTTGCAAAGCTGATCTTGGGCAAGTTGCTATGGAGGGAGCAGACGGAGGGGGCTGCTGCTGCTCAGTCAGCTTGGCTAGTGCCCCAATTCAGTTTCACATCACTGTGATGCATTAATCTCAAAAGGAATGATGAGATTTTTGTTTAGTTTTTTTCCGGGATGTCTGGTTTATGTTGTCTGTTTTTTTTTCGAGAACACTCACCAAGCTTCTATTTTTTGCGTCCCTGCTTGTGACGAAGGACACAGGCCTTCATTTCCTGCCTCTCTGTAGTGTCCCTGATCATGACTCCGTGTATTCGCAGGTTCTTGAGAGTCAAAGAGGCATTCACGGGCCGGATCTGCAGGTGTTACAGTGGGGTCGAGGTGTCAGATTTTCACCAGTTGGTTGGAGGCTGGCTGGGTTCTGCACTGCCTGAATGGTCCAACTCTGCGCTGTCACAGTCTGAGTCATCGTACAGGCCCTGGTTTGGAGGAAAAACGTGAATTATCTGAGTTAAAACAGCAACACTCTTTAAAGCCACTGGCTATGGTTGCTGTCAGCTATATCTGTATGCCTTTATATATCAGTCTACATCTACAGCCTACCTCATAATTATGGTCATTAGTAGCGAGCTGGGTCTTGACTTGTCGAAGAATAGCTTCCTTCTCGGACAACCCGTCAGAGCCCAGCTGCGTTGGGTCAGATGGGTCAGCGGGAATCTCCGAGCCCTGCGACAACAGGTCGTCGCTCTTGTCGTCCAGGCGCTCGTCGGTGTTGGTGCTGACCACGTCTGGTGTGCCGCTGTGGGAGTGGTCGGTGGTGTTCCCCTCCTCGCCGTCCGAGACAGACAGGTTCTCTGAGCTGAAGGTGGACAGGGACTGGCACTTGGTCATGCTCACAGGACGCCTGAGTGAGGATACAGTAGGAAACAGTATATACACTGTACAATGAGGATTTACTATTTTTTTTATCGCATTACAGCATTTATCAGGACTTCATAGCAGAGAGAAATGATGGAATGACTCATGCTAAAAGGCTGAACCTCTTGTTTGTGTTTCTTCAGGCACATTCTTGGCATTACAATGTGGCTGAATATAAGGATCACATAACTGTTTCTTACAGATTTTCACACGACTAGTTAAAGGCCCTGCACACACTGAGGTAAATAAGTGAAAACACCTGTGTGCGTGCTCCACGTATGTGTGGATGTCATTTTGGGCTCATACTTGTATGGATGCAGAGATGAGAACATAAACGAAGGTCTTCAATAATTCTATTTAACTCTTACCGTCTCCTTGGTAACTCCACTTCACTGTCCACTTCTCCTTCCTCCTCCTCTGATGACACTCCACGTCTCTGCGGAGAAAATGAATAGTATTTAAGTCCAATCCAGTGTTTCCCTGTTTCAGTGTGCAACTGTTACCCTTATTACTGCCAAGATTCCTGAACCATCTGGTAAGATGCAACCCCGATGGCACCCTGGGTACATACTGTACATGGTACCACCTTCAGAGGTTTAGGGATCACTGAATCATCAATGTCTCTGCCACTCATAGATATTCATCACTCATATCTAACACTCAAATACTCCAAGCCAACACATATTAAACATCTGAAGTTGCAACTAGTCCTACTGAGAAACTATGCACAGGTGGCAGTAATGAACTACGAATAAATTAACCTGTTATTAATCATTTAAATGAAGTCTTTCCAATGCTCTCTGAGGTTTTCATTCATCTTTATTCATCTTTAGCATGGCAAGGCATGGAAGAGGATTGCACTTAATATAGTGAAGGCAATTATATTTGGTATATTTGGTAGAGAGCAAAAGGTTTTGACTATCTTGATTTCATCAGCCCCAGATTCTCATTTAGTTTTACTTTAACATTTTTTTTGTTTTACACCTCTACAGATGCTGGCAGCAGGTCAGTGAAGATAGAGACAATACAAGCAGAAGAAAAGCCCAAAAAACACAAAATGTTGCGCATGTATCTTTGATTTCCCTAACGTTAAAGCCCCTCTCTGTTAATCAATATTTGCTCCCTTATAATGCAGAATTCAAAACAGTTTTGTAAAGCTGGGCCACAGGTAGAACCGACCATGCTGTTAAAGTCTCACCTGACTGCGTGTGACTGCTGCCCTGTAGAGGAGTGCTGCAGGTGTGAGGCGTTGACTCCTGGGTGAGCGTGTGATCACCGTCCCGTCCTCCTTCTCCTCGCCCTCGTGAGAAATGCGGGGGTTCCCGATCACAGACGTCCTCCCTGCAGCTGCTCCCCTGCCACACGGCGAGTCGGGGCTGCTGGAGAACGGAATAGAAGCTGCGTCCTCGCTGGGTGTATCACTGCGCGGGGGTGTTTCCACCAGGTCATCCGTCCCCACACCCACGTCTGGCCCCTCCTCCGTCTCTCCGGTCCTTCTACTCTCCCCCAGCCCAGCCGAGGCGCTCTGACTGCCCGCCCTGTCCAGCCCAGGCCTGTCCTGCCCTTTCCTCCGCCCTTCGGCTTCCAAGGTGGTTGAAATGAGATCTGGGCTCGAGGAGTACATCTTCTTGAGCAGCAGGTCATGCTGCAGGCCCCTGAGGGCTGCGCTGGGATCTAGATGCTGCTTGCTGCTGGGAACCGATGAGGTGGCGTTGACCATTGCTAACGAAGAAGAGAGAGTGGCTTTTAACTGAGCCAGGTCCCCGCTGCTGCCTTTACCAGCCTTCCTGTAGCGGGGTTTTCCTCGGCGTGAGCGACCGGGAGAGGTAGAGCCCTTGTTGGGGATAGTGACCTGCGTCATTGAAGAGTCCAGTTTGGGGAGGATGACCTCTGATTTCAGCAAGTCTGGCCTGGAGGGACAGAGACAGAATGAATGATTAACTAAAAAAATGGATTGGTAGTTTATCTCCTGCATTCTTCACCATATAAATCAAAAGATTAGACTATGTTTGTTATTGTCAACAAATCTCTTAAAGAGAGCAAAACCAACAACGTTTTAGTCCATCTTTCAACACTTTTCAACTCCTCTACCCTGTCTTTGTTCCTACCAAAGATGGCAAAAAATATTATTTAACAAACATTATTCAAAAAGGAGTAAATAGTGTATTTGTTAGAGACAATTTTAAACTGTGCATTTGATGCGCTATTGGACATTTACAGCAGAAGCCTAATGTATAGGACTAATTCAATATAAACACATTGCCAGTGTTCATGGTACTCAAGGAGCATGACACCCAGTTCTACAGTGTGGCTCATTGATGTGGTTTTAATTTTGCATAGACAGAGATTACATGTAGTAGGATCAATGCATTGCTGTTTTTTCATGGGTTTGTTTACAATACAAAAATACAGAACATCAGCAGACTCCACAAATTCAAATTCAAATGTCAAATGTTGATCACCCCCTGATGTCTCACCTTTTGCTGTGTGAGGGCAGTTTCTGAGGTACGTTGCGTTTCTTCATGAGTTTCTCCATCGAGTTGGAAGAGGCTGACTGTCTGGAGCTGTGGTGCTTGAAGCAGCCCGGATACTTCTTGTCCAGTGACTGCTCCCTCCTGATGTTTTAAACACAAAGCCAATACTCGTTTAATGGATGACAATGGACACTCAGCATGGCATAAAAGCGCACTTTGTTACATGTAATGGCTCTGTGTGACTGGGTGTAATGAATGTTCACTTAACATTACAGGTGAACTTTTCCACGCTCTTTCATTAGAGAAACACTGCTTAACCAATGTTGATACATAAAGCTATGTGAGGTATTTGAATAACTGTAACCCTAGTTTTCCTGTTACAATGCGATACAAGTTGCACTTACTAGAAAATTATATTGCCCTACTTCTACTTGATAACCATTGTTGTATCATCTGTTACTTTGGCTCAACTTGATTCTTTTACCTGTTGCCTGGTATCAAAAGCCACATTTAATTCCCTTTGATTCAATGATGTAAAAAACTAAGACATGAAGACATCTTGAAAACACATGAAAAGGGGGTGAATACTTTTTGTAGGTACTATAAATCAATGGTAGTTTTCATACTTGAGCAGTTCCTTCTCTTTGATCTCCAGCTGCAGCATGATGGCATTGAGCTCCATGTACAGGTTGTTGGCTCTCTCTAGTTTCCTCTCATAGTGCTCCCGGATGTCCAGTGCATGTCTGTGTGGAGAAGAAAATGAGAAGGACATTAATATGCAGACACTTACATTTATCTATTACGTAATGGTACGTGGAGATATTTTATGTATATATATATATAAATATATATATATATATATATATAATATATATATATATATATATAGATATATATAGATAAAGATATCTCCACATCTGTATTTCATGGTGTTTCTCTCTTTGCATGTCCATGCTTTCCTGACCTGAGTTCTTCTCTGCGACGTTTGATCAGCTCCTCATCCAGCCTGTGAAGACACGTCCCCTCAGACTTGATCTGCTCAAAGTGGTGCCTCACTTCATCCCTCCACCTCACCTGGTGAGACACATGAAACACATCCAAAAGATCAGGCATTAGTGACTTATAGTGAGTAAATATTTCACCATTTTACAGGCAGGAATAAACAGCGTCTGTAGTAAAAAGGGTCGAGATGGTGTTAAATTACAGATGGTGTCTTCTTTATCCTCTTCTATTACTATGAACAATACTTCTACTCCTAATATTTCATTTACCTCCAGTCTTTATGTTACCGCTGCTATGATTAATTATGTTTTGTATATGTCTGTGCAACAATTCAGAATCTGACTTTATACTGCCTATAAAGTCAGTCTTTTCTCTATAGCAGTCTGTGGAGATACATCAAGACATCAAGCAACCATATTTAATGTTTTGGCTGTATCTCATCTTTTTCTGAGCTTCTGTTTTTAAATTCTGTGTTTTACCAGGTATCTGTGCACTGCCATTGCTGTGTTTTGTGGGATAACGAAGTAGGACTCGACTTCATTTGGGTAATAACATCAACGACAAATGATATTAATGAACGAGAACAAACTTCACTGCACCTTGATCAAGTAAAAAAAAAAAAAAAAAAAGCTCTTAATTTTCAGAGCAACTGAGCTTCATGTGTATCACTGAAACAAAACCCATTAAGCTGTCAGATGATAATCAATACACGGGGAGCAAAACCCAACGTGAACTGACATGACATCAGCGCAAAAAAGAAAAGATGCAGCGTGGGCATTTTCTCGTACACAGTGGAGCGTGACAGCTGTTATCTGATACCTGTCATATCAAAGGACAAAGGAAGTTAGATATATGAGTGTGTGCGCATACACGCATGTGCGCCTACTACACGTGTGTGTGTGTGGGTGCGTATTTCAGTCTGTGGTCTTCTTATTAAGCTAATGGACTCTGTGCACACTCTTCTACGTCTCCATTCCCCTTTTTCTCCTCTCTCTTTGCTCTCTGCTCCCTGCCATTAAAGCAATCAATACACTCCAGCAGCAAATACTTCTTTCTAACGTCACAAGAAAAATCCATTATGGGGCAGAGAGGAGAGAAACTGGGGACAGTTGTAAGAGGGAGGGGAGGAGGAGAACAGGGAGAAATAAAGGATCAAGGATAAGTGGAAAGAGTGAAAGAGGCTTGTATTTTGCATCATGAGATATAAAAGAAGGTGGGAGGCGGCGGGCTGCTACGAAAAGGAAATGAAATCTTACTCATTTTGCTCATGTTTGTTTGTCTCGCGATTATTCATGCTCGAGTTATAAATGGATCTGAGGTTCTGCATGGATGAGTAAAGACATATCTTCCTCAAAATTATGCTCCTTCCTCTGAGTCTCCTGTCCTTCATCTGTTTGGTTTTGCTGCGGTATTTGTCACGCCGCCCCCGCCCCAACCCATCCCCCACACTAGGCACACACTGACACACACCCACCCTCTCCATCACGCAGACCTTTCTCATCAAGCTTCAATATGATGGAGGTTGCCAAAGGTTCCCTTTTTGTGACCACAAATCAGCACTCACATGTGACAAGGAACAAAGACCAAGGAACCAACAATAATATGTTGTGATTGAAAGGACAGGTATTATTAGAGGGCTCCCGAGAGGCCTGGGGTACCCGGTGCAGCTGCACACTCTACGCTGCCTTTAGTTACTGCAGCGGACTGGAAACTAATGGCAGCAGGTTGACAACAAAATGACCATTAGAGATACTGGCTGCTGTTGACAGGAGGGTTTCTATCAAGACACATACAGAGCTCCTGTGTACCTCATCTGATATCTCTTTATGTTTTTATTTGACAAGGGAAACTGTGACTGTGAGAAGTGATGGTTCTCAATTCGTAACAAGTCGGAACAAGGGTAAGAATTAAGTGCTGTTTGATTTGATTTTCCTTTTCTGCTGACTTTGCCTGTGATGTCTAAACTGGCACACGATCCAAGACTTATTAAAATTTGACCCATCGCTTAGATATCAAAGTGGCTTTTGAGTCAGGACTGTTATCAGAGATAAAGGAAGCCTACCTGAGACTGAAAGTAAGTTTCCTGTGGAGTCGACAGGATGTCTGCAGAGGCGATGTCCAGATGCAGGAGAATCTGTCTGAAGGAAGGCCTGTTTCTTGGTTTGCAATTCCTGTGAACGATGTCAACACATGTTTTGTCAGAAAAGCAAGAGGTGTAGAAGAAAATGATCTTTAGTGTTGGAGTTCTGTTTTTCGTCGCTCTCCTTTCCCTCTCTGAGCCTCCTTAAAGCTTCTAATTTAATTTTGTTCTCTTAGTTCTGATGGCTCAACTCTTCCTCTTCCCTCCACCTCTCTCTGCACCCTCCTTCCCTTCCCGCCCGCTCACCAGCATTGCCTCAGGAGCAGTTTGAAGCTGTCTGGACAGCTTTCAGGAACAGGCAGCTGCAGACTGTTGTTGCCCACTCCCCAGATGATGGCGGAGGAGTCCACGTCCTTATAGGGCACCTCTCCTGTCAGCATCTCCCACAGCACGACGCCGAACGACCTGCGGAGAGATGTGGCGTGTTCACTCTCGGACCCAGTGATAAAGATGTGAAGTGAACTGATGAGCATGAATGAAATGTCACACTCTCAAGAAATAAATCTCGAGATTTTAGATTAAAACTGCAAAAAGCCTTTGATGATTACGCCTTGTGGGCAGTCTTTGCTATCTTAAACTGAAGATACCAAATTAAATTATTGTCAAGGTTTAATCAGTTAAGTGAATTTTAAATTTTTCTCAACACTAACAGTTTTCTATTATTGGAATCGTGTCAATAAATGCTGAACAGCTACACCTCTGTATTAGCCAAAACAGCGTGCGTTTTATATTACAGATTCAAAACTTTTCATGAATATTTCTGGTGTCAGGTCAGTTTATATATGCCCTGATAAATACATCACAGCAAATACACATATCTGCGACAAATTCATTGCCAAAACATGGTGCTTTATTTCACTACAGTTAGCGCTTCATTGATGAGCTCTACCTGTGTTTGTGGGGGAGCAAAAGAGCAGGCCCATGGGGAAGGTAACTACGTGTGTTGTTGGTGACTCTCTGGGTTGCCATGGCGACCATGCACCATATCCAAGGTGCCAATAGCCTCACACACAGCATCGAGGGGGTGTGTGATGTTGTGTTTACATGTGTATTTTTAGAGTCTCTCTGTCTCCTGGTTTATGATTCGTAATGTTAATGCAAGAGGAGAAGACTATTCACTTGATTTAAAGGCAATGCAGGTTTTTTTTTTTAACCACCAGGTTAAATATCAGCTTTTAATTAGATGATGGATTACAATGACATCACTGACTAATGTCTATACAGTATAATCATTCAGCAATATAACGTGATTGTCCATTCACCGTGACTTGTATTAAAGTATTATCATTTTTATCTTAAGACAGAGAAATGACAAGATGAAAGAGCCAGATGCTATATAACCAAGTGAAGCTAATTTACTGCACGACATTACCATATTTTACATATTTTATTATATTTATATTTATATATTTTACAATGCAGCATACTGAGGGCAGTCAATATATAGGTCCATGTGATCCTGCAGTAAGTAACATTTTCTGTTGCTGTGCAACATTGTTTTTGTAATTTCTAGATATTCATAGTTATTTATAATTTGGTTTAGACTATAGCATTTTATATTGTATATTATCACTATTTTCTCTTTTTTGTTCCTCTTTTTGTGTTTATTTGTTGACTTGTGTGGTGAGTGTGTACTGTGTACAGTCATTATAAATATGGTTGGATTAAATTGAGTTAAAGTTATGAATGGTTAAATTTAATTTAGTTAATTTGTATCACCTTAAAATGTATTTAGGTTCAATTTTACATCTGGCTATTTCCGTACAGTCCTAATAAAAAATAATAAAGGGACACGGGTTGTACCAGCTGTTAAAGTATTTCAGCACAAAATAAATACAACATAATATACTTCACCACAGCCTCTCTTTCTCTGACTCTCTTTTCATCGTATGGACTACAACATCATTTACATACATTTAAACAAAAATGTACAGTATACATCCATGCTTTGCTTTCTTTCTACATCAAAAGCTTTTTAATCCTATTTTCACTTCTCTGCTAATGCACTGCTGGCACTGGGCCAAACTATCCGCAGGCTGGGAAGGTTATTCCAGCCTCTCCTGAGCACTGTAGCATCTGGCAAATCAATTATTAAATTAGCCAGCGTTCCTTTCAGGACGGAGAAGAAGAGTGATGGAGGGATGTAGGATGGGAGAGAGAGGGGGAGAATGTACTGGGGGACTTCAGGGCTTAACACAGGGCAACCCATCAGATATGGCAGAGGCCCTATAGAATTTCATGTAATGAGATATTGTACATAATACCGAATAGATTTTCTGGAAATAGGATCCTCTGCTCTATACTGTAGTAGGACAGATAGGGGAAGATTGCAAGTGTTCACCAATGCAAAAAAACAGAGTCAAATGGTTATGATACATACCAAATATCCACCTTCTCGGAGACGGGTTCATTGCGTATGACCTCAGGAGCCATCCAGGCCACCGTACCAGCAAAGGACATCTTGGTGCTCTTGTCACTGAGCTCTTTGGACGTGCCGAAATCGGAAATTTTTACTGAGTCGTCGTAGGTGATCAGCATGCTGGAATGCAAAGTTGAAGTTTAGATTCACATATTTGAATTTGTTTTCGTACAAAAAAACAGTTAAATTACAAGTTAAGTTGTCTGTTTGCAAAATGAGTACTGATTCAAACTAATCACTGGGCCAGTCAGTAACAAAGTCGTCACTCCATGTTTTGTCAAAACCTGCCCAGTGGTGTGGCAGTTAGGCCAATCAGTCTATCTTTGTAAAGCAGTGGTTACCAAACCATGGGTCATTATCCCTGCTGCTGGTCAAAACTAGATCTGAGGGTGATTGACATGATTAAAAGGGTAAGAAAGGAGAGGAAAATATTTATGCAACACAAAATTATGTTCAGTTTTTTTCCAGTAAAATGACCTTTTTTTGCTCCTGAAAAGAACTGATCTCAACTAGTAGGCATGTGTAACCTGCGGTGTGGAGTTGCAGGCGGACATTGCTTCGCTTTAAGGGGTCAAAACCCCAAAAGGTTTGGAGCTGTTGTTGCAAAGGTTGGAACACAGTTTTCATCCATGTCAGACTGAAAATGTCTGAGGTATCACAGTTGACAGATTAGAGAAATAACTCAACGACAACAAGTAACCTGTTGCCTTAAACTTTACTTTTACTGGTGAGCCTCCTTGCAGACTCCAGATTTAGGTCAAGATGAAGATGTTATAGATTTTACTGAGATTTTAAACAGTTACATTCATCCCAAAATGGATATATTTTCGCAGTGCACTGAGTGACAGATTTTTTAATATATTGCCAGTATTTTTTACTGTCTTTGCAAGACACAGAAAACTGTGTCTGAATAATAGAATCAAGCAGGGTAAGATCTGTCTATACATGTAATGTTTGGATATCTATTCCCTTAACATAGATACCTAAGTATAGATACCTAAGTATCTATGTTGGACCAAAGCTTCGATTGTGACAATGTAGCAATCCGTTACCTCCAACATTATCACTTACAGTCAAAGATTTGGGTTAATTTTTTCCATTTCTACCAAACTCACTTTGGTGACTTGAGGTCTCTGTGGATGATCTTGTGGAGGTGAAGGTAGTTCATGCCCCCAGCGATGCCCATGGCCCAGTCCATTAGCAGGGATGGATGGATCTTCCTGCCTGCTCTCAGCACCTCATAGAGCTGTCCCTGGGCACAGTACTCCATGATGATGCAGTAACATGGAGCCTGTGTACAAATACCTCTGAGAGTGCAGAGAGGCATGAACGGTATGTTAAGACGGAGCATACTTAAGATGTTACAAGTAATGAATGGATAACTTAAAACTGCTAGTTCTTTTTATGTTATCATGAGATTTAAGAATAACATAGTTAACTTTAGACTGCGAAAATGTTAAAACCATGTGGGTTTATGCAGCTTTATTTTTTATAACATAACGAACAATAAGTTTAAAAGCCTCATTGTCAGAGTCAAGGCTGCAGTTGCTGAAAATGTGATGTATAACTATAAAGAGAATAATAAATCATATACAGTAAAATTTGTAGTTTTAGTGGAACTCTACACATCTTGTGATTAAAAAATAAAAAAAAGCTAGGTGATCATTTCTACTAACTTGAAAGTGATGATGTTGGGGTGTTTGAGCTTGCGCAGGTGCTTGATGTCTGTCTCTTTGATGTTCCGCACTTTCTTTACGGCCACTTCCTGTCCGTGCAGTTTGCCGAGAAAGACGGCGCCCTGAGCTCCGCTGCCCACCCACTGCAGGTCAGATATTTCCTCGAACGGGACCTCCCACGCCTCTGAGATTGGGAAAAAGATGGAGGCAAAGTAGCTGGTGAGTTTGGATGTAAAGCGGAGTGTTAATTGTCATATTAAGCTGTAGGGAGTATGGGTTAGATTAACCAATTTGGATAAAAAAACTAAGCCGCAAACTTTCATTTTTAAATGCACCAGGCAGTTGCTCCATATTTCCTATACAAAAATAAAAGTGCTATCAATCTTCTCCTCTAACTTTTAGAAAGAAAGCAAATAGATATACTTGCCAAATTGTCAAATAAAATTATTCCTTGAATATTTCAACATGTTTATATGTTGAAATGAAAAGAAAACATATGCCCATTTCATGTTCAGCTGTTATATACATTCAAAACCTGTATTAAAAGCTTAAACTATTACATCAAGACAGAAACCTTTCATACCAAAAACTCTGTATGTAAAACAGCGAACAGCAGGGAGCATACAGCTCCAATACCACATACCTGTGACAGTAAAACCTCTAAGCCCTGACTCTAACAGTAAGTGCAGAGCCGAAAGTTGATATCTTGCTTGGTAGTTGAACCTCACCTTAACCTAAGACTCAGGGTGTGCAGGCAGAGAGACAGGGAGCTCTAATCTGCTGTGGGTAATTCTCCCTCAGCCTCCTAAATCCTGCTTAGTGCCATTGTGGGGCTGACTCGAAACAGGGGTCCAACACTCAGGAGGGGGTTGGAAGAGGAAGGGGATTTGAGAGCCTAATGTGGATGTACGTATGGTGAAGAGGGAGGTGGAGGGGCAGTGACGGTGGTAGCCCCTGTGTGTGTAAAGAGAAAAGAAGGGAAGGGGATTCCCTGCGGGCCGGCATGGGGTCCATGTGGACAGACTGTTAATATAGAGAAAATATATAGCCTGCTCTGATGCTGTTCTCAATCCGAGAAGTGGAGATTCAGGAACATTTATCATATTAATAAGGATGATATGAATGATTAATGCTCTCCAGTGATAGAATGAGGGCTTGGTCTCTAATGAGGCCCTCAAATGTCCCACAGTAAAGACATAAGGCCACATCTGATACATCAAAATATCCGCGGGTCCGCTTTGTTTGATCTGAAAAATGGAAGAAATTCAGAACATCGCCAGGCCCCCCGCAGTCCTTCACAATCAATAAAGGACGTACGATTTCCCTGCTGTCTATTGTGCTGCATTGTGCCTTCCAATTAAAGCTTAAGAATAGAGCATTGTGATGTGGCAGGCAGGCATTCAATTGCAATACCCCTATTTATTTCACTTTTATAATATCCGTTTTGCTCTCGTCAGTGCGTGTGACTCCCTGTGATGCCGCACAGAGGAGTGGAGCAGCGAGGTGCAGATGGGCTGGGAGTGATAACAGCACGGGATGAAAAGGAGAGGAAAGGAGACAATGAGAGACAGGGGGGAGGAGGGGGACTGGAGGGGAGATATGGAAGTCAAACGGGTGATAAAATATCAGGAGGCTATAAAGACAAGGAGACATAAATCTGCCAGCCTCGAGCCCGATGTGTGATGCTGTATTTATTTTGTCAAGTTGCTTTTTCGGCATCTTAACTGACTTTATAGGTTTGTGTCAGTGCTGGATATTAAGTGTTTTCTATTTGTGGATGTGTTCATGTGTGCGTGCAGTCATCCTTGGGCGCATGCTCACATATGTGTGTGCGTGTGTGTCAGGTTTGCGTTAATAGAGATGAGAGGCGCAGGGTCAGAGCGTGGACATGCATAATTCATGAAGCAGATTTGGCAGAGGGGTCCCGGGGGAGCTCCACGCTATTGTAGCGGCTGCAGACATAAACAACACAGCGTCACAGGGAGCTAGTTTCATTGGGGGGTGGTAGTGGGAAGAGAGTGGGGTGGGCACAAGGATGGGGTGGAAAATATCAGGGGAAAATAAGCCCTTTGCAGCTTTGATAGAGTCTCTCTCCGGCTGCAGCTCTTTCACGTCAAGGAAAGTGTTTGTTTACAACATGGCCTTTGTGGGAGTCATTTTTCTACCAACTGTTTAATGTAATTAAACTGGGGGATAAGATCATTTAATTAGCATATCAAAGCTTCTGACTGAAATTAAATGGGAGCTAGTGGTTGCTTTTATTGGACACCTAAAAGCAGCCATTGATGCCAGTGTATGTTTGAGTGTTTCTGCTGAAATGGTTTTGACTGTTAAACTTACCATCCAGGTCGTGTTTGTGCTCCGTGGAATAAGCTTTGCCAATCATAGTCCAGACAGGCCGCAGACACCCAAACAACCCCTCCAGAAACCCTCCTCCCCCTCCAGTAGACTGACACTGTAGCCTGGCGTCGTCCGCCTGACTCCTGACCGCATTACTGTCCAGCTCCTGACCCTCACCCTCCATTCGTCCAGGACTGCCGTCATGCTCGTGGAGCTTAAGGACACTGTTGGCAAAGTGCTCTTGTTGTTCCTCGCCTGGTGTCTGGTTGTGCCCATTGGTCTGCCCCTCTCCTCCTCCACCCCCCAGGCTCGAGAGCACCTCCGGTGTCTATGGAGAGGACGTTGCGAAGGACACATTGGGTCGGGGTCAGGTCCATTTCTGGGGTGCATGGCGTTTCAGCATCAAGGCGGCGAAAGGATGGGGGATCGGAGAGGGGTGTGTTGAATCCGGAGAGAGAAGGAGAGGGGGCACGAGGTTCATGAATAAGAGCCATGAGGGCCTGTGGTCATCAGAACAACGAGAGAACTGGAAGCCTGGACGACACCGAACATAGAGAGAGAGGAAATGAGAAAAATGGATGGAAATAGTTATAAATCAAATCAGAGTTAAAATAATTCTGTTACCCTCTGGGAGCCATGAAGTCTGATTTAGCTGA
The DNA here is from genome assembly GCA_023238725.1 of Scortum barcoo. NCBI lineage: Eukaryota > Metazoa > Chordata > Actinopteri > Centrarchiformes > Terapontidae > Scortum > Scortum barcoo. Next base: position 11,963,446 of record CM041537.1, read on the forward strand.
ATATTGAGTTTGTAGGAGAGGGTCACCTGGGGGTGATGAGGATTTAGGCCTCCTATAAGTGGACCCTTTAGTTATAGTTACATAAATATCGCTAGTGACGGAAGAACTTTGTTTTGTACCCCAAACAGCCCTCCCTGATAAAAAATAAAAGCAAACATAAGGAGACAAGTAAGCACATCTCTCTTGTACTGTGATCAATATCAAAGAAATGCACATTCATAGACTCTATGCCGCTTTGGCTCAAGTCAATTTTTCGTTTTGTTGTATCACCCAGAAATTGTTCTGCATTTTTCTATCGAGGGGCTGTGCAGAGAGTACAAAACAACTGACTGAGTGAAAAACATGCAGTTTTACTGAAGTGTTCATCAGCAACATAGAAGATCATGAAACAAAGATACATAATTCAAAACACTAACTATTCTTAGCATTTATCACAACTCAGAAGTAGCAGTGTTCATTTGCTGGTGCAATTTGTAAAACGAAAAACAGATTTAAGCGAAGATTAGAGTACAGTGGCTGTCACTCTAAATGTTCCTGGTGTTTGGAGCGATGACATTAACTTATGAGTCATGATGTCTGATCTCCAAAGATATCAAATCAATACTAGAATGTGAAATGTGATTCAGGGTGTGTGGCCAAAGGACAATAGAGACGCCTGCCTCGACCATAAATCAGCACAAGCTTTGATGAAGCGTGTGGCAAATAATATTGAGCCCTCTCTTATTCTAACTTTACAACCTTAATCAAGCACCTCAATCAAGTAATTTCCTCACATCTTACAGAATATTACAGACACAGGATTGCATTGATTGTATTCTCTATTAAGAAAACCAATGTTCTGTAGTCAGAATTTGCCACAGCTGGTTATTTACAACCTACTCGAGCAACATTCCTGTTGTATTAAAATGCATTAGATCAAATCGGGGCTGTATAATAATGAGAGAATCCTGCAAGCATCTTCAAAGCTTGTCATTTCTCCAAGGACGACAGCATATACACGCTCAGCGGAGAATGAAAATGCATTATTTTCTTGTCAGAGCCTTTTGAAGTGATCCACTCCTCCGCTGTTATCTCTGACAAGAAAGAGCAAGAGGTAACAGGTTTTACCTGCTGTGTAAAATAATGAAACAAATCTAAATCTGTAACAGTGCCATTATCATGTTGTTGTTGTTGTTGTACAGCATTGGAGGTAAGACATGTTTTCTGTCCAGATCATTGTGAGGGGCACTTCAGTATGACACCACTACCTACAGCTGTTCATAACCATCTAACTCATAAAACAGGATGAGAGAAATCACATGGATGCTTCAGGGGGGGAAAAAGACAGACACAGCCTGCTGGATTCATCAACAAAAACCACAACCATAAAGCTCAAAGTCTGCACAAAAATCCTCATTATAAATGTGTGCAGAAGAGAGAAACGCAACCACTGAGACACATCTGGTGTCTGAAGTCTGGAATAATCGCGCATCATTCACATCCGACTGATCCTGTCTGCTAATAGTCCTGCTCCTGCTCTCGCTTGGTGCATCTCGAGGTATCAGCTGCGGGGGGAGGCTACGCTCTGCTGCAGGCCGGCGCGTCGTGCATGTATCGGAGGGGCTCCTTGCGCGCACCATCGCCTCTCTCTCTCTCTTTGCCCACCTCCTGCGGGTTTAGATCCCCGGTGCATCACTGACAACACTAAAGTCACAGTCAAAAGACACTATTGCACTTCATATCTGAGTAATAAAAGGGCCGGGCGCGATAGTATTTTTTAAAAAAAGGGGGGATAAGACGCCTGCTCCTCGCTGCTAAACGATGTGAAACCAACGCTTCCTACCTCAGTGCCGACAGCCGGGGTCCATCGCTGGTGCCTGCAAAACGCTTATTCCACTTTAATATAGTTTGATTCTAACAGCCTCCTAGGAAATCTCCCTTTCTGCGGTTGTCTGTATAATCAGCATCCACGCTTCTTCCTCCTCCTTCCTCCTCCTCTCCGCGTCCAGTGAGCTTTCTCCGCCCTGGATGTTCTTGGTTTTTTTTTCTCTCCTGCGTCTCTCCCGGTGATCGGTAAACACGGCTATTTTTTTATATATATATATAAATATATATGTAGTTCCCCACAGCTCCTACTCCACCACCTCCTCCTCCTTTCCCATTCTCCTCTGAGGATGCGATCTGCGCACACTCAGGAATTTATACCGCGCCGCCCGCCTCACCTATAGTAAACACGCACCGGAGAGGGAGGATGGGAGGATGAGAGGAGAGAGGAGCCGAGGGGAGGGGTGAGGAGATGGAGGCAGTGTTAGTGTCCTCCTATCAGGAAGGGCTGTGACGATCGCGGTCCGGTGAGACGCGGGACAACCGCAGGTGAGCGGGTCTGTGTGAGCGAGGTTGCTCTTAAGCAGGGAGGGAGGGATGGGGGGGTCAGCCGGTATGTGAGGTGATCAAAATGATGTCATCCCCAAAGCATGCAGCATCGGACTGGACGGGGCCGTGTAAATCCCCTCAAACCCTATTAATGCCCTCTGTATGGACTGTAATTGGTACATAATCTGTAACTATAACCCCTTCTGCCACAGAAAAGGGGGGAGGTGTACGGTTTTTTTTTCTTCTTTTTATTATTATCATCATCTCCAATCTCTACTGACCCATTTCTCTGAGACAGGCAGAGTGGGACAGCAGAGAGAGAGAGAGAGAGAGAGAGAGAGAGATCCTAAATGGGACTCTCCCCAGGCGCGATTTGTTTCCCTCTGCGACTTCAATTAACCTGAATGAAATAAAATATCGCGCTCATTCAAACAACTGTCACCTTTCAACGCAAATCTCATTTTGTTTGAAAGTCCTAATGCTCATCCTTAAGGGTTCCTACTATTCAAGGTTTTTTTTTTTTTTTTTAAACCCCATTTTCATTACTGTCATGCATACAAGTCACACATCTCACACACAGACCTACAAGACACCTTGGTAATATAAACCAGATTTAAGATGCTGTTTTATTGCCTACAAGAAAGTTCCAAAATAAAGACACTGACAATCAGATGTCAGTACTTTGTGTCTACAACAAAGTTCATAAATCACTGACAAAAATGTTACTGTGTAATACTGGAAAAAATATCCTTCATTAATCAAATAAACAATTCTTGACTGCTTTTCAAGTCTCAGAATGCAAAGTTTGCAGATTAAAGACACCAAATTTGAACAATAAAGTAGTTTTGGGTATGTTTCAGATGAAACAGACACTAACTCATCATGGTATGTATGTTTTGTATAATACAAAAGAAAATGGGACACACTTCTCCCAAATCACACATTCATGTCAGGGAAATCCTGCATGATGGATGGATGTCAGTGTCAGTGAATGGGAGATCATGAAATCAGTGTAAACACTGGAGAATCTTCCAAGAGTCAAACTATTTGGCTGACATGCACGAGACAGGAAGACGTGAGTTTGTGGAGCAGCTGGGGATCCCGTGTCTGAGCTGTACCGCCAGCCTAAATGGTTGTAACTACATGACCCGTTTTGAGTGCTAAATCCAAATCCAGCCCTTATCTCCCAGATTAAGCTCGCGTTGGGCTTAAACCCTAACGATGACCTCATCGTGCCGCTTGCAGACGGCAGGGGAAACCCTAACTAGCGCACAGGCCGACTGTGTGATACCAAGAAACCTGCTCCCCCTCTCCTTCCCTCTGCAGAGCTTTATGAAATCCTGATGAACAGAGATCATTGCACTGGCTGCGTTTGGTGCCTTTTGTGAAGTTACAGTTAGAAAATAATTGATTGCCTCTGTTTTCATTTACCCATCTCTTTTATTCACTCTTTGCCTTCTGCTTCCATATAATTCCCTATCCAATGAAAATAAGATTTCTGTTTCCTGAGTACTTTGTATTGTGTTTCTCTTTCAGGTGGAATGAAGCACCATAACAAGAGAGTTTACTCTTCATTTTCAGAGCCACCGAGGAGAAATAGAGAGCAACAGCAATACAATAATGGACCTGGTTTATGTAAGTAATTAAATGTTTAACTACCTGAAATATATTTGAACAGCCATTAGAACCATTAGGTACACTGCCAGAGATTTTTTTACTTTTCTAAAAAAGAAAAAAGACAGCAGACTTGATGCTTATGTTTTAATTTTACAATCTAATGGATCATTAGATCATCTTCAAGTTCCCAGGTTCCCAAATGAATATTCAAGGAACCCTTTCCAAAAATGTAGTTGATGAATGTTTAATGTTGGTTTTAATATCACATGAAATAGAGATAGTGGGCAAAAATTAGCAGCTTTAATCACTCTTGCTATTTTATGCCATCCATATCTATAATTCCTCTCCCTACTCTGTCTTAAGGCAGTCTGAATGGAGCAGTACATCCTCTGTTCTATTTCTATCTTTTTTCTTAAAACTTTCCTCATGATTTATTTATTGGTACTTGTAGTTGCAGGATGGGATCCTCAGCCCTCTGAGGGGCTGCGCTGCTGCCTCTGATGTCCACCAACACAGCTTCTGCTTCTGTTGTAGTTACTCCAGCAGAAACACAGCACAGAACGAATGCCGCAGGGCATCAGTCCTTATCAGATAAAAACTTCAAATCTACAAAGCGACATCTTTTTAAAAAATGATATGCAGTGGGACTCCGATTGATTTTTAAAGACTGCAGTGGATTCAGAATGAGCTACTGCGTGTTCTCCTGTAACGTTACACACCCACTGTAAACATCCAAAGATCATTTTGTCATTTAAACAAAAATAAACAAAATGTGCACAGTTAGAACTGCAAAGCTTTAATCGGACTACCAGAGGAATGAGTGTACAACACTCTGCGGTATCCACCCAAATGGCTGATGTAAAATGCTGCATTGTTTGGCAACATGCCTCATAATCTGTAGGAGGGAATTAACAGAAGCCTGCAGTCAAGGATGTAGAGAGGAATGCCATGTGTGTGCATGTGTGTATACATGCCTTTGACTATGAGTGTACAGTGTGTTGTGAAAGGCCCGTTGCCAAGTGGTTACAGATTGTCCTAGTCCAGTTACAGGGGAAGGGGGTAGGGTAGAGTAGAGGTGTGTGTATGTGAGGTGGGGTGTAGGGAATGAGGGGGAGGGCAGCTCCTGGCTCTTTGGAGAGCCTATTTATGGATCCGCGTCAAGAGCCCCTTGTGTTAGTCACTGTCACTTTCACTCACACAGCTGAATAGGTGGCCAATCATCAAATCCACTCAACTCCATTCCTAACGGGAACGTGAACAAAAGAAACAAAAGATAATTGGCTCTCTGCTTCAACATCATATTGACTGATAACCAACAGCAGAACGGCAGACATTCTTTTAGATTTTCGCTTAAAAAAAGGTAAGTGTGTGTGTCTGTGTTTGTGCGTGTCTCTGTCAATATACACCATGGAGTGATCCCTTGCTGTCTGATGTTGGACAGTATTGTAATCAATCAGGCTGCCACTTCTCTGCGTTTCATCTGCACTGCCCACTGATGTGCTTCATTAAGATTGGCGCCAACCAGCATTGGTGGGCGAGTAAAGGGGTTTGGCGGGTGGGGGGGAATTCTCCATTTCAACAAGATGATCTCACCTCCTGTCTGCAGCTCAGGAAGAAGAGTTTTCATTCATAAAGTTCATCTCGTGTTTGGACATTGTCTCCCAACGGGACACTGAGGAAACAGCTGAGCCAACGAGGCAATATTCAGGTGAGATCACTACCGGACGCCAAGGTTCCTCTTTCCATTTAAAAACTCTATAAAGGATGAGTGCTTGATGCCTTCCATCATTTGACCTTGCCTGCACTGCAGCGCAGCATGGTCTGGAGTGGAAAAAAATACGTCATCTAAACAACAGGGTGAAAACTTCATCAGTGCATCATTAGTCACGCCTTACTAGATTGGCTGAAACTACATGAACTGATTTTTTTCGCAGTGGAAACGACACTGACATGTTAGCTTTTGAGTTGATATGATAAATATGTTGACAAAAATGTGCCTATTTGCACATCCACCAAACATGTAACAATATTAGCCTCCATTTAGAATCGTGGCTCTGGCCCCCACATGAACTGTTTGAGATATTCACTCTCCTTCTAGCTCTGTTTTGGTCTCCACCAACTCTGAGGGAAACATCGGGCTCTTTTAGTTTCTACGTACTCCACAATGTTTTTATCTGTCTGCTGTGTGATGCTGAGCAGGTAGTGTGCACTGGGGTTTTTAGAGCTTTGTTGCCCGCTCTATCTGAAAATGACAAGGTGAGAACAGTGAGAGTGAATCAAAATGGTAAATTTGTGGGCCATCGGCTTTAATCATTAGAAAATTCTGTAGGGTGGGGTGAAAAGAGTTGTGGGTTTATCGCTACAAGCAAAACCATTTCACATACAAGTAGTCGTGTGATCAATTGTTAATATGAAAATATTGACGATTACTGCTTTAAACTTTAAAGACCCCTCTCGTGTTGACGGTCCCAAGAAGTGTCCCGGACAGATGAGGAACCATATTGACTCATTCCGGCGTGCTCTAAAATATGCAAATCCAACATTTAGATCAAGCGTTGCTTTGATCTTCCGGGGATTGCTTTGATCTATCCGGGGATGATTAGGGATGCGTCTGATTTCCCTTTGAAACCTCCGAGAGGCGAGAAGCCAGCAGCCAGGCAGCCTGCTGTGGGGAGCCTCTGGCAGCGCTCCGGTCAGGAGAGGGTTAATAACAATAAAGGGGAGGTTGGAGAAGCCTTCCTGAAAGTCACGTGGTCTGTGCCGGGAAGGGGAGGGTGGGGGAGAGGAGCAGAAGGAGGGTGATGGGGATGAGCGGGCGCAGGGAGGGTCTGGGGAGGGAGAGCGGGCAGGGGGAGGAGTCTGGAGCGTGTTGCCGTAGAAACAGAATCCTCAGTTGGCCGGTGTGAAGTCAGAGGCGTAATATTAGGCGGTGACTGCAGCAGTTAGATGCTGCTGGTGGTGTGAGGTGGGTGGATGGGTTGGTGGGGAGAGAGGGAGGGGAGTGGGGGTGACTCACACTGGAGGACGCACTCTGCATTCTAATGGATGGACACACATATGGACCGACAAACACACACACCCACACACACACACACACACACACACACACAGTACACACACACACACACACACAGTCACACTTACATCTCTCAACACCAACACCACATTGGCTGCACCCTTTCGAACCTTCAGTCTCTATGTTTGATTCTCTTATGTTTGATTCTCCCTTTTCTCTCCACTTTATCAAACACCGTACAGCCTGGCTCGGCATCTCTCTGCACCGCTCTGCTTCAGAACATATGATTAATTCATTAAGCCAATGGTAGATCTATTAGTGTACCTCTTGGTGGCTTCGCTCACACGCGTTGATAAAGGGCATCTATTAGGAGAGAACCAAATGCTTAGACAGGCTAGTAAACTATAGCCATGTAATTGGCAACGCTATAATTGCACAGCACACGTAGCAATTAAAGCGATAATATGTGTAAACCATGCTCAAGATTATCATTGGATTAACTACACTTCCCAAATGCCCCTGAGTGTAGAGGCTCACCAGCTGTTACAGGAGAAGTGTTAATAATTATGCGGACGATTTTTAGGGGTGTTGTTTTGAGGGTCTTTTTCTTTTGGCTGCAGGGGAATCAGTTTGTATCTCATTAGATCTGTTGTGGGGAAGTGGTTCATGTTAATGAACTTTTTCTCTCAGGCTACGGGACGAAGGAGCATAAGCGGCAACACTAAACAGATATTTTCTCCAGCGTCCCAACTGTGAATCCTAACAATCAAAAAAATATGAGATTTGTTACGCCTCAGGGGGTCGACTGAGGAAATTCATTTCAACAGCCACACACAACCAAAATGTGTAAAATCACTAATTAGGTTCATAGTTTCTTTTAATTCATGAAATGCATACATCTAGTATTACCTCAAATATTGTGATATTATATGATATATGGGGATTATATCTCCAGTGAAAGTGATGAAGTAACACAGGCAGGAATTATTTTGTTCATTTCATGGTCATGAATTATTAATTTCATAATGTAAAGGTCATTTGGAAGAACACTATTTTATGTCATCCTTTCTCTATATTTTTTTTACTTGAGGGGAGACTTGGTTATGTCAACTGATGGAACTTTAATAACAATAAAGAAATTTAGAAATTTTTTCTAATTTTTTAATGCAAGTAATGAGAAGCGTTGAACATTATTTAAATATATAACACATTTTCTTATATTGTGCATCCAAATGTGTCTTTATAAAAACACAACAGTCTTACTTGTTTTCCAGTTTACTATTTGTCACCCAAGACACAATCCTTTTTCTCGTTCAGGAGCAGCCACTGCAGTGTAACACAGGGGAATGTGACGTACACTTGCCCCATAGGAAATACTGGACTTTTTGATTGAATGCTGCTTTGCTCTTCCTTTTAAGGAAAGCCGAGGCAGGTTCATTTCCCATCATTGCTGCGTGTAAAACAGGAGGCAGCAGGAAAAATCACAGGCAGCGTGACGTTTTCTCGGTCACCACCCACAACTGTATCTCCTGGTTTAGGGCGAGCCAATGGGGGGCAGGCTGTCTGTCTGATACAGTGCTGGCTGGTCAGAGATGTAGGAGGCTGGCTGATGAACATTATCTTCGGGTTTGTTTATTTCACTTTGCCTGTGACCATGACTCATTCAATTTTTGGGAAAAAGGGGGCAGCTACAGAACCCCCTGAGGTAAAAACCAAAGAAACCGAATCACCTGATTCTTTTTGTTAGATTTTCTTTGTCATTGTCTGTCAGTTTAAACCAATGAGTCTCGATTTTTTTTGTCTCTACTAACATCTGCTTGTGAGCTGTCATCATCAATTATGGGCTCAGTGTGGACATAAGTTATGAGCAGTTCGACCAAAAACTTGACAGATTATCTGACTTCTTCACAAATGAAGACATAACAGAAGATAACTATATTTCACAGCAACAAAAACCTCCCCCCAAAAACTAACCAAAGAATAGACAAAAGTCCGGAACAAATATCTACAGTTAATGTAACAGAACAGAGAAGCACTTGACATTTAAGCTGCAGATGTTGTTTTTAGATTAATGTTATTATTAGTGCCAGAAACATTAGTTATTTTTAGTAAAGTAAATTTATGAAGACTGTTCTTTCAAGTTATTCATTCATTCAGGCCATTCCAAGTTATTTATGTTGGTATATATTTGTTGTAGCAAATCAATACCACGCAATCAAGGTCTTGAGTCAATATTTTTTTTCTTGTGACCCCCCCATGTTTAACTTTTATTGATCTTGAATTATAAGTCTCTCAATGTTCCTCTTCTGTCTCTTATTAGGCAGCTTATTAGGCAGCTCTAGTCCAGCAATGTTCTGTCAACACACATAACTTGTTAAAGATGAGATGATCTTTCTTCCCAATTTGCATAATATATTCAGAATAATAAGAGGCAGCGGCTTTGTTTCCCAAATCTGCATTCTGGATGAATACTGGTCACCAATTATACAGACTTATGCTAATTACCCACTTGACTGGATCACATATTACTTTAGTTAAGAGTCATTAATTCAGGAAGTGATGGCACAGTTGGAATAAAAGGATTTAAACGTGAAAAACACTATTGTCTCCTCAAAAACACGTGTCAAACAAAACATCCAGTGTGCAACATCAGCAAGCAAGTTCAACCCGTTGTCTCAGTGCAGCCGCTGTCCATGGTGCTGATCAGGGACTAGATGGCATAAAATGTACCAATGTATTAATTCAATCAACCTGTGACTGTGAAATGGGAAGAAAAAGATGCTGAAATGGGTGGGAAGCTGTAAAAAAATGTTTTACTTTAGTTAGTTTTTATCCTTCTAACCTTTACCATCTATTCTGATATAGGTTTTCCTAAATAAACCTTTTAGACTCTTCAATAAAGTGTCCTTATGTCAACAGAGTTATTTCATGATTTAAACATTAATTCTATGACGTTTTTTTCCCCCCGCAGGACATGCTGGTCCTCAGCAGACACATTTATTTAAAACAATAAAAAAAAACAAAAAAAAACAAAGAAACATATACAAGAGACTTGTGAGTAAATCAAAAGCGAGATGTCAGGGTTATTACAAGGGGTAGATGGATTGTCCATTGCAAGAGAAACCTGACACCCTGCCCTCTCAGGAAAATGGAAGACCCCCACCCCCCCCATAAAATCAATATTTATTGATTTCATTAAGCTGAAATAAAGACTTGTCAACATGACTGGTGAGCTTGTGATAAACCATCAAGAAGAAGCAGCTCAGCAGAATAATTGACCTACAGCGCCACCTGGCTGTAATAGATGTAATCTACATCGCACCAAATGCTCTCCGACTGCATGTAAATTTACTGATTAAAATCTTGTTGCCTTGAGAAATCCTCCATTGTTCCAGTATAACCAAGAATTACATTTTTAAAACTCACACAAATTACATGTCTCTGCAGTAGTGTAATATTGTAATTGTGCCAGTGCACCACACTGAACAAGACTGCCAACACTGGAGGGATGAATTGTTCCCTTCAGTCATAACTCTGATGGGCATTTTTGAATGTGGTGCCACACTGGACCCACCCGAATGGTTTCCACTACTGGGTCAGTTTTCCACATGAGTCAAGCCTTAATTCTGAGGTATCTCTATTTAACATACTACATGGGTCCCATCTGGCTAATTACCTTGTCAATAAACCTTTCATTTCTAAAATCTGTTTGGGGCAGAAGCAAATATGAGATGTAGGGCTGTCTAACCTCCCTTTTCCTTCTACTTACTCTACAGTGTACAGTATATGTACCAAGTGTACATGTCATGTACAGAGTATGGTAGTTTTATTAGCTTTTACCAAGAGCCACAGTAACAAATCAGTGCTTTTATTCTGGAAAGATATCCTGCCCCAGGTATGCTGTCTGTGAGTTAGTTTGTTGTGATCTGATTAAGCAAAAATGTATCTAAGACTGTGTATCACATAAGCACAATAATAATGAAAGGTTTTAAAACTATTCTTTACACAAGGTTTTAGTGTTACACTGTTTTAGTGTAGTGCATATTATCAAACAAATGTGCAATTAATGAAAAGAAAACAAACTATTTCCCACAGTCAACCTGGGCCAGACTGATCAATTTGCCTGGTCAGTAATTGTGCCAATAATAGATGATTTATTATTATTTTTCAATGACTATATATAACTCTAAAACCTTATCAGGACTTTATTTACTGTGGTTTTGTTGTAACATTCATACAGAGTACTGATTCATCTACAAAGTGATTATAGTTTTGTACTGTTTGAAAGTAGAAGATTGAAATACTGTACTGTCCTGAAGTATTGGAAGAAGTATTCTGATTTGTTTTACTTAAAATAAGAGTCTTGCATTTAAAATCATACTAAAATAAAAGTATTAGCCTCTTTCAGAATATTATAATTAATATAACCGGACTATAATAAAATATGATGCATTAATGTAGTCTAAGCATCTCTAATGTTATAGCTGGTAAAACTCTTTAATCCATGATAATACAACACAATTAATAAGTTATGTACTAAAGTTAAAACATCCAAGTGAAGTACAAGTACCTCAGTTTTTAATTTGTACTTAAGTGCAGTACTTGAGTAAATGTACTTTATTATACTCCCCTGCTGTACTGCGGACTCTTAAAATACTTTGAGAGGTTTGTTTTACTGCCTGTAGCGCCCCCTGCCGTCAAATTGTGTCAGTTATCATAAAATACCACGCTAATCACTTTCATAGATAACCTTTCAAGTTCACTTCACTTATCTCATTGTAACCACCAAAACTTATTTAAAATGATAAAGACAAAACAAACAAACAAAAACACGCACCCATCCACCGGGCTCCTCCGGCTCACAAAACAAGCGCACCGTTTCCGGTCCGTCTGTAAAACCAGTCCGCCGGCAGCACTCTCCCGGATACAGTCGCGTGTGAAAGCGGCTTGCACGCATGATAGCGCTAAATTTAATAAAACTCTCTTGTCGAATAAAGTTAATAAAACCGCCCAGCGTTTCACGGCTGTTGAATTTCCGGGCTGCCTGCTGCTGTTTCGTGGACGTTAAACCGCGACACATGTCAAGTGAACCCAAGAGACCGCGCAGTGATAACATGACGGTTAAAAAGATTGGAACACATAACGGCACCTTCCACTGTGATGAGGTTCTGGCCTGTTTCTTCCTCCGCCAGCTGCCCGAGTACAAGGTAGGTCCACCGCGTTGCCATGGCGCGTTATTTAGAGATGGCAGGTACCGGTTCTGCTCCCCCATGTGCTGCTGTGTGACACCAGCCAGTGTCCGTGCTACTTCACTTTACACCTTGTTCACTTTACAGGGCTTTCTTCAGTCTGTAACACTGAGTGTTTATATCTCTTTGTATACAGTCAATAGTTTCTGTTTTGGAGAAATATTGATTTTATTTTTCTCACATGTTACAACAAACCAGCTGGGGGTGCTGCTGTACCATTTACTGTATGTAATCTATCTTTACATACAGTGTATGTACTGTACAGATAGATGGAGCTCCCAGACAAGATAACATACAGTATAAACAGTGTTTAGTATAAACACCATAGTGTAGAAATACTTAAGTATGCAAGTAAAAGTCCTGCATTCAAAACCTTCCTAAAGTATGAACTGTAAAGCACTCAAACTGTAGAATGACCCATTTCAGGATCATAAATATTATATTATTGGGATATAATTATTGATTAATGCTGCAGCTCATAAAGATGGGGTCAATCAAACTACTCCATGCACTGCCTAGTGGCTTATAATTTATCAGATGATTGCATTTAGTATTTATCGTCCGACTTTGAAAGGTAGCCAGTAACTGAGACCATCCAAAAAATTATAGTAGAATGAAAAGTAGAATATTTGCCTTCAAAATGGAGTGGAGTAAAGTTTAGAGTAATATACAGAATGGAAATATTCATGCTTGAAATAGTACTTAAGTGCAATTCTTGAATAAATGCATTTAGTTACTTTCCATCACTACAAATAGACCCGTAGTGATTTTAGTTTTACATTTAGGAGAATATGCCATTGCAAGAAGTCAATCAATCACTATAAACATTTCGCCCATGGATTGGGCGTATAGCAGGTTATGCACACGCGGAAAAGTCTGCTGTTAAAAGCCATGCCGAAGGACAGGAGCACAAAAAGGTCATGTCAAGTCAGTGGGCCACCACTGAGTTCATCGATCAACCTCCCATCGGTGCGACCTTATTGTGCAGTTAGCAGTGATGGTGTTGCCGTCATCTGTAATGAACTGAAGACACTGCTTTATGAAAGCATAATAGTGTTTAGTATAAACAATTAAAAAGGAGGATTAAAGCGGGTTAAATATTTCAATACTAGGCGTACCTGTAAATTATATGATGTGATTATTTTATTTGAGCAAGTGCTGTATTGTCAAGAAATACCCCCAGAAAAGGTCATGAACAGTGATTTCTTAAAAAGAGTGGGAACCCGAACAGTCAGAAAACAAAGTGACATTAATCCCACGTCCCTTTATGTTGATTGAGTCAAAATTATCATAGGAGTTAAGAAATAAGTCATTTAGCATGAATGTGGATTTCTCAGCATTTGTCTCTCTGATGCCACCACTTAAAGCACCACAACAGGAATGGGTGATACAATCTACAGTCACGAGATACACATTCATTTAGTGATATTGTTATATCTTTAATACAGTACATTTTCTGGACTGTGGCTTGAGAATTTGTTGGGCTAACGTAGCAGTACCTTACTAATCAAAGTACTTCATCACATTGATGAAAAAATCATATTGTTTTCAAACAGCACTCTGGTTTAGTGAGTTGCAAAATAGCCCACATAGACCCAAATATATTAAAGTGAGCAGAGCAGACACAATGTGGTATGCCTACTCACAATATGTATCATCCCGCTGCCCAACAACACACCATTAGATAATAATAACAGTAACAATAACAGTAATGTAAATGCAGCATGAAGTAGGTCTCTATATGCTCATTTATGATTAGGCAAGAAGCAGAAATAATGCTTCTTATTCACCTCAAGCAAAAAATGAATTACATATGTGAATCTAAATGCTATTTATGTGGTTATAAATGACGGATTGTCCCATTTAGAGCTCAAAACCTGCTACAGGCCTGCTTCCAGTAGGTCCAATTGGGGCCACACTCTCGTTATAATTAATGGCCTTGGTGGAATCCATTTAAATGTGTTTGGCTCTTGTTCTGAAAAGGTTTAGAAACACTAAATGAGGCCTATACATAAAATCCAGATGTCACTTCTTTCCCGAAAATCTGTCAGATGCTTGATGATAGATGATTGCAGATTGACAAAGCTTTCTATTCATTGCACAGGATGCCGAGATCATTCGGACCAGGGACCCGACGCAGCTGGCAGAGTGTGACATCGTTGTAGACGTGGGGGGAGAGTTTGACCCAAAAAGGCATCGCTACGACCATCATCAGAGGTACAGCTTTGGCAGTAAGCTGCAGCAAAGACATCAAGTTTATTCATTTTTTATTTTTTTTTTATTTAATAAATGTTTGAAACTGTCACAGGGGAATATGTACAGTTCATCACCTGCCATAGTAACCACATTGTGAGCTTATTTTAGTATGCTGAATCTTGGTACAATATTTAAAATCAGTTCTAAATTTTTTTCAAAGCAAGTACTCAGTTAGATTTTTCACAGAGTAATTTTATTAAATGGCATTCAGCAAGGTGTTGGGCCACCACGTGCCACCTGAACAGCTTCAGTGCTCCTTGGCATTGATTCTTTAGTCTCTGAACTCCATTCCTCCAAAAGGTATTCTCTAATTTGGTGTTGTGATGGTGGTGGTGGAGAGCGCTTTGTAACACATCGCTCAAAAATCTCCAATTAGGTATTCAATTAGATTGAGATCTGGTGACTCTGAAGGCTATAGCATATGATTCACCTCATTTTCATATCAGTAAACTTGCCAAAAAAGTAATTTGTTTCAGCTACTCAAATGTGAGGATTTAGTGTTTTTCTGTGTTTTATCTTTGCAAACCAGGGGGTTTTAATGACGATAAAGGCCTTGGTGGAACTGTTCAACTTTATGTTTGCGTTGTTGATCCCCGAACTTGTCAGAGGTTTTGTGATCAGTCTCATGGTGGCATTGAATTCCTTGAGCACCAAATTTACATGTTTGCTAATGAGGCAGACGACTTAGCTGTCTCCAGAGCTCTGACAAAGACCAAGTTGATCCGTTTTCCCTGAAACCTACTTTTTCCCACAAAGTGTTTTTTGTTTTTCCATGGTGGCTTTTCCATCTTTCTTTCACATTAAACTGCAAGGTTGTCCACTCAAATCATTAATTTTCGCCAACAGCACCAGTATTGATGACAGAACGATTCCTATGACACTCGCGAGGTGCCATTAATTGCCACGGAACAAGTAACTGTCTAAAAGTTGTCCGTCCTAACCTGACAGATGCTTGTTAGGGGTCTGCAGTTTGACGCAGTAAACGAGTAGAGCATTAAATGTAGGCTATGGAAAGTTGCAGGACTGAAATGGACTGCGAATGATTAAAATACATTTTACATTTAACATTTCATGTTAAGTTCGGGGGACAGGACAAAATGTTTCCATGGGCTTTCACAGACCCACAGGTTGCATTTTAAGAAGCTATGTTGTAGACAATGTCTTTGGTCAAAACATGTCTTTGGTCAAAGACAGTGGGAAATTACAGTGGACACTATTGGGTGTATATATGATATTTTATTGACAAATCAATAATAACCAGCAGATTTATCGGGATGTCACGCTGAACACTGGGTATTATCAAAACTATTTTAGACCAAACAATTAGTCAATCCACTTAGGCAGATTAATCAATAATGGATATAATCTTAAGTTGCAGCCCTTTAATTGACATATATGAAGGTGGATAAGTAACAACTCATTGCTTTAAATAAATATTAATCAATTCAAGAACAAATGGCAAAATCTATGAACAGTAAATGTTTGTTGTGAGGCCTCTTTTCTCTAAAGTAAAAATATTCATACACACATCAAGAGTGGAAAATCAAACTCTTGCTCTTTTTTGCTCTTTTATTTTTTCACAGAAAACAAAGTGTGAAGAGTCACATTTTCATTGTTTGCCATCCAAGGATGAGAAAGTACAGTATATTTCTCTTGAGAATCTTTTCTGACATCATCAAAACGTCCTAACCCCATCGGTGGGGACTGAACAGGCTGTATGTTTTCTGCTAAATTTCCTGCCCAAGTTCCTTCCGAATGATTGCGTTCGCTCCAAGTCTCATCGCGTTGAGTAATCAGCCTGTCTTGACAGCTTAATGTCCTGATGATAATCAGAGATAGCTTTTATGACCACGGTGATAAAGATATGCCAGCTCTCTTCCTGGCAGGTGGTTAGTGATAATTAGTGCTCCTTCAATTGAACGCCCCCCTGCTGCCGGTTCACGAGGCTCAGAGGCTGCCACGACACTATCAGGGGCCGCAGGAGACTGTGGCTGTCACTCACATGCGCGGATGGGGGCAAGATGGTTGTGATGGCGGGGATGGATGTAAGTGGGCTGGGGCGCCGGAGGAAGTTGGAGAGGGAGCTGACAAGAACAATTACTCCTCATTTCAATAGCACTTTTTCAAATCCATGACAGTGTACAGATGAAGTTGACAGCAGTGCCGATATGGCCACAGGAATTGTAAGATAAAGACATCAAATTAAGCCGTTAAAGTGCTCGTCGGTAACATTAGGAGATTCTAATTCTAATTCTAATTAGATGTTTCAGCTCCCTTGAAAGCCCGCTTGCTCGATCCGATTCTCTCTTTTTAACTCACTTTTCTGCCACCTGTGCAGGAGCAGCTCTCTCAGATACTCTGCTCTGATTGGTTCTTTTGACTCAGGTGCGGTGGATTCTCGTCGAACTACCTTAAGAGACTATCACAAGTTATCTGTATCATGTAGTACTGTCAGAACATAGTGATATTTATAAGTATGTTGCCCACTACTGTTTTAAAGGAGTAGTTTAACATTTTGGTGGGGGGGGGTTGTGCTGGACACAGTGACTTCCTAGAGTCTTGTTTTTAATTATGAGGTTACTAGGCAACCACATGACGCTCCAGGAAGTCACTGTGCCCAGCCAGGAAAAAGCTAGCTGTACACAGTCTTCATGCTAAGCTAAGCTAAGTGGCTGTTGGCTCCTTTTTCAAATGAGATAATCTTCTCATCTAACTCTCAGCAAGAGAGCGAATAAAAGTATTTTCTAAAATGTTTAACTCTTTTTTTAAAGAAGGGCAGAAGGACTATACGATAACAAATTACGAATTGTCCTTAAATTAAAGCCTAAATGAAAAAAAGAACATTTGACCACTTAGAATCATGTGTTTCTTTAAGAAAGTTTCTTATGTTAGAAACCACTGCTGACATGGAAAACACTTTTCTTTTGAAGTTTTTAGAAGTTTCTTAAGCAGGAAGGAAACTGGCTTTAAGAGTTTGAGGCGTAAGAAATGTTCTCTGAACGCTGACTGAAGGTTAATAAAGCACAACAAATTAGATCTGGAAGGGATTGCGTTTGTGGTGGCTCATACTCATGGCTCCCACTCAGCAAAGAAATCAAACTGAGCAAATATGTTTTTGCAACAGTGACGCAGAGAAATCTAACCCATGAACGCATACAAGCATTGATTATTATTCTTTTAAATCTCATTCAGATGTTTAATAATGCCATCACGCAGCACTGAGCTACAAGTACCAAATTGTTTTGCTACTGAAATCATCCCAGAAAGCTGGGAGTTAGACCAGCAATGATTCAGAAACCATTACAGTTTCTGAGGTGCTCTTATGAGACAATTTAGTGGATCCTACGATACCGACGGTCACAATGAGACCTAGATAAACTAAATAGGAACATTCTTGGCCATTTGCCTCTCAAGGGACAACATGAGTAACCAAATTGGATTCCTCAATACAGGATTGTTGTGTTTTTTTTTAGTAATGTAATATATTTGTTAGACTGAAACATTTCTTTCTAAAATGCTGGAAAAAAGGAATAGATTGGAGATGGTTCAGTAATGAGCAGGATTCAGTACAAGGGGTCAAGAGCTGTTGAGCAGGTCGACCTTTTCTTGTTTGCAGCAGGAACTGAAACCCCAAAAAGCTAAATTAAGTGGTACAGCTGGTACCATACTGGAATCACAGTACATTATATGTTTAATGTGTTTAGACAGTTCTTAATGATACTTAATTCTATTTCTTTCTATTCAGCTTTACTGACATATGTTGATTTAGTTCTGCGTGGTAAACACAAACAGTTTGATGACTTTCGATTTGGTAAGCATATCTTTTTCAACCATTCTCCATTTCACTCCTTTTTCTCTCACTCATTCACTCCCATCTCCTGATAATCAGCAAAGAAATGCCTCAGCTTGGCCAATTAGCCCTTTAATGGCAGCGATTACCCCCTGCTTCCCTAGCATGTCACTCATTTATTTGACGGTCTGTTTTCCGCTGTGCTGCAGCCCAAGCATCCTAATTAAGCCTGAATTAAATGACCAGCAGTGGCTGGGTGCTGGAGCCCACCCATCTCAGCACGTGGCTGAGGAGAGACCTCCAGTGGCTTTTATTCATGTGCTGACGCTTACAAACACGCTGGAGCGTGCTTTCTCTCTCCGGTCAATGCAAACTAGTTCTCTGAAGAGAATATTTCTGTATTTAAGTTCCTTTTATTGATATCTGACGCACATCCAGTAGTGTGCAGCATACATCCAGATGCAGCTGACATTTTATTGAAGAGGCCAGTCATTGGAAAAAATGGAAATAATCTGTTTATGAGCAGAATACTAATGTTTAAAATCCCAAGACTTGGCTTAAGTATTGAATGTTGGATATCATCTGCCAATAGACCATGAAATGGTTTTCAGTTATTAGTACTAATATAAACTGATTTCCATTTCCATTTAGTTAGAGACATGGCTCTTGTTGCAGTGTAAGCATATTGCTATGGCACATGCTGCACTTAAGCTCATAATTTGATTTGGGTTGTTATTATTATTATTATTATTATTATTATTATTATTATTAGTAGTAGTAGTAGTAGTAGTAGTAGTACTGGTATAAGTAGTAGTAGTAGTAGTGGTAGTACTAGTAGTATTACTTTATAAAATATCAAAAACAGCTTTATTTGTCCAACTGAAAGTCAAATAACCCAAAAATATTCAATTTACAATAATATGAACTAGAAAATGCAAATCTTTACATTTATAAAGCATTCACCAGCAAATGTAACATTTTATCTAAATGATCAAAATGGCCAAAGATCCATTTATGTTGAATTAAAGATTGGTTACCAGCTAATACTTACAGTGCTACTTCCAACCATAAAATGAAATAGATTCTATTGATTATGAGAACAGATACATGTACTGCAGGTTCAATTTTGATAACTGATTATTTGTTGTTATTTATTAAGTTATTTATCAAGCATAAATGCCAGAAAATGACTGGGTGCAGCTTCTCCAATGTGAGGATTTTTATCTATAATGAAATAGTTGTTGGTTACAACTCTAATTTAGTTTAATTCTGATAAACTGCATATTTCCTCATTCAGCTCCAGGCTGATGCAAGGGGCTGATTGAAGGGAAGGCATCTGTCTCACAATGTGGTACATACAAGCTAGAGAGAGTTTTCATGAAACAGTTTTTCGCTAACTGAAGGTCTTCCCTCTGTTTAGGACCTTTGCAGAGAGCTTCCACAGCCTGTGTCCAGAGAAGCCATGGGTGACTAAACTCAGCTCAGCTGGCCTCGTCTACCTGCACTTCGGTCGTCAGCTGCTGGCCCAGCTGACGCAGCTGAAGGAGGATGACCGGCAGCTGGAGGTGCTCTATGACAAGGTGAGAGGGGGAAAGGCGACAGATTTATTGCAGGCAGTGGATTAGCAGCCATTGTGTTTTATTCACAGCACAAACACTCTTTTGGAAACAGATGTTTTCCCCTTCGCCTCACTCATATCAACAACACCGACGGGTGAATTGAACCCTAAACAGTGTCAGTTTCATTATGAAGCTGGAAGTCGGAGAACAGAGACGTCTGTTTGAGATGTAAAGAGGAAAGCAAGCTCCTCAGTTACTTTGGTAAACTGAATCACAAGGGAATTAAACGAAACCTACATCTGCTGGTTGTTGTAAAAGCAGAAACCATGCAGTCCATGTCTGCAGAAAACGCAGAATGTTCATTGTTAAAGTTGAGTTTATGGCGTTACAACAGTTGGTGTGATTAAAACAGTTGGTGTGATTAAAAATAAAAGAACAGAGAGCTCCTCTGCCAGATTCAAGCCGAGGACAGTCCAGTTATTCATTCATTATCTATACCTGCTTTATCCTGACACACAGGGTCGCAGGGTGTGGAGGAGCCCATCTCAGCTGTCATTGGGTGAGAGGCACCCAGGTACACCCTGGACTGGATGCTAGTCAGTCACAGGGCTGACATAGAAAAACAAACAAACACTCACACTCACATTAAGAGTCACCGGAAGCTGGAGTACCCAGAGACAACCCATGCAAGCACAGGGAGAATATATGCAAACTCCACACAGAAGTATGTTTGAACCCAGAACCCTCTTGCTGTGAGGCGACAGTGAGGCTACAGTAACCACTACAAGACAGTGCTGCCTGTCAGTCCAGTTATATTTAAAGCATTCTAGACAGCTGAGCCAGCGGGGGGGCTTTGGCAGACGCAACATTTTGATGGCCAGCCATATTAAGCCAACCAAAATCTTAGCACACCATAACTATTTAGCACTATTAACCCACATTATCATCGAACTTTTGATGTGTGAGTGTGTTTAAATCCGCAAGTAATCCTTTTACTCGTGTCTGGAACTTTATTTATTTTAGGATGTTGCATGTCTCGTCCTCTGCCAGTGCACACAAACTGAACCTCTATTTTTTCCACCGAAACTTAGTTCCACATGTAAACCACTTGTAAAATGTCAACTCTTTTGTGATTGACCTTCCAGCACACTGAGACTTTTCAACACTAAATATGTCTCTGCTCCTCTTCCACTTGTTTTTAGAGTTTCGCCAGTGAACGGTTAAATTGAAGCGATTTGCTTATTCCTATTGGTTTAATGACCTAACCATGCACTTAAGCCTTTAGTAACTGCCCACAGACTGTGACCAAATGGATTTGAATCAGGATAATGTAATCCCAGTACATGTCTCTCTCCTAAAGGGTCCCCTCTTTCTTAACTGCCCTGGCTTGAAAATGAGGGAGGCTTTACTGCAAGTTTCCCAAAAGAGCACAAAAATAAAACGGCCGATTCCCTTGTCATTACAGGCTCGTAAGCCCTCATGCCACGTGTCTCTTTCAATTCCTTACAGCTTTACGAGAACTTTGTGGAGGAGGTCGATGCTGTAGACAACGGCATTTCACAGTATGACGGGGAGGCCCGCTACACTGTCTCCACCACGCTGAGCGCACGTGTCGGCCACCTGAACCCACGCTGGAACAGCAAGAGTCAGGACACCGAGGTGAGGAGTTGCACGAGTTTGAATGCATAACCACACTGAGCACACGGACTGGACTGATGCAGCACGTTGTTAATCTTTTAGATTTAAGGCCACAGATTGTATTTCATTTGTGATATTATAGTTATTTGATTATTAAATGATTATTGGAATGCAATATAATCTTTGTATCATTTAGTTTTAAACAAGAAATTAAGCATTAGGAAAATGAGTCACAGTCTTCTGCAGTAAATATATGTTTTATCATTGCCTGGATTTCTACAGTTTGAATTGTGGTCACTAATATCCCTTCATGGAAACCAGATTATTCCCAGCACATAAACCGGCATTGTATCATCTTCTGTTTTAGCTCTACTCAGATCAGAATGTACGTTCAACATCAATGGAGGGGATTTACTTGTGAAACTACAAAACACTCCCACAAAATCCCAGGGATAACATGTTGAAAGGAGAGCACGTATTTTTAAGCTCTTAACCGATGCAACTTCCTAAAGCCTAAGCTGACGTCTTCAAATTGCCCTCAAATTGCATTTTTTGTCCAACCAACAGTCCAGAGACCCATATATATTGAGTTACTGTTGCATTAAGAAAAGAAAAGCTACAAATCCTCACAAAAAAGAAGCTGGATTTTTTTTTGCCATTTTTACATTAATAATGACACAATGAATTTATCAAAGTAGTCGCTGATTCATTCTCTAATCGACTGACTGTTTCAGCCTTATTTATTATCCAACATGGTCCCATTCAGACATTAAAGGGGTAAACTAAGTGTGTGGTAAACTACAGTACAGTAAAAAGAATAACTTCACTGCTTTACCTTCCTTTCAGACTGCCCTTTCTTTTGACACAACATTTTCTCAACCATAGAACTTCCATATTCCTACACCTGTTCTCTGTTATTGATTTGTTTTTGGAGGAATCACACATAGCAGATACAGTTATCCTATCACCCAACCCTAGCGCCTCATACAACCCTTGTCAGAAAATCTGAACAATCCTTTTAACGCCTGTCTGTGACCATGTTGGATATAAGTAGGTTTGAAACAATTAATCAGTACAGCGACTAACAAGCCAAAGCCAAATTACATCAGTGCAAGCAAACTGAAAAAATTATATTAAATTCAAAAATGCCTAAATAAATAAAACAAAATCTAATTTAACTCCCTGAAATCCCTTTTGTTTTTGACACCTTGATATTTAATAAAGGGCAGTTTTAAAAAAGGGCTTTTGGCTACAACATTTAACGATAATGGGCAATGTAATGTAATTTATAGAGACAAAAATGCAAGACAGGTTAAGAATGTTGTAGAAAGCACGATGGATGCAATGAGGTGCAATCAGCTTTCGGAGGTCGTTGTCAGAGCCTTGCAAAAACAACAGAGGCCCAGAAATGGCATAGTGTGACTTTTCCATCTCTCATTAGTGCAGGAGGGCAATACCTGCAGGGAAACGGCACCTGTTTTCTTCAGATTCTTATGAGATACCTGCAGCCTGGCTTTGCATGGATGTTGATAATGTAAACCTTTTTTTTTTTTCCATTGTTGGTGCCGTCTCAGTGGACTAGCTGTCCTATTTGTTTTTTTTCACATTTCAGTTCACATGATTATAATTCTTGTCTCGGCACTTTCTTCCCAATTTCCCTGCTAACTCGCAGTGCGAGGTAAGACTGCTCCGGGAGATCAGACAGTGTGAAAGATTTGTATTGAAAAATGTTTGGCAGACAACTCGATGGTAGACGGACCTGGTGAGCTCTCAACAGTGGCTGTTTGTGATAATTGAAAAACCTAATGGATTTTCATCTCTTCCATCCGGGACTGTTATATTCAGGGGCACCACAGCCCCCTCAATCAGATGCATTCAGATCAGCCTTCTACCTGACAAACTGAGTGTGTCTGAAAGTGAAAGCGTTTCTGATCGCATGTCATTGGGCCTGTATTTATATTGGTCTGTCTTTCCCATGCTCTCTTGAGTTTCTGCTCACGAGACTGAGAGTGATGTCAGACGGGGGTATGTGTGAGACATAACGGGAAGCTGATGAAGTAGAGCTGCAAAGATTAGTGTAGAGACTGTTGTATCGCCCCTGTTGTATCCAGCATGCAGTCTCACTTAATGGATCTGACATCAAACTGTATTGGAATTCAGAGGTGGTGTTTTAGTGATGGAGGGTGTGAAGGATCATGAACTAAAAGGATTTTGAACCGTGAGCAGTCACTTCCTTTTTTCATCAAAATTACATCTAAAGTCTTTGCAGCTGTCAAACAAATTGCATTTCAGTATTTGACTACAGCATGTATGTGGACACGTTTTTTACAAGGAGAGTTTCAGAAAGGCTATGAAGATGGTCGGGGAGGAGTTCCTGGACCGTCTGGAGTTCTTCCAGTCCTCCTGGCTGCCGGCCCGTGCTCTGGTGGAAAAAGCTGTTAAGGAGAGGCATCAGGTACTAGACTGCAATTATACATGTACATTTATGGCTTTAATTTTGTGTCCTTTGTAAGTGCCGTAATTGCAGTTCTGAAATCTCAGATGATTTCAACTGTAGCAATAGGTTTCTTCCTTCTCTTGTGTTTCCTTGTATCAGTATCTTGAATTAAATTGGAATCTGCAGTGCTAATGTATTAGTAATATGGGAAGTAATGCCAAACATACTAATCACCAAATAATTATTGAGCCATCACCTACAAAAGATGGGGGTGCCCACAAACTTATCTCATGTTTTGCTGAAAATGAACTAAAACGGCATTGGCAGTGAAAAAGTTCATTCTTAAAGAATCCATGTGCTTACAAACACTTTATGTAATTTCATTTAATTTCTTTTCTTTTCAATGACAATCTGATGAGGGTTTTGTTTGGATTATGATTTTTTTCTCTTTTATGACTTTCAGTCTTTCATTTTTGGCATGCAGACAAGATATTTTGGGATTTTCTTCTGTGCCACTGCGATTTTTTTTTTTTTTGTTCAAGGTTTCATTTCAGTGGCAAATTGTAAAAAAAAAATAGCCACTGTTGTAGCTCACACAATTTCCTGGTTCTCTTCTCGTTTCCAGGTAGATCCCAGTGGGGAGGTGGTGTTGTTCTCCCAAGGCGGTTGTCCCTGGAAGGAGCATCTGTTTGCCCTGGAGGAAGAGCTCAAGGTGGAGACGCCCATCAAGTTCATCCTTTACTCCGACCAGAATTGTCAGTGGAGGGTCCAGTGTGTTCCTGCCGGGCTCAACACTTTCCAGAACAGGTACGACTTCACCCAAAGTCTAGATTCAGATCAATTTCACTAAAGGTTACTTAAATGCCACTTCTGCTTCATGAGTTACAGCTCGTGATCTTGCATGAGCAGGGAGCACCTCGCATGAGTTACCTTGGTACAAATCAAACACGCTGAACTTGCAGGGATGTTTGTGACACAGACTCATGCACAAGAAATACTCCCAGACAGGATGTCTTTAAACGTGGAAAACACAGTGACAGGCACAGATCAGGAGTCTCCCAGACGTGTTGAATAGAGTTGAGCTCTGGTGACAGTGTACGATTTAACTTTCATGCTTATCGGACCATTTGACAACTACTCACGGAGGTTTGACATCCGGTGAGAGACTAGCTCCTGCTAGGATAGAAATACTTGTTTGTAGGATGAGGATTATCCTTTAGTTAAGGCGGAGGTTTTGTTCTCACATTGCTTTCCAAGGAGTTGAAAGGATGTAAAGACACCTGTCCCCTTCCTCCGTGCCCACCCCCCTCACTCCGGCTTTTATTTTTTGTTTTACTATGTTAATTACACCCTCTGCTCAAAATACAGCAAGGCTGCAGTACATGCCTGGCTTGGCAATTTGACAAATACTTTCATTCACAGCTACTTACTCTAATATACAGGAGCTTTAGGACATTGAAATGAATCTGAGATTCATCCTCCACTGAGCAACTGAGTGTCTTTGAATCCGTTTCTCTGACGACTTAAAATCAAAACGGCAAGGTTGGTGTTTTATGTCTAAATCTGAACAGCCAAACCAAGACAGTTATAAATTTAGAAGAATCTAGAGCTATGTTAGCAGCTGTGTGAGACCAAGCGATGCTTTGGGCTAAATACTAACATCAGCATGCTCACAGTGACAATACTGACTTGCTGATGTTTAGCAGGTGTAATGTTTATCATGTTCACCATCTTACGTTTAGTTACATATGCTAATTAGTGTGCTAATTGGTATTATGGTAATCGGTATATGGTATAGAGAAAAAATTCAGGGGATCATTTAAGTCACAGTAATTCATCCTCTTGAAACCACAAATCTGTGAGATACTTAAGTCTAGACCAAAGTGGTGGACCCACCGACAGCCTGACACTGCGTCCCCATAGTGACACCTCTATTGTGGCTAAAAAGTAAAAAAAAAAAAGGCTTATTAACTCAATCAGACAGCTGTTTTTACTATAACTTATAAAGTGGAGTACCCAACTCCAGTTGTCAGATCACTGCACTGTTCTCCTGAGTGTCAAAGTACTCACTTTGAGATACTCTTACCTGTTTTATAAAGCACTAAACTGATAAGGACAAAATAGGTGTGTATTTCTTTGTATTTTTAAGACATTTCATGCCTTATGTATTGTAAATCAATTTGAATTATGTTTGTGCCTTACATATGCCATTATGCACACTGCTGTTGTTTTGGAGCATTTCTGCATCTTTTAGCAATAACGAGGTCCCTCACACCCTCAAGCCCAACACTTAACACTATGCCTCTTTCACGGTCATTAAATCAGATTAGTATTCTTGTCTTGTCACTCTGCACATAATGACAGTAATGACAAGACAAAGACCCTCTTTGTGATTTTGTCAGATGATTAACAACTTAAGTCTGTGTTTGTTACCTCTGGAGGGGGATTGTTTACCTGAGGAGCTTCTCCTGCTCTGACCCACAATGCTGCTCTAATAACATCATCAGCATCCCCACTGGAGACGTGTATTTGGTGTGTTGTTGCTGCTGCCCCAAATCCCAACATGCAGCACACATGATCAATGTATGGCCAGAGAAACAGGCTCCAGGCTTTACTTTGCATCATCAAGAGAGATACGGGTGTGGTATTTTCCCTGTTAATGCTTTGTACCATCATGTGTAACATCTTTTATAATCCGCAAAACACATTTTCAGTTTAATCTTTTACTAAACACTGACTGAATATCTGCTGTTGTGTAGCACATTTCTTTTTACATTTGGTACAGAAGATCTCTCCAGCAGCCGTGTTGCTTCTTTGATTTTTTTTTTTTTCATGCTGGATTTGGTGCTCGTGCTCTGGGGCTTGATGACTTGTGCTGTCTGATATTGATCCCTGCTTTCCAAAGTGGTGGCAGCGAGTCTTCACCATGTACACTTAAGCACCAGTGATTGAAGGGGGAGAATATTAGAAGTGACTTATGCTTTTTCAAGCTATAGAGATGAACAGTAGCGCCAAGGGATGGGTGCCGAGATCCGCCTCCATTTTAGATCAGTTTTCCTGGCCTGCATAAATTCCTGAGTTTGTTAAAGGCATAACTGGTATAATGTATATACTCATACAAAAATAAACCACATAGGGTATGAGGTGACCCAATAAAAATGCAGTGACCAGGTGCCAGATCGTAAACGCATGACACCACCAGATACGCCTTGAGCCGGAGAGAAGGGACCAAATTTTAATGTTGTGTTTTCAAATAGCAACCACCGAATCTTACTCATTATACCTTTTAAGCACTGACTCTAACAAGTTTATGTCCTCACTATTTTTTATAGGTTTTATGAGTAGCAGGATTCTCATTTTTATCCAATTGGTGCTGGTTATTGGATCAAATCTGCATTAGGACAGCTAAAGCCAATTAACGTTAATTTGGTAATGACTGAAATGAAATGTTTGGGTGTTCTGTGGTTAATGTGCAGCTGATGTTTTTCTTCAGCTGAAGATTGTTTGAGACACACTCTGTAACATTAGCATATGACCGTGACTGGACTGTGCGTTTTTGGAGGTCATTGAAGTGGCTGTATGGTACCTTTGATAAACATTTTATATAACACATGCTCATCATATTTTCAGCCTGTAGGTACGTGTGGTGACCATGAATTAGGCTGGCAATAAAAACTGTCCATGCCTATATCAGAGACTGACACTTGTAGCTCTGTGAAAATGAATACAGATAATCCTTAAGGGTATGATGGCGCATCCTAAATAGTCATTAGTGTTTCATGTGGATCATCTAATGAAGGCTGTCAGATGTTTGTGTCTTAGCAGTATGGATCACAGAAAATGTCTAATATAATTTTTTTTATACACTGTCCACTCAGTGCACTCACTCATGCACATGATTATAAAATAAGCTGTGAATTTTCCTCCATGTGATACTTGCAGCAGTAGTTCAGGGTCGTTCAGTTTTGTAGCAGATGATGAATAAATTGGCCTTTGAGCAAATTACATTAAGTATAACCTTATTGTCCGACAGCATCATTGTTATTAGTTATTTCCCACGGGGCACAAAATCATGCAGCTTTCAATCACATTTTTTTGTGGTTGAGTAATTATTATTGTGCTGTTTATACACATTCATCCTGACCCCTCAGCTGGGAGTTAATTCATTCACGCCAAATATAGATCCATCCCAAGGAGGCGTTGAATAGAAAACATAATGGTTTGTACAAAAAACAACCTCTGTAACAGGTGTCAAAGAGAAGATCATTTTCTTTACAGCTGTGACAAGCTTTTCCATTTACTATCTAATTTCCGCTCTCCGAAGTGAAGACATTTGCTGTTTATAATTTCCCCTGAACACACTTTATGATTCATTATGAAATGTAAGTGATCTAAGTCTGACTGTTTTTTGTTTTTTTTCAATCCTTGAACATTAGTCAGTCATAACCATCTCACACTATATTGATATACACTTCATTGGTACATTCTTATAGCTAGTATTATACTTTGTGTACCAACCTCATTGACAAATGCATTGTGTTTCCTGTGCAGAAGTAGGAAAGGTTGCACCAATAGGAGTGTAAACTGGGTGGCTGATGTCAGTGAGATGATATTAAAAACGTTCATAATTACAGATTACGTTTATGTATTGTTTCCTGAGAATCCCTTGAACAGTTTTAATCCTGCATGGAAATGATGGACTACGCCACAAATAATGTAAACTACTCAATGAATACGTCCACAATAGTACCAAAACATGTCTTTATTTGTTGAAAAAAAACTCTGCTACTGCTGCTTCTGCCTGCATTGTAATTTTTTATTTATTTATTTTAATTTTCCTAATTTGAATCAACGGTCCAAAGATTGAAGGAGTCATATTGTACAGATAAATCTGCGACTTTACTCTGTATCCATCACATTTACTTGTGACATCTACATCGTGCTGGGCTTGAGATCTCACTATCACTGCAGATGGTCTCTAAGCCACTAGTCCACCTGACCTCTGCGGTCTTTAAATGTCTCGTCACAGTATGTGCCGTTATGTGCCGTTATGCTCTTATCCTGGGTTTGATATGTCTCATTATTATCGCACTGTGGGTTGCCTAAAGACAGAGATAGAGGGTGGAATAGCTTTTTTATTCAGTCCTGACCTGGCCAATGGCTGCTTTGTTACATGCCTTCTATTTTCACTTCTTTCCATGAGGTCCTCTGGCTCTTAGCCATTAGTGTTCCCTTTCTGTCTCTCTCACTGTCTCTTTCTCCTATGTACAGTATTTCTGTCTCTGTCCTATAGTCCTCCGCTTCCATTTCATCACCTTTTTTCCTATCTGTCTTGCTGTCTTCCCATTAATCCCATCTCTCCCCCCTCGTCCACCCCCTCCCCTATCTCGCTCTCCCCTTTCACACCTTCCGCCCCTCCTTCGCCTCAGACTTCTTCTTCTTTTTTTTTTCCTCCCCACTCCGCTGCAGAATCTCATCAGGCGACAGCACTTTTAACTGAGAAGGCAGGCACCTGCTCGTGGTCGTGGGGCACTTCAAAGATGTAATTTAATGCAAACATAGCAGTTGGTGTGGAGCTACATGAGAACAATGGCGTGTGAGATGGACAGAAAAACATAGCTCCAGATGGCTCCTTCTTTGGGTGGCCGGCTTCCACCCAGTGGACATGTGCAGACTCTGTGAAAGGGTGTTGTTATCACCTGTGTCCCTGCTACTGCACCTGTGGGGAAAAAGGTCTATTTTTATCAGCAGCACATTGCTAAGGAAATGTGAGCCGAGAGAAGGAAGAGGGGAGTGGAGGCAGTCCTTCCTTGGAGATGTACTGTATAGGATAATACTCTAGGTTGACAGCAATATGAGCTGAAGCAGAACATATATTTCTAGAAAAACACACTGACTGCTGTCACACTTATCTGCTGTATCTCTGTAAGTAATAATTTTTTAGGTGATTATTTGATTAGTCTGGTCAATAAAATGTCATGTCATGTCATGTATGCCCATCAGAATTTCCACCCATAGTCCAAAAGCTTAAGATATTCAACTAACTGTCACATGAGGGAAAGGAAAGCAACAAATCTTCACATATGAGAAGCTGGAGCAAGGAAGTGTTTGACATTTTTGCTTGAAATACCATTAACAAGATTATTTTTTTGTCAATCCACTTTTGCCCACCAATATACCACTCGTTTCAGATCTAATCTGAGTGATGTCATAAATCAAAGCTGGATTAAAAGCCGTCTTGTTTCTGTCTCAGAGAAGTGGAAAAATGCAAGTTGCAGTGAGGAAGCGATGAAACCGAAATAACTCCTTCAAAGCGGCAAAATTATGCATGTTTATTTTCCCCTCTTTGGCCCCTGCAGTGATGTCAGTTGGCTAAATCACCGGTATGGCCCATGTTGAAAGGAAAAACTATGTGAAGTGTGTAAGATCTCGAGCGCGGAGTTGGTGTCCGTGAATTATGAGTTAGCAAGCTGCAGGAGGATTCAACACCTCTGCATATATACAAGCGGCTCTTGTTGTCATGTTGGAGAGAAAGACCGAGCAGCAAGTTCAAGCTCCGTGCAATGTCACCAAACACATGCAGCTCATATTTTATGTTGGAATGACCTGTCGTCTCCAGTAGGTATCCATCTAATCCATCTAATCTTGAGAATTTTTTTTTTTTCCTAATGAAGAAGTAATTCCCAGTATCTGTCTTGTTATCGTTTAGTAAAGGTCTTGGGGGCGAAGAGTTAATTTTCTAATTGTGGGCTTATTTTTAGAGCGGTCAGCTTGAGAATCAGAGCTTCCTGGCCTTGTCATAACAACATGCATCCCCCTCCTACTCCTTCCATCATTACCAGCCCTGTTGACCTTTCCTCTTTTTTTCCAGTCGTACTGCGGAGCTATGAGGAGCTGGTTGATTGATTTAACAGGGATTAGGAGTTTGCAATGCTTTCCTCCCCAGGTTGCCCTATGACAGTCTTAATAAAGATAAGATTGTGTGGACCTGAGATAATGGTATTGGGGACAAATGGGTTTGACATTATGGTTCACTTTTTTGCACTTGTGAACCTCCACGCTCTTAGTCTATTGCAGTTTTAGGCACTGTCATACGGAATGGGTGAATTAAATATTCAGAAGGAAGCAGAGTTTCTGGGAAATAAACCCTTTCAAAATTGAGAACAAGAGAAAACGCTTTACTCATTTCGAAGCTGCAGCCATGTTTGACAGCTGTGTTACTTTTATTAAGCCCAACGGAGGAAAAGATGAGCCTGAAGCTGGCATTTTTTAAAAATAAAATCTCACGCTATTAGCCAGTTTTTATTGCGTTTAAAGTCGATTTTTAAAGGCAGCGGAGAGGCAAGAGGTGAGCGATGAAGTGATGAACGCAATTAAATAAGAATCTGAATGAAACTTTGTGAAATATATCAATACTCTGAGAAGAGTGGTCTGAGATAATGGAGATAATGACCCGATCAAGGCAGGAGAGACACACATGCACACACTCTCCCACTCTCTCCCACAGACACACACTCTGAAGAGAACTGGTAATGTGTTTTAAATGATGTGCCAGGCTGTAGACTGAAGTGTGCACTACACACAGTGGGTGGTAAATGAGTACCTCTGCATTTTTAGGGATTTTCGACCTCTAAACGTTGCATCTGGAGACACTCTGCAGAGCCAATCTTTTCCCCCCTTTGTATGATTGCCCGTTGACTCCGTCGCCGTCATATGGCTTTGCTTGCTCTTGCTCTGATCTCAGATTTTCCACATTACTGGAGAAGAATAAAGCTGACTTTTATGGGTCTATTTGTGGGGACTGATTGTACCGGTGTTATGTGTGCTATAGGTTACCTCAGTTTACCTTTGATGGCAGCAGTTTTCCCCCGGGTCCTTCTGGTCATGAAGTCTGAAAAGACAGAAGTCTTTGTGCAAAGCCATGCTGGAATAAATCAAGAAAATTGTTATGGTAATTTAATTCACTTCTTAAAGTGTTTTTGAAAGTGTTTTTTTTTTGCATTATTGCTGAAACTAATAGCCATTTTCATTTTATTTATTAGTTGACATTGATGTCAGAAAATACTGTAAAATGCATATCACAATTTCCTAAAGCCCAAAGTGCTCATTGATTGCTCATTTTGTCCAAATAATTAACTAGCCCAAAACCTAAATATGTTCAGTGTATCATAATTAAAGACAAAAAAACCCAAATCTTCATATTTGAGAACCAACAACCACCAAATATTATTAGATTTGGTGGTTGGTATTTTTGTTTATAAGTTACTCGGGCAATTGATCTGTAATTGTCTGTGTTAACTTTTATTCTGTCCTTGTTTTGGTACTTGGTTGATAATATTCATCAGTCTAGAGCTGTTTTTATAATGGCTGTTATTGTGGTTGCGCAGACATGTATGGCACAGCGTGTTTTTCGCAAAAGCGATGTGTCAACAGGAAGTGAGCAGCTGACCACGTTGTGTCCATCTGTAAGCCAACTTGCCCTTCTGTCTTCCTGTCCCAGGCTGTCCCTGCTTGAAGAGTGGCGCGGCGTTCGTGATGAAGCCCTGTCGGAGCTCAGCGGGATTAAGGAGTGCATCTTCGTCCATGCCGGAGGCTTTATTGGCGGGAACAAGACCCAGGAAGGAGCCCTGGAGATGGCCCGGAGGACCCTGCAGGCCGCCGCCCAATCCCATGCAAACGGAAGCAGCTGAAGGGTCAGAGAGGACAGCCAACAGCACATTTTGTTTTCGGGGTCAGTCTTCAGAGAGGATAGCAGGGATTAAAATGTTAGTGTGCTCGCGGCTCGTTGGGCCCAGCCAGGGCTAATGTTGTTTTGTTCTCTCTTGCCAGGATGGAGATGGTATGGAAATGGCAGCCAAACAACCTTGGACCAGTTCCCCAAATACCTATATTCCAACACAGACTCGCTCTAAATTGTAATGTTGACTCATGTTACTCTTCTTCTTTCCTCCCACTCTTATAAGCGTGGTTCTGTGTTGTTGTTCATTTGCAATAAAAAACAGTTTGGACTATATTTTTGTCTTTTGTAAGTATTTCAGTATTCAGTTCAGTCAATAAAGTGATTGTGTTTTTTTTTTCAATTCAGCTCATATCTCTCCCTCTTTCCATCGTTAAAGGAATATGATGCAGACAGTCTGACTGACCAACACCTTTAAAGCCGGTGAATACCAGGTTCTCACCTTTTCAAGGGTCCATTTCTACAGACACCTGGACAGTGGTTCATCCTTTCATTTCCAGCATGCTGACATTAACCGTAGCACTACAAAGAGATGCAGAGGCCACTTCCTCTGGCTCCGAGATCAAAGCGTCAATAATGAGGCCTGATTAATTCTGAGAAAGAGGTGCTCCTTATGGCAGGCGGTGTCGTGACAAGGTTACCGGCAGTGGGACAAACCTCACAGTCAGTTTCCCTGTAATAAAGTCTGGGGATGTGCCTTGAATTTTCTCATTAATACTCCATATTTTCTTCCCCCCCCCCATCTCTACCTGTTACTCCTCCTTTATTGCATTCTCCGCAAGGCTGCCCTTCTGCTGCTCTTGCCCCTGCGTAACACATCGCTACATAATTTTCATTGCTGCGCATTTTATTATCCATCAGTGCCATCATCATTGTGCAAATGCCACAGCGGTGAGCGAATAATTCATGTGTTGTTACTTACAGCTGTTCATGTGGCTCTGCTTTTCCTCTTTTTCCTGAGTTTTCATTAGTGGTGTTCAGCCGTGCGGACTGCTAATTCTTCAGTGACGAGACGTTTCAGGGTCTTTCTTTGTCACTCTTTTACTTTTTGTTTCTCTCTTAATTGAAACACAGACGCTTTTATGCCCCTGAGTGGATTCTGCTCAAAAATGCAAACATTTCTCGCTTTTGACTTGAGCCATTTAGACAGCTAACACATGGTCGTAATGATAAAAGTCTTAGTGTATCATCCATTCTATATTTAGTCTCACGTTTCAACTGCTGAGTTATTGCTTCACTTTTAGCTGAGAGAGCACTGGCTATTTTTAATAGCTTTGGAAAGAAGCTCTTCCTCTTGCATCTTATTTTCCACACTACCTTTGTCTCACATGCTCACACACATGCATACACGCTCACACATTTTAGTCTTATTACTCCGCTCTCTATTGTGCTGGACTGGAGCCAAGGTCTCAATCCAATCTTTACACATTTGTGACAGCCTTTTACAGTCACATGGTTCGTATTGTAATCTTTGGCAACCAGAGCAGTGTTGCTTTGGGAGATAGTGAAGATAACCCCCACCTCCCTATTTCCCCTGAGTGTATGCCTCACTGGAAGAAGCAGGAGAAGAGCAAAGGTGCATTTAGCTCAGAGGTGTAATTGCAGACACTTTGAGAGAAACATCAAATTGAAAGGAGGAGGAAAAACTGTAGCCTAATATGTATTGATTTGAGATTCCAGCCACCGCTTTACTCTGGCACGCACAATTTCAGGCTTATTCATGATCAAGTGCACTTGCCTGATTGCTGTGCACAGGAAATCGCAAAATGCTCTGACTGTATTTTAACAGTCAAAAGTCTCCTCGAAAGCCTTTTCCTGCGTGTATGTTTTTTTTTTTTTTTTTTTTCAGCCTGTGCTTGGGTTTTTTCCTCCCTCCCGAACCCGACGAACTTGCTAAATCCTTTCCTGTCACCCAAATTACCTACAAAGCAACATTTTTTTTAATACTTTGTTTTGTCAGCAGCAGCATGATTTTCCGTCTGCGTTGTAGTTTCCCTGCAACACAGCAACAGACCAAAACTTTGTGTTGGTCCTCGATCGTAAGCATTATTAGACGACTCCAGCCCCAGCAAGTCCCAGTTGGCCCCGGTGTGGAAAAATGGCTACTGAGAGCCTCAGCAGAACACCTGCCCCCAGCCTGACCTGTTGTTAGTGGATTCAATCCCAAGAGAATGACAGGCTAGTTACAAGAAATGCTCCACTGCTTTTAAATCTCTCCCTCTCCCACTCCATCAGGCGTGCTCAACAGGCAGCCAGGACGTGTGTTTCCTCTTTGTGTGACACAGATAATAGACAAAATCATAACCATGCATGCACCCTGTGTCTTGGAGGAGTAGATTTCTGCCACTGGCTGTCAGATCTTTTCCACCGCCTCTCTCCGTTTACAAATTTGTGTATGGTTCATTCAGTTTTTCCCCTCAGAGGATCACGGCCAAACCAAACAGATGATGCCAAACTGCTTCACTTCACTGAAGTCAGGTTTTCCAGTAGAGTTCACATTGTCAACATTGTCATCAACAAACCGCTCCTAGGCGTGTGCATCTTTTTGAACTGCTTCCTCTGAGAACGTCCCAGAAACACACCACATAACCACCTCCCTCTACTCATTTTTTTCCGGTTCTGTTTTTCCTGCTGCAAATTGAACTTCTCACCCATCACTTCACTCACGGCTCAGAGACCTGAGAGCAGACAATGTGTAATACTCTATTTTTTTTCCTTTCTTTTCTTATTTTTTTTTTATTTTATGCTATCGTGTGCTTTCTCATTATGCATCCCTTTGCAATTTGTTTTGTGTCTGAAAAACCACAAAACTCAGCTTGTCCACGGTCTTAGGCGACCGTGGAGACAATCATTGTGTCAAGGGCAAAACATTCACAAAAATTCTGCTGTAAAGCTGAGAGGGGGAAAATGCATTGCACTGGCAGCATTCTGTATTGTGTTTGTGAGGAGAGGAAATGTCATTGTTGTGGGGTTTTTTTTTTGGCACGGTGATGAGGAGCAGGACAGGCTGGGGAGGCAGAGGAGGGGATAGGAGGTGCCATCATGGTTGTCAGGCCTGTCCTATCTCCCCTGGGGGCTCTTCTGTAGATCGGCAGATATTTTTGCTGCTTGAGGTGGAAAAGCAATAGCAGAGCTTTTTACCTAATCCACAGTATATTACTCTAGTTTCAGGTCTTTGGTGGACAAAGACTAATTCTACTTGACCTCTGGTACAAAGCATGAAAAAATAGATGAAAGAGGCAAATCTTCCCTTTGGTGTGGTTTTCTTTCAGCTCTATTGGTCAGTGGTGCTGTTTGTCCTACCGTGACGGCCGTAAATGGAAAACAATATCTTTCTTCCACCTATTGCAAGTCCCCAGCTGTGCAGGTGACATTTTATATTCCACTTATTTACAGTGCTTATTTGTTTTTTTCCCCCAACCTCTCTTCACCTGCGTACCCACCTGCCCCAGATGCAATCAAATTTAGCAGGGAGGAGATGCCTGCAAGAATATGATTACACCTATGAGTAATTAAGTTAATATCTCATATGGAGGTAACCAATGTCTTCTCAGAAACCCGAGGCTGGGGGACGAGGAGGACTTATGATGGCACAGGCACACCTCCACCTGTCATGTTTGTCTGCGCCTCTCTCTCTCTCTCTCTCTCTCTCACACACACACACACACACACACAGAGAGAGAGAGAGAGAGAGAGAGAGAGTTTGCCCGTCTACATCTTTGTTGCTATAACTACCTCTCTCTGTTCCGACAGTCAGTGATGAAGGCGTCTGCAGGCGACAAACCACGGACCCACAACTAATGATCTTCCCGTAGTTTTAATTCTACATTTATCTACTCTGAATTGGAGGAGGAGGAGGAGGAAGGAGAAGATGTCCAGTCTGCTTTCGGAAAAAACCCGAAGAAAACCTGGAAAGGGATTTTAACATCCTCATCAGCCCTTCGGATCTCAAACTTCACAAGAAAATATCTTTACAGGTAAGTTTCCTTTAATGTCCGGATAGAAAATGTTTATTCTCATTAAATGTGTATAATTAGTGAGCTTTTTTTTTTTTTTTGGCTGCAGCCGTATTTAGTCGCAGATTTCTCTTTTAAATGTGCCATCAACTTTTTTTTTTCCTAACAGCAGTCTGGTGAGGAGGAAGAAACCCGTTAGAAAAGTTTATTCTTATGATGCAAAAGTTGCAAAAGCGACGCACGAAGCAGCCACGTCCGTTTGCCTGCGCCCAGTCAGGAAACTGTCATCTGGGTTTAGTTACCTCCGGATGGTCCGGTTGGCCCGTTTCACCCACATCAATGCCATTTGTACTCCAAATGCAGTTTGCACGGAAATGTCATGACTTCAGTGCAGGTTAATCCGATAAAAAAATCAAGGTATGATGCTGGAGGTGAACTCAGCAGGGCAGCAGGGAGTCTTTTTTCATGTCTTTTACTTAAAAAAAAAAAAACAGGGAGGAGTATTAAAAAGATAAGATGAGATGGAAACTATGACCACAGAGCCATCTGTATTTGCTTTGGGAGTCTCCCTCCATCCCTGCCTTTCAGCCTCGCTCATTCCCATTCATAATCATGCAGCAGATGATTTTTGTTCCCCTCCTTAATTTGGGATTTGCATGCATTTACATTCAGTTTGTTAATAAAAGGCTGGTTAATGAGTGCTGAGCTGGGTCCTCACCTGTGCTCGCACATGGTGGATATCACAGTCAGTCAGTTCCCAACCTTTAGGCGTATCAGCCAAATCTAGGCCATTGTTAGTCAGAGGCTGAAGCTTTTAGTGTGCCTTATCCGTGTGGGAGAGTGGGGACACATGACAGGTTTGATTCTGTTACAAAGACCGAGAGAGAGCAGACAGTGCTTGACATTCAGGAGGACGGTCTCCTAATCAAATCTAAAGAAGAGTGTGTTGTGGTTTCTGTCTTGGCACAAAGACATCATACTGTACAGAGACAGATGATTGGACTGTCTGAACAAACTGGAATGACACCATTTATAGACCCACATACTGTAGATTAAAAAAAAAAAGGAAATCAGGCAGATGAGGCTGAGCCGCTCTAAAATAGCCTTCACACATGAATACATGTAGTGTATTCTCCTGTGGTTTTGCTCAGGGGATGCAGCATCTAGCCAGATTTCTTTTTTTTTTAACTTTTGCCCCCTGACTGCAGGGGTAGCAGGCAGTTGCTAACACCCAGACTAATGCTGGGTTATTTTTTCCAGCTCTGTCACTTATTGACACTGTGGGATCCAGGCAAGATTGATGCTCTTGCCGTTGTTAATAGTGTAGCAGGCAATACTTGGGCTATCGATCCCACCCCCTTTTCTAACCTCCATCCATGCAGTGCACAACCCCGCCCCCCCCTCCTCCACTCATGGATTATGATTAAGGGGCTGTGGCATCACGGAGAAATAAATAGAGGGATAAACTAGATGAACATGTATTGATGAGTGTAATGTGAAGCTTTTCTTCTGGTCTCCAATTTGAGGCGCAGGGAGAGGGAGGACTCAGCAGGAAAAGGGGCGGGAGGACTTGAATTATCAAGTATAATGATTTATGTCATTTTAATGCAGGGATATGGCACTTGTTTCAACCTTATTAGATCGCTTAGACTATCATTAGATCACTTAAACTTGAATGTTGGGAATAATAAGGGATGGTCTTAGAAACTGGTGTCCTCTTGCATGTGTTGGTACTTTTGCTTCACATTGTCTCTCTGTGCAGTATTTGTTAGATAAACCAGCTTAAGCTCTTTTCATTGTTGGTCTCTTTTCCCACTGACCTTTTTCTCCGCCTCCTCCTAAACATCATAATCTCCCCTGTCAGCATTCATTTTGATTGCATGTGTTTGAAGAGGCAGACAGAGGGGGAGTCACCTTTTCCAGACTGACCCTTTTTTCCCCTCAATCTGTCAGATTCTCCTGGTGCGACCGTGTGAGTCTGATTGGGACCTGGTGTGTGTCAGGGGGCTATGGTGAGGCGATGTGCGTCGGCTGGTGTGAGGAGAGATGTACCAGCAGCAGTAGAGGAAGACGGGGAGGCGAGGGACTGGATCTTCGTTCGTTCATGGCTGTGCGTCTCGCTCTTGTTCTCGGCTATTTGGGGCCAAGCGTCCCCCCAGTGCCCGGACAGCTGCCACTGCGCCTGGGACACGGCCACGGTGCTGTGTGCTCAGACGCTGGGCTGCGGGAGATCCCAGAGGGGATCCCACCAGAAACCGTTTCCCTCCACCTGGAACGCAACTACATCCGGAACATCCCAGAGAGTGCCTTCAGCGATCTGGTCCACCTGCGGGACCTGTACCTGTCCCACAACCGCATCGACTCACTGGCCTCGGGGGCCCTGCGGCATCTGGGCCCCGAGCTGCGCCTGCTGGACCTCTCGCATAACCAGCTGAGACAGGCGAGCAGGGAGGAGTTTGGCTCCACCCGTGCAAAGACACGCCTCTACCACAACCCTTGGCACTGTGACTGCGCCCTTCAGGAGCTGATGGAGACTCTGAACCTGGAGCCAGAGACAGTGAATGGGATCATTTGTGAGAGCTCTGTGCGGGGGGTGGGAGAGGGTAGCAGGTGGGAGGACCCGGGATCGCAGGGCGAGCACGCAGGTCAACCGCTGGTCAAACTGTTGGATTCTGGGGTGAATTTCTGCAGCCTCCAGAGGAAAACGACTGATGTGGCAATGCTGGTGACAATGTTTGTGTGGTTCTTTATGGTCATTGTGTATGTAGTGTACTATGTGAGGCAGAACCAGGCCGAGGCCCGCAGGCATTTGGAGTACCTGAAGAGTTTACCCAGCCCACGCAAGACCCCCACAGAGACAGACACTCTAAGCACTGGATTCTGAACTCCCGCTCGGCTGTAATTTAAGTGGAATAATAATCCAATCCCATTTTTATGGAGTGTAGCTGTTAAACTTCAAAATGCTGTGTGGAGTTTACTCTAAGCCGACTGTGGGGGATGCTGATAAAGAGGAAATGAACCTTTGACAGCTGTATTTTGTGATTGCAACATTTCTTTATATTTGGTACTACTGAGTCCCCTGTGCTTTTTTTTTTTTTTATTTTAGAAAATATTTCTTTACCTTTTGCATTTTTCTCAATTCAATGAAAAAAAAGAGAAGTGGGCATGTTGTTTACTCATTCGACCGTGTGCACTGAGAGAAAAGAGTGGAAACTGAAAAGCAAAAAAAGTGCAGCAAAAAATGAAAGGATGAAATCGGAAAAGAAAGAAAATTCTTTGAACCTCATAACCTTCTATCTCCCTCCATAGTCCCTCCTCCCTTTTCTCTTCCTCTACCACCATGCCCCATACTGTGGTCTTTTATCTTTCATTAAGCTCTAATTAGGAGTCTTTGACCAACTGACCCTTAATGAACACTTGAAAGGCACTAATCAGCAGGAGTGTGTTTATCAGGTCGAAAAGGAGCGTGCGCACACTCAAAAGTGTGTCCTTGTCTAATTGCTTGTTTTATCCACGCATGTTTGGTGCGCATGTGGTGTTTTTGTGCATTGTTACGGACATTTTTACTTTGATAACACTGATTTTGCACGGATGCTATTTAAGCCTCTCCCAGCGCACGCTCACTAAGCCAGTTGTTTCAGTGCCAGTGGAGAACTGCTGATCTAAATTTACTCTCAGGAAGCCATTAGAGCTGGAGGTGAACTATTTTGTCTCCAAGCTGCAGCAATCAGCCCTGAAATATCTGGACAGCTTAGTGTACATGCAGTCGTCACTGATTAGTACAGGAAAATTTCAGCCAGATTTAGCAGCAGATCGTTGTTATAAATTAGATTAGTATAACCATTCATCCTGAGGGAAGCTGTTAGTTTAGCTTTAATTAATCTCCCGAGTCCTGCTTTTCAGTCCTCTCTGCACTGATTGCTGTGTACAAATCGTTCCTGTCTCCCATTTTCCATGTAGGCTGTATCATAATTGATTTTCCTTTCCAGCCACTGTAAAAATAAGCACAACACTTTCATAATAATAAATGGAATAATTTTTTCAGTTAGTGCATTCAATGCCTGTAATGTTAAGATTAATGCCATTCCTGACGTGCATACTCTAGATGCACTGACTATGTAGCTCAGCGTTCTCCATAAAGGGAACAAAACCTGACTGGATTAACAGCCACGTTTTTTTTTTTTTTTTACTTTCACTTGATTTCATTGTAATCATTGTACTCTCCGAGGGGAGGGTGTATTGTGCGGTTAATGTTGTGTGGTATTTGTCATTTGTCGCTGCTACAAATAGGAACTGTAAAAGGCCTCACTCAGTTTGATAGTCTGCAACATTTAAAGTGTGTTTAGGACAGCGGTTCCCAACCTGGGGTTCAGGACCCCAACAAGACATCGCAAATTCAATCTGAGGGGTCATGAGGGTAATGAAAGGATATTAGAGGGGAAAAAAAGAAAAAGAAAAAACATTTTTCAGACTTTTTCTTGAATGTTTTTCGTCTTGCAAATTATTGGGTAAGAAGCCAAATAGGTTGGGAACCAATGGTTTAAGAGGATGTTTTTAGCCATGCTAGCTGTGTGGCTCTATGGCAACGTCGACCCATCGATCTATTGAACTATCATGAATTATGATTGAATTTGGTAGAGATGGTAATTTTCCTCTTTGAATCAGTTGTAATAATTTGGTGATCCCTTAATGTTTCCTCTAGCCACATCATTTGGTCAACATATGTTTTTGTTGAGTATTTTTAGTTTAAGACTAATACCTGCAAAACTAATGACATTCCCATCAGCCTCAGCTGTACTTTGTGTTTAGTGCTAATTAGCAAATGTTAGCATGCTTAACATCAGCATGTTATCATTGTCATTGTAAGCATGCTGACGTTAACATTTAACTCCAAGCAGTACAGCCTCACACAGCCGCGAGCAAGCATGGCTGTAGACTCTTAGTGTTATTCACGTGTCTTTAATCTGTGATGGATTAAAGTGTACAGTTGCAACCCTCTAAGTGTTCATAGGTGTAATAAAGCTTTACTGTACCCCGTTTTTATCTAACAGTTGGGTTGGAGAAGTGGTAAGAGATGAGGCCAAATCTAGAATAGGGCAACTTTCTGTGTACTGTAACGTGCTAAATGTGGTGTGTGTGCTTTGTGATTTATAGAGAAAGACGGTGGAAGTTTGCTTTGTTCAGGATGGTGACATGCTGTGAATTAGAAATAGCATCACTTAGACTCCGAGTAGATCAATGTTGATATTGTTAAGGCAACTGGTCCATGTAAAAACCTGGTCTCGGTTGGTTGACCACAGGCTAAAAGATTTAAATAAGAATAGGTTGGATATTTGTTCTGTGACTTTCAAAAGAAAACTCGTCTTTGGATGAACTTGTGAAGCAATGTCGCTGTAACTTTACATACTCTGTTTACATGCATAGTCTGTCTTAAATCATAGGCTACATCTACTGATGTGCCACAGTTGATACGATCTTTAACCCCTTTAGGATCGTCAAAGCACAATGATGCTGATCACCCTAAAACTCAAGAACCAAGCATGCCCTCTCTGTGTTGCTTTTTATGTAGGTTTTTTTTTTTATTGGTGATGTATTTTCTGTCTCAGTGATTTGTTTTACCTCCAATTTGTATGCCGACAATTATTCAACCAAGGATAAAGTCATAGATTGGAAACCATTGCATCAAATAATAAATGATCTATCAGAAGGTGATTTTAGGATAAAAACTACAGCAAATATGTAAAAAAAAAAAAAAAGAAAGGTTGCTCTACTTTGTTCACAGAAATGCTTCTACCTTTTATTGCTACTGTACATTGAAAAAGGCAAGAAGATGAAGAGAAGTAATAGAAGTACAGGAAGACATTATCAGTTCACAGAATGAGCTGATCACGGTTGGCAGTGTTTTCTATTTCTAATCTATCATGCGATGAAACTAAAGGAAATGATTGAAAAACTATTTTACAAGTATAAAAAGGGTACATGATATAAACCTTCGCCACCTCCTCATTCAACTTTTTCTTTTTTTCACAAATCACCATCAATGAAATCAGTATGACCCCGGATCCATCCATCTCTCCACTGCCTTTTCTTGAGAAGTGTTTCTCCCCCTGGAAATATATCTGGACGTCACCACAGAAACACAAAGCGGAAACAGGGCACGGTGAAATGTTTAGGTGCGACTGTGTTTAAGGAATTTCCTTGGGGAACAGTGACAACCGCTGACCCAGATATTTCAATGTGGGGGAGAACAAAACGGTATAAATAAAAAGCAACTTCAGTCTGTTACTTG
Source organism: Scortum barcoo (assembly GCA_023238725.1). Taxonomy (NCBI): domain Eukaryota; kingdom Metazoa; phylum Chordata; class Actinopteri; order Centrarchiformes; family Terapontidae; genus Scortum; species Scortum barcoo. Next base: position 12,006,342 of record CM041537.1, read on the forward strand.
GTTTTGTCTTTTATTTCCAATTTACATTAATTAAAACGTAACAAAAACAAGTCATGATCATAATAATAATAATAATGCTATTATTATTAATAATAATACTATTATTAATAATAAAAAATATACACAACCTCACACAAATGAACCCTCTGCGCTGGCTACTGCAGAACTGGAGCAACAATGTCAAACACACCCTGAATCTCTTCAATTGTGTGTGTGTATGTGTGAGTGTGTAGAGGCAGAGGGCACGTCCTGTGTGAGGGGACTGATGGGAGGAAGTAGAGAGGGATGGGGAGGTCAAAGGTCACAGCAAATGTGGGGGTGGGGTGGGGGCAGCAGACTGGGCTTTCATGACCAAGCTTCTCAAACGTATTGGTCATACTGATATTCACTTAGGGTGGGGGGGTTGTATACAAAGATTCAGGGGGAAAGGGCTTCAGTTTGATTTGGAAGTTTGTTTGTTTTTTGGTGTGAGGTAGCTTTAAAATATCAAAACAAAACTAAAAAGAAAATTAAATTCAGTATGAATTCCAAATTGGACATGCCTTAATTGGGAAAATTCATCACGGGCACGTTTGTTTGCACATGGAAGTTGAAGCAGGAAGGTGGGGCGAGGCAAGGACATTTATCAACCTGAAATCCAAAATCCCAGGGTGACATGCTCTCTCTGAGACACTGTATATATATGTATACACGCATATACATATATATACATATATACAAGTCACTACATTTGAGTATCTGGTCAAAAAATACAGACTGTTTTACAACAATAGCACCATTGACTTTTATTATAATACACAGTAACGTTTCGATACACACTGTGGTGGTAGAAAAAGGAACACCTGCACTTTCTACGTAGCTAGATTTTTGGTTTCAAAGAGATATGTAGACTTTAGTGGATATGGTACATTAGTGATGGGCTGATTAGAAAAAGAGGAGGAAGTAAGAGAGGAAGTTGGTAGATAAGATTATTTTTTCTCTTTTAAATATGTGTAAGTGGGCTTTTTATTTCTTAGCAACAAACTCAGTCTTACCACACCTGGGACCCAAACTTAAACAATAAATAAATAACACCAACACATTTTTCTCTCTCTAGTTCCCTGGTATGTCCCTGTGCTCTCCTCATACTTCCTCCTTCTTGTTCATGAGGTGGGTAAGGTGATGGGTGGGCGGGTTGCTGTTCACCCAGGGTGAAGTGGGGGCTTATGGGGAATGTCCATAAGGGGGGCGAGTTGGCTGGAGGCAATGCTAGATGAATCACAGATGACAATTGCTGGTGCCATTCAGTGCAGATATCCTATGGAGTTCGACTTGGAAAAAGCACTTTTTACTTAGAAAAAAAGTCCCATTTAAAAAAAGTGTCTTGATTTTTCTTTTTCTCTCCTCCTTTATCTGAAGTGTGCTCCTCTTTCATTTTATTTGACTTTTTTTCAGATTTCCCACTTCTTCTTTCTCTTCTTTTTGATCCCTCGTTCTTTACAAGAAGCAGACTGCGCCGACTTCGACTCCGAACTCCTGGTCTGCTCCACCAATATCCATGGGGGCAATGTCCACGATGGGCAGACGAGAGGTCTTCTGCGATCTGTATTCGATCACTGTCTTGCCCCACTGTCCCGTGTGTTTCTGTGCAGAGGGAAAAAAAATACAATGGCTGTTAAATGACCTATGACTTCCTCCAAAATTGCAGAGAATGAGGTTGGCTTGGTGGGCTGAGTGAACAACAGGAAGCGGGAGAGACTGTGCTTACTGTCCGACATGAGAGGAAAGTAAATTGTGTGCCAATTTTAACATCCTTTAGCATTTCATCATGTTCTCATGTGCACCTGATTCAGTGCATACTTGTACTGTACAGGAAATAATTTGAGTATATGCATGTTGAATCTGTCCAGTCTTACCGTGCAGCCGTCCTCCAACACGCTGTAAGTGAAGCGGCTGTTGCCCTCGGCTCTGATCTCCACGTCGTTGGAGCCCTGCAGCAGCACAGCCTTCTTCAGGTTGCCCGCTGAGGCGTCCATGTAGGCCACACTGTTCTTACAGTGGTAGGTGAGGTTTTGAGAGGCCTCGGTGGACAGCAGTCTCAGGAAAGTCATCTGAATGGCAGCCGTGTTGGGTGCCAGGCTGTCATCACCATAGCTGAACTGCATTGGGCCGCAGGTGAGGAAGAGGAAGGGAGAATAACTGTTAATATCTCTATTATCATGTCTGCTGCGTGTTTTGTGGTGATCTGAAATGATTTTTGTTTTGGATTCAGCATTTTTTTTTAGAAAATAAGCATATTTTTTAAACTGTTATGTGTAAAATTTGAGTGCAATTATTTTTTATTGTGATTACATAAGTTTTTGTTTGTATAAAATCAGACATGCCTTGGGGGGCTTGATTAGAAATGTACTGCCTAAAAGGAGCAGATTGGTTTTAATCAGTTGTCCTCCCAAATGTTCCTGCATAGCCAACATTTTTTGCGTTTCATGCTGAATGAAACCTCTGATATCTGCAGTTTCCAGTAAGTAAGTTCCTTTTGTGATGACAACACTGTTCATTTTTGCTTCTGGTAAAAGAATAAAGAAAACTGAGAAGAAAATGTAAATGAGTTGCTGATCAGTGTCCCTATCCCTGATCCAGCACACACTGACTGAGAGGCCAATAATCAAAGTTAACATCCTGATTTTTTGTTATAAAAAAACTCAAGAAAACACTGAACCCTAGACTTGAGATATATTTCCAATAAAAGCTATGACGTTACCACTCAACAGGTTGAGCAGAAAGATGAAAACCATGGTGCCACTTACGTGGAATCCTCCATTCATTGTCTCTCCGAACCAGACGTGTTTGCGGTCCTTGCTCTTGCTGGACCACCAGTTCTTGCGAGGAATGCTGGAAGGCTTGGGGAGGACGCAGGACTCTCCTGTCTCCATGTTGCAGAAGACCTTAATTGCATCAATGGTGCAGCCCTGATTGGGATCAATCCAATACTCTCCTGCAAGGGAAAAATAACACATTACCTTCAGGAGTGAGACCTTTTTTCATATCATAGCCCTTCTTTGGCTGCATAAAAAGCTGACAATCACTAAAAGTGTATTGTACAATGTTGGAATATTGTGTTATTCTGATATCTCAAAAACAGACTCTGAATCGGCCACATCCAAACACTCCCAGACTACACTTAAACTTAAACTTATATTTAACCTAAATCTTGACCTTACCAAACTTCAGCAGCCAACGTGAAATGTCACCTAAACCTCTGTCTACTTCATCATCTCACCTCAATTTGACCAATTCCTTTCGGTGTCACTCACCACTCTTCCAGTCAGGATGGCAGAGCTTCAGGTCTCTGCAGGTGCGAGCTGGGTTCTTCTTGGATCCCTCGGGGCTGCGGATGTTCTCGATCTGGTTGTTCAGAGATTTGAGTGTGGCGTCGACCTCAGCGTCGTGCTGACGGAGGTTTCCGGAAGCCTGATCGGCCCTCATGTACCTCAGAGGATCAGGGGACTTCTCAGTCTGACCCAGGCCAGCGAAAGCAGACATGTCAATTCCAGGGCCAGGGGGACCGGGAGGACCTGGGGGTCCAGGGTTTCCGGGGGGACCCTGAGAGGAAAAGAAGAAAGATGGAAGAAGGGTATTATTTGGCATTTGATGACAGGTAGACGTTTCTTTTTTTGTCTAGTCATGGCTCCACTTGTGTATTTCCTGCTCACAAATGGAGGATTATTTTTTCCTTTGAAGTCAGACAACACAAGTCCTGCTGCCTCTCCCATAGTGGGTGCAGGAAATGCTGCCATCTGTCCTGCAATCTGTTCGCACTCCTCAGTTTTCTTGTCTGGGACTTCACTGTAAGTTTTAACAATATACATGTCACAGACAAGCTCAAGTGAAGCCATCTCAATCTTTGCTACTGTACATCTTACTTAGTTATTTTAAAACCTCTTTTAAATTTGATCTTTTTCAGGTCTATTTAAATATGACTTAATTAACTGCAGTATTTGCTTAATAAGTTATTCTGTTTATCTATTATTTATGGAAATTTAAGTATCAAAGAATGAATTTAAAAAGCATTATAAGCTATCTTAAACACTAAATTAATGTCTGATCTCTGTGATTATTACATTTTGAGAGCTTATATGTAAACAGACTGTAACCATTTTCAGTTTCTTGCTAGACTTTGTCAATGTGCTGCCAGTGTGACATGAAAATGAAGAAATTCTTTAGATGAATGAATGAATGAATGATTTTTTTTTTAATTTGATTATTACGTCAATGAAACAGTTTGTGGCTTGTGCCATGTTTGGAAGTTTTGAATTATTAATGCAGTTCTGGGTGTACAATCAAAAAAGTAGAAATGATTTTGAAATTAAAATGAAATCATTCCTACATATTTCTGCTCAGTTTTAGCCATTTTACTGTTGCCATTTTTGTCTCTGATAATTTCAGTACTGGAAATGATTTAAGGTAAGGTATTTAGCACTAGCACAGATTATACAGTGCCTTTATCTTTGCAGAGATGAAAGGAAAGATTGAAAAGGTTACAGTAAATGTAAAAACAACTCTCAGTGTCTTCAGACAGGATGTACATAAGCTGGGTGATATTACCACAGAGACAGTGTAACACACACCTGGTGCTCATGATGTTATCATCTGATGTGTCAGGCTCCTGCTATTTCAAGGACTCTCATGTGTTTTGCTTATGTTATGTTTCAAATTCCTGAATACATAATTAGTCACATGCTTGTGACATTTCTTGGCTAAAAGGTATTTTTGTCTGTTACAATTTTCAGAGTAAGACCACAGTAACAGGCAGAGGAAGTTTTTGTGGGGACTCACAGCGGGACCGGTCTCTCCACTGCGGCCACGAGGTCCAGGGGGTCCAATGGGTCCTGGCAGACCGTTTCCACCATCCTTTCCAGCAGGGCCAACAGGTCCAGGTGGTCCCTGTATATGCACAGATGGAGGAAAAGGCATGATTTCAAGCACTAAAGACACTTATTTTAGGAGTCTTTGAATTCAAATGGATATTACATAATGTTTTTTATTACAACTGAGTATTTTGGCATCATTTGAACTCACTCTTTGTCCAGCAGGTCCAGCAGGTCCAGTAGCACCCTGGTCTCCAGCTTGACCCTAAACACATAATGATTACGTTTATGCATCAGTGTTTGTGAAATGACCTTTCATAAGACCTTTTTAATACCACTTCTAATGCAGTTTAACAGCAGTTTCACAGTCATAACATAAATACTTGATATGACAGTAATTTATTATGATCTAATTAATGAGACTAATGCAAACTAGGAACTGGATAAAGTGAACATACCCACTGTACTGTTACTAGTTGTGAGGAGGTAAATATCAAAGGTGTGATGAAATAAATTTGCGCAGTGTAACACAAAGGTCTGGATGCACACAGATTTCTGTTCAGCTTTGATGCTTACCGGAGGTCCGGGCAGACCCTGCAGACCAGTGAAGCCTCTGTGTCCCTTCTGTCCTCTTTCACCACTCTCTCCAGCCTCACCCTTGTCACCGCGGGGTCCTTGAGGTCCCTGAGAAAAAGTGAATAACAATCTATTTACAGTACAGTAATTTCACCAAATATTTGTTTTTCTGTTGCATTTGAAGAAGCTGAGCATGTAGGTGTGTGCATTAATGTTTGAGAGACACATACAGGCATTCCTCTGGCTCCAGCAGGTCCTGGAGGTCCAGCAGGTCCTTGTGCGCCCTGTGAAAGAAAAACAAAAGCAGGTGTTGATAGTACAGTTAAAACATAAACGACTGGAGCACTGCCTTGAACAGACATATCCCATTTACTGACATGTTATCTGTTAATATGTGTCAAAATAAATTGTTGGCATCAGTCAAATCAAAGTGTGTATATGTTTAAATATCTATGTGTATTTAAATAGTGCCATCATCTAACACTTAATCAGTACAACTGTAACTTGTAACCTGTGAGAACAGAAAATAAAGGAGTGCAACTTTTTAAAAGCATTCTGGTAAGGTTAAATATGTCATCTGGAATAAGACAAATTCTGCACTAATGTTAAAATATTTGAAAATCTCTTCTGAAATATACTAAATAAATGGCATGGAAAATAGCCTGTACGTCTCAAGGTTAAACACTTTGAGTATCCTCCTCTGTACTTGTGTGCTATTGGACCCTATTCTAATTTCCAACAGGTGAAAAAATCCACTTTTTCTAAATGATGCCTGCTTTTTACTTTACGTGAGAAACAAACATCATCCTTGAAACGTGAAATTAAATGTCTTGCATTTGGAGCTACTACTCACAGCCTCTCCGCGGTCTCCCTGTTTGCCGGTGGGACCAACTGGCCCAGGAGCACCAGGAGCGCCTGGAGCACCGGGAGCACCAGCAGGACCAGTGTTACCACGATCACCCTGCAGCACAAAGAGCACAACAGCAGAAAAGTGTCAGAAAAGCTAAGCACGAACTGTACAGTAGAATCTGTCTACCTAGAGATAAGTTAATATCTGATGTGTTATCTAAAGGGGAAAACATAAACTCTGTTCACTACATGCATTAACCCCGTATCGCAGTACCACCAATGCACCCTTCTCTTGCCTGGTAGAAAACCAAGTACTGAACAATTAGAGAGGTTCATGGCTCAGTGTAATACTCAAGCAAAAGACATCAGAGACATCAAAGCAGATGTTTTTATTGCTCAGAGTGGAGCAACACAGGAAATGTTGATATACGACAGCAGAGGGCCCATAAAAATGTTAATTTCCTCTGTGTACATAATTAACCGTGAATGAATGCAGATGTATAATGAACATGAACCTGAGGTTTTGCTAGGATACTTGAATAAAAAGATTATAGCAATACAGAGTCAAAGATTTTACAGCCAATTTCAGATGAACAAATGTATTAGTGTTGGAATCCTGATTGACTTTGCAAATAAAATAATGACTAATCTTCATCCCGTTCATCATGCAGCGAATGTAAACCCTCCATACAGCAGGTTTATATGATCTAAATTAGATGGTGTTGTCAGCAAATCAGGGCATATTAAATTCAATTTATTTTTGTTATTAAATCAGTTCAAATTTCAACAACATTTGCAATATATCAAGAAGAGAAAGAGCATACTTCCTGTTCTGAGCAAAAGCATAGTTAATGTTGGTGTTTTATGTTGCTTGACTGTGTTTTTCTCACCTTGATTCCAGTAGCACCATCTCTACCAGGAGGTCCATCAGATCCAGGGTTGCCCTGTCACATGACAAAACAAAATCAAGTGTTAATAGCTTCCACCTCTCCCAAGCCAGATGTCCTATTGAATACAGATGAGCTGCATAATGAACTCTACTCTGACAAAGCGCACTAATAATACGGTGTAAACACAATGCAAATGTATACATGATGCAAATAGCAGTGCATTTTAAGCAACTTGGCTTCCAGAGGAAGAGACTGCCATTTCGCTCATGAGATTTTAACGGTAAAGAGCCACTGGACTAAATGCAATGTGGCAGACGTAAATTCAGACACACACATGCACATGCTGTGTGTTTCCCATTCTCTGACCTCTCTGCCAGGCTCTCCCGCAGGTCCAGTGAGTCCAGGTGGTCCAACGGGTCCAGGGGGTCCGCGGTCTCCACTGCCACCAGGAGCTCCTTGCTTTCCTGGCTCACCCTGAGAGGAGAAAAGAGGACTCATTACTACATATTATAAGTCATCATAAATTAACCTGACGATACAGCTCATCATGTAATTCATTCACTGGTACTTTCACTCACACTTCTGTAATTATGTATTCAGTCAAACATCACAGCCATTGTTTTGGGAACAGCACTGTGAAAGTTATCTAATATATCAGGCTTATAATAACCTCCAAGTCAAAATCAGATATTGTGTGCAGGTAAGTCCTGAGATAAAGATGAAGGCAAGCTTTTATTAAACCTGCCCCTGCTGAAAAGACCTGATAACCAAATAACTATAGTCTAAATCCAGTTGAAAGGTTGGCTTTGTCAAACCTTGTAAACAGCTATTAAAGCGAGGTGCTGCAGTTATAAAATGCAACATGTTTTCTATCAGCTGCCTGGCTTATTCATCTCCTCAAATTTATTCAGAAACTGGTTTTGGGTCAGTATTTTTGGAGACGTTTCCAGAAACTGGTGAAAAGAGAAACAACTGAACGCTGACTCCAAACCACAAATTTATTTAGATGGATGTTTTTCAGGTATTATTTTTAGTTTGTTTTTACATGACAAAGCACCCATATATACTGATAAGCTTGAAAATTGTTATATAATCCAGCATGATTATTCAACTGATTGTCCTATTAAAAAATGTACATAGAAACTGTTTTTGTCAATAGTTTTAGACAAAGGCAAATCTCTGAGGATGGTGTCTTTGTCCGGGCAAATGTTGAAAGGTCCGTGTTGATGTCTTGAAATCAACACGGAAATGCCAGATGACAATGAATGACCTGAAAAAAAAAGCTGCCGGACTACTTTATTACTACGTGAATTGACTTTATTCTTTTACTGAGCACCTGCTACCTTCAAACCTGAATAAAACTACAAACGATCACATAAACCAAGTCTGCAGTTCAAACCTCACTTCAAATATCAAAGAAGCAAACATTCCTGGGTGAGTTTGGCATCACCGCATCGTTCTTGGCATCTGTTTTAATACAAACTGGTGAATAATTAATGGAAAGGACATGTCCACTGAGATGCTCTAAGTAGGGGACATGGCTCATGTCACATATCAGACAGTGTGAGATGTAAGCAGGGGAGCCTTCTTGTTACACGTCACACTGGACATCAAATGGAATCAGTTCACCGGGAGAAAAGCCCTGGCTCATGTGATTTGACTGTGATCCAATTAGGCCACAGCAGACTGACAGTCCAGAGTCTCGTCTATGAGCTCTCTACTTTTTCTCGTAGCGAGTGATGAAACATTAGACACTGTGCCCTTAGGCCAGATTCTTGAATATGTACTTTGTTAACATACTCTGGTGTTATTTGAGGTAAACAGACATTTTACCACTTGCAGCAGTGAAATAGAAACACCTCAAGTTGTAAACAACTCCATCCAATGTTTAGTAATCCTCCATTCAGTCAATAAATATTGCAGTCGTAGTGTTTTTCTCCAACCAATTGTGATACATTTGCACTAGAGCTAAGGCAGTTCGTTGACTGCAACACTTTATCGACAACAAATTTAATTAATGATTAATCTTTTATCAAGCAAAAAATCCAAATATTTGAGCCTCTTAACTTTCAGGATCAGCTGCTTTTTTATTTATATATATATATATATATATAAACTATTTGGCTACATTACTGTGTTTGGCTGCAACAAACTTAACTGGTCAATTATTTAATCCATAAATAAGAGCATTTAGCAATTTTAACTTCTATCATGTCTTATTTTATTGCATGGCACCTTATGTAAAGACAAGCAAATAGATGCTTTAGTTAGAGAGTTTAAATTTACAATCACATTATAAGAAAAAGGTAAAGCAGAAATTTTAAAGCTGAAGAATGTTTCACCTGTTTGCTGGAAAAATTACTCGGATAATTCACTGATCAAATTTGTACATTAAATGATTTGATAAAGTGCACATTATGTTACTTACAGAAGGTCCAGGCAGACCAGGGAAACCTCTCTCACCACGCTGTCCAGGCAGACCGACAATACCACGCTGACCAGCCAAACCCTGAGGACCTGAAGGACCAGGAGGACCCTGAGGAAGGAAAGAAGAGATGTAAAACACAAATAATGTGTAAGAGATGTCTCAACTGTCTTTTCATTAAATGATGATTCAATTTTCTCAAATATGCCATTTTCAGTTTATCTGCATTAAGCTGATATCAGACACACAAACACACAAAACAATATCAGAGCTAAGCAACAAAAAAACAACAACAAACAACTACTGATCATTTAAATCAACTTTCTCAATCTGTTCTTAATATATACCATTTTCTCTCATCATTATTTAGCTTAACTTCTAAAAACGCTGTGGTGTAAAAATGCCATGAACTATTTCTTGGCTGGGAGCAGTGACTTCCTGTTTTTACTTCATTCATTCAGTGTCCCTGCTCATTTGCAGAAACACGGATCAACTTTGCTCCATCTGTCAACATGCGGGTTTATTTCATCCACACTATCACAGTCCTCTCTCCGCAACATGTCCCCGCGCTGCAACAGTGAAAGCTCCCTTAACTTGTGCTCACAATAAAACACCTGACTCTAAGCGACACCTCAGACACACCGTTCAGCTGACAAATACTTTGATGTGTTGATACATGGTTCAGGTTTTAATATATGTGTTCTATAGGTTGGAGGGGTCTTGACACAGCAGCTATCATCATGTTTGAGTATGCAATCATCCGTGATATGTCATTATCTTGACAGGTCATGTGTTTATGGGTATGTGTGTGTGTGTGTGTGTGTGTAGCACTGAGTGCAGGAAAGGTAAAAGCCTGTGGTCCTGTCATTAGCCTGTCAGAGGGCTTGTGCTGCCCTGTGCTGTCATGTTTCTTGGTCTGCTATTACAGTCACTGATGGACACTGACAGTTCTGTGTATTAATGGAGAGTCTGCTCTGCGGCTGTCTATTACTGATGAAATTGGCTCACTGGGCTGACAGAGCTACCTAAAAGTCGATGGAAATGTAGAAAACAAACACATTTAATCATTTTTCTTCTCTCTACATTGAACACCTGTGTTCACCTTGGCGGTGTTCAAGGAGATGCTGCAGTCTCGAGAGAGAGACGGACGGGCTAAATATGTGGGCACTGGAGGGGGTGGAGTGGTACTTCAAGACCAAGGAGGTACAGATTATGTAAAAGCCCAGACGTAGCTTGAGTGTTATGCAGAGGTTGGTGATTACAGTGTGACAAACTCACAGGGGGACCATCCTCTCCAGCATCTCCCTTCTCTCCAGAAGGCCCAGCTGGACCGCGGAGCCCAGCATCACCCTGTCTTCCTGGGGGTCCACCGTCTCCTCTCACGCCCTTGGGTCCATCTTTACCAGGAGGACCGGCAGGACCAGCAGGTCCAGGATTACCCTAGAACATGTGAGGAGGGTAACATAACATGAAATCAAAGGACATTGCATCGTAACACATTAATTTCAATTGTGTACAACTTTGCACATGCCTGTGGGGTTGCACTTTCTGTTATTTCAATGAGTGCCTGAGCATCTGTGCATTTTTAAATAGCCTTTAAAAACATATATCTCATTTTAGCAGTCTTATAGGATCAAACTTATTTCTCACAATATGGTGCACTTCCTTTTAGCAGGTTTATAAAAAATATTCTAAACAAACTCCAACAACTACCACTCCCACTGTGTCAGACATGCTGTTTTGGTGGTGCAGGGATGCAGAAACAGCAGAGTTAATGCTTTACAGGTGCAAATTAAAAAAGCTTCTTGAGTGACAATAAGTCAGCTGGCACCGAAAAAACATTCCTGTATCTGTTCTGCTGCACCTGGTTCATTCCTGTAAAATATAAATCAAGCTGATTGGTCTTCTTCTTTCTCAATTTCATATTTGGTGACTGAATACTGAATCTAGTATCTCTACAATACGGTACAGGCAATAAAGGTTGAATTTAGTTCATCTGTTTGAGAAGTAGGGTGGCACAGTGGTGTAGTGGTTAGCACTGTCATCAAGAGGGTTCTGGGTTCAAACCCAGGCTGGCCTTCTTCTGTGTGGAGTTTGCATGTTCTCCCTGTGCCTGCATGTGGATTCTCTCTAGGTACTTCCAGCTTCCTCCCACAATCCAAAGACATGCAGGTTAGGTTAATTGGCAACTCTAAATTGTCCCCTAGGTGTGAATGTGAGTGGTTTGTCTGTCTTTCTATGTCAGCCCTGCGACTGACTGGCATGTCCAGTCCAGGGTGTACCCTGCCTCTTGCCCAATGACAGCTGAGATAGAGATCCAGCACGCCCTGTGACCCTGTGTGTCAGGATAAGCAGGTGGATGGATGGATGTTTGAGAAGTATCTGGTAAAAACATGGTAAATTGCATGCAATACCAGTGTACTGTATCTATTCATCTTTTGCATACTTATGTAAGCAGTGGTTGAAAGTGTTTGGGTGTTGTTGTGAACTTACATTGGGACCAGGGGGTCCAACTCGGCCAGCAGCTCCAGGGAAACCAGTTGCACCCTGAAAGAAAAAGATGATGTTAGACAAAGGTAAAAATGGTTTTCAACAAGTGAGATATTAGGAAAATGATATAGCATTTTAAATAAATCACTTACAGGAGGTCCCTGAGCACCACGAGCACCTTTAGGTCCAGAAACACCTGTAGGACCCTGGGACAGAAAACATACTGTATATTACTGTCTGGCACTTATTTTATGTTTTATAAATGACAATATTAAATAACTGAAAAACATTTTAGTTTTTTTGAAATGTTGTTCGAATCGGCTGAGTTCAGTGTGAGGGGTTTGTCAGCCTCAGCTAGTACTCTGCCTGGTGTGGCACAATCAGTGGCAGCTTTCATCCTGACTTAATGTTAACTCCATTGCGAATGTTCAACACGGATAAAACAGGCCGTCAATCAGTATTTGTCTTGAGGTATAATATTTGCTGATTGTTAATATGAAAGCTTCACCATGTTGTAAACATCTAAGGTTTTGGTCAAACTCCTCATTAATTAGGGCTTAGGAAAAGCCAGCAGAATTGTAAATGTAAGTCTAGAAGGACACCCACTGCAGGTCCAGGGGCACCAGAGGGTCCTTGGGGTCCAGGGGCACCAGAGTCACCCTTTTGTCCAGACTCTCCCTGCTCTCCCTTGGTTCCAGGTTGACCATCAGCACCCTGAAAGACAAGGAATGAAAGAAATGTCAGCCATTAGCACAACAAATTTTTATACTTGTGAATGTGCAATTTGTTTACAATTTAGGAAGATGCTTCTTGATTCCCTCTAATAAATTATGTTAAAGGGGCACCTCACTGATTTTACTTATAAAGGTCAGTTTACTAGTCATGGTTAGTACAACTCAGCCCATGAAAATAATAGTAAGATGTGTGAAGAGTATATATTTATAACAGAAAGCATATGTAACAAATTAGATGCTACTGAGTTGCATTATTTAAAATGTAGGATCCAGCATTTTGGAATACTAGTACTATTAATATCTTTTTAAATTTCTTTCATGTGTCTCTCTTTTAAATGACTGTTAAATTAATACTCAATAAAACACACTCATGCTCAGTTTAATACACTCGGGGGTTTAGCTGATGAGGCCATACTTGGTCTATACAGTTTTATAACTGCGATCACTGAGTCAGTTCACTGGCTTTATGTTTTTTTTTCTACACTATTTTAGCAATTGCTCTAATTGTATGATTGTCATTTGTGGCTGCAGTGCCTGGTGTTCAGCAAAGGTTTTATAGACTACCTTTAATGTAGCAGCTGGTGCTACTTACTTACTATACCTACCTACTATAGACTTATGTTTTATGAATCATCTGTGTCTATTTTCAGTCTGTGCGGTGATAAGCTGTGATGTTACAGTCTGTGAACTGTGAACCAAAATTGATTCAGACACCTTGTAGTGTTTTTCATCCTGACATAAGTTCAGTAATTAATCTTAGTGAAACCGAGGCAAGAAAAAAAAAACACCCTGATAAATTGTGTTGTCACAAAAATATTGATGAAAATCCTTTTGTAAGGATGCAGCTTATTAAAAACATTTATTTGATGTCTGCCTGGAGTCTCAGGGAGGAACTAAACGGATGAGTGATACGAAGACTTCCAACTGTCTACACACTAATTTCTCTTTGCAGAATAATACACTGAAAAGACAATAAGACATATGGCAGGATAAAGAATGACTCACAAAGACAGAGCTAAAAACAATGCGAAAACAAATTATGTCCAAGTGAGTCCAGATAGTAGTAACAGAAATAAGGATTGAAATGAGAAAAGTGATGTCAGGTTGATATCTGTCATCTCTCAGCTCATGACTCTTTTTGATGAAAGCAACAAAAATCCATTTAAGCTGGAGTCTCATTTTCCAGCTAACAAGACACAAAGTGAGTTCTTTTATCTAAAGAATAAAATAAGCACAGTATGACTTGATTTGATTATTATCAAGGTGTTGAGGTTATCTTCTGTTTATCTACATTGTTTTAATCCAATAATTAACTGTAAGATCATTTTTAATATCATATTTTAATATTCAGTACAGCAGGAGTTACTAATGGCTGCGCTGAATATATTTTACCAAACTTTGTATTACTAGTTTATAAAAGTGTGCGACTTTTTTCTTTTACGTCTAATGTATATGTTATTCAAATGTTATTTAACCTAATTTCAAAAGCCAACCTGTTAACTCATTTTCTGTCTTTCTCATTATATCACTTAAGATCATAAAAGATAGAAGATGATTAATAGTCTTCAACGTTTTTATAAAATTACCCCCTAACTCAGAGTTATGAATATTTATGATTGAATAGAACATTTAACTAAGATTTCAGTATTTGTTGCTGTAACTTTGTTAACCTTGCTAGACCCAGAACACGTCTTCACTACGTGTCCTGACATTTAGTCTATGGCCCTGGTCTATGGTCAGTGTTGTTATTGTTACTTACAGGGGGTCCAGCAAATCCAGCAGGTCCAGGAGGTCCAGTCTCACCCCTGTCACCCTGAAAGAGGAAGGATGAGAGACAACAAAGACTCAGAGGTTTCTTCAGGCTGCAGTGCTGACTGAAGGGAAAAATATCTGTTGAAAACTGAAGGGCTTTTAACTCCAACTTGAACATAAACAGACACTATTTTACACTTACTATCTTTAATCTTATAAAATGATTGACTCTAGAGCAAAAAATATTATTGAATGATGTTTAATTATTGTATATCTAACAAAAACTCTCGCAAACAGATGGTGGAGGGTAATGTGTACGAGGTACTGAAAGTGTTGAACTTTGACACTTACAGGAGCACCACGGGTACCAGGAGCTCCAGAAGGACCAGCGGGACCAGATTCACCCTACAAGAAAACACAATAATATTAGCAATATACACTGAGCTTTGAACAGTGGCTTCAGAGTGTATGTGATAACTCGCCAATAACTATATGATAACTGCATGATACAACACTCACCTTCTCGCCGTTGGGACCACTAGGACCAGGAGGACCAATGGGACCAGTGAGACCCTGTGACAGGAGACAGCAGAAGAGTTCAAAGACTTGAAAAAGATTTGAAACGTATTTAAGTTATGAAAGACTGAACATTTGTATTGCATTACTTGAGTGGAGCTTCTGCCATATTCAACACACACAATTATCCTTCATGAAAAATCGAAACAGAAGACAAGCACTCACTCTGCCACCGTCTTTGCCGGGAGCACCTTCAGGTCCTTTCTCTCCAATGTCACCCTATGGGGATTAAGAAAAAGCAAACAAACACAAAAGTCAAGCAGCTGAGAGGGGTACAGACATAAAACTTATAATCAAGTAGAAATAATTCTACATATCGAATGCATAAATATTCAGTCTCTAACACTTTGTTCCGTTTGTGACTTACTCTGTCTCCTTTGGGTCCAGGAATGCCAGCAGCTCCTCTCTCTCCAGGCATACCCTGCAGGCCAGGGGGTCCCTGAGCTCCAGCTGTACCAGCAGGTCCAATGGCTCCCTATTGCAGAGCGGAGAATAAATGAAGAGGGTCGTTATGCAGAGACAGAGGATGGAGAAACAAACAGACAGAAAAGGTACTTTAGGGTCATTTATGCTGAATAACTGCATGTAAGCAACTGGTACAGATGTGTCAAAGGCACCATGCTGCATCCCGAAACAAAGCAGCTCTCATCCCAAGACTTTTGTGAGCATGTTCTTTTGTCAGATAGCTTTAGCCAAGACTTTTCTGTTTATTTATACATGCGTCAGAAACACAAAAGTGGTGCTGTCACTGACTGAGAAGCCTTCTGCTTATTCAACAAGAGAGACCCACGCTCGTCTTCATCTCAGCACACTCTGTTCAAGGTTATTAGAGGACTGAAAGATTGAAAGGAACTAAGGTTTAGTTCATCATTATTCCCCCCAGACACACGTTATTCACTTGCTGGATTGAAATAAACTTTTACCAACTTTGCTGAACAAATCTAATTCTTTAAAGTGTAGAAAAAACAATCGACTAATGAGTTGTTCAGTGTTAGAAATAAAAAAAAAACTTGAATTTCACTTGTTCCCTTTGAGGCTGGGTCCACTGTTAATTCTGTATTTTAAGTAGACATGGGAGTTTTATCATTACAGAATCTCCATCCCACGTATCAAAGCCAAGATAACGGAGGGAAATGCAGACTTTGATTTATTTTTTAAGTGGCTCCACCAGGCCCACTCCTGGTCAAAAGTTGTCAGGCTTATCAGTGGCGCTATCTACTGCAGCCTCAGACTGGAGATCAGATGCACAAACACCAACTCTACTGCCTATCTGCAGCCATTAAGCTATAACCACAGGGCTCGCGCAGCCTCGACGTTGGCTTTGAATGCATTCAAACTGTACTTTCACTGAACGGAGGCAGATGTACAATTTATTTCTTGCAACAAATCCCCTCTGCCTTTTTCTCAGAATCGAACCTCACTCTCCACAAACTGTCTGGTCATCCTCTCTCTATCACGATCACACTCATGTCAGCTCCATAATCCTCATCCTCCCTATCCGCTCCTGTCTGAACTTAAGGGAAGAGAAACCTGTGAACTTGAATTAAAGTCTGAGCAGATAACAAACCAAAAGTGGGAATTGCAGCCGCTTTGAGCTCTTCCACTACCTCCACTAATTACTGCCACTGCTGGAATTTGTTGATTGCTGATAAGCCAGTGACTGTCTACTGCAGCTTGAGTGGAAATAAGCTACAAGTTGTTTGGGAATGTAGAGAAGATCTTATTTCTCTTTAAAATATTCATATCGTATGAATTCATTAAATGTAGTATTTAAATCATGCAGATTTTTATTATAGTAATACTGCAGTCTTGAATTCAAATGATAAATATACAGTGTTTCATAATGGATGTGAGCCACCTTGCCTGAAATGAAGACAATGTTCACTTACATCATAAAAAAATTAACACAGTTTAAAATAAAACATTAAATTTTTATATCCAGATGTGTGTTTGTTTGATTTTACTATATGTGCATACATGTATATATTTACAACTGTGCAGGTTTATACATATGTGACAAGGTATATATGTTCACATAAGTTCATATAATTTTTCTTATGATAAACAATAAGAAAAAGAAATAACCCTTTTTGGGTATTATGGAGGGTATTTGCATGCCTGCAACCAGATGGTTCTAAGCCCTCGGACAGTGGTTTCTTGGCTTGTGACCCCTTAAAACAAAGCAATGTCTGCTTGTCACACATTGCATATGTCCACTGTTTGAGACTAGTTCTACATAGGTGTGTTTCTTGCTTGATTTGAATATTTTCTTGAGTCCTGAAAAATGATTATTACCCAGTAATTCACAAGAGAAAAGCAAACATCAGACACATTTACCTTCAGGAAAACTGAGCTTAAGTGCTATTTCATAAAGTCAATGAAATAAATGCTGTATGCTCGTTAAATTATCATAAGAATAAGAATACATGTTGGGCATTGGGATGCACCGCCTCCAATAACAATGTCTTGGGGCAAAACAATGAATGTTGTCAACACGACTCACAAACACCTGAGGCTATTATTGTTTAACTGCATGCTTACATTAATGTGTTGCTGCTGTATGTGATAAGAATTAATTAAAAAAACTGGCGATGCTGGCAAATGGTTGCAGAAACCCATTTGCCAGCAGTGCGAGAACACCTCAGGCAATAATAATTTGAAAATCTGTCTCTTGCTGGTTTTAGACCAAAGGCTAGACTCACCTTGGGTCCATCAGTTCCAGGAGTTCCAGGCAGACCTCGAGGTCCCTGCAGACCCTGAGTACCCGCAGCTCCTCTCTCTCCGGGGAAACCGCGCTCTCCCTGGTGACGTGACACGGTGACAATCAGCAAAATGTCTGACAATCAGTCAGTCAAACTGTAGTGCAGTAAAATACAGACTGTCAACTTACTCTGGGTCCAGTAGCACCAGCAGCTCCAGCCTCTCCAGGGACACCCTGAAAAGATACGCAGCATGAGTGAGGAACAACTACAAAAACAACCACTACTACTGATAGCTTAAGGTACACTAACCCAAAATTATTTATGGTATTTACATATCTAGAGGGTGTAATAAGTATAAAAATATGTATAACATTGAACATGGAGCAGGTTAACACATCTCAGTTCTACAGTTTTAAATTTCTTGTGATACAAAAATGATCTGAGCGGACACCGAAAATAAATGAAATATATTTAATAGCAAGCTGCTCATATAGTACAAAACGAAAGCTTTGCAGGTCAGAGTTTAGTGTGTCATTTATTTTAGGACACATATCTGGAATAAATAGTGGAACATCAAGGAACAAATACCATTCATTTCTGTTTAAACAAAGTAAGGTGTAACTTAGTATATTAGTAGAAATATGCTAATTCTGCCAGTCATGGAGGAAAGGAACTGTGGTTTGTGAAGTAATTTGGATGACAGCATCCAGTGAATCACTTAGGCACATATTATTTTAGGGTCTCTTCTAATCAAGCCTATGACTTAACCTGCCTGTACGTGACTTTACAAGCTCTACTTTACCAAAAAAGTGCACTAACCTGGTCTCCAGGCTTGCCTCCTTCACCAGGGGGGCCAGGAGGTCCAGGCAGACCCTGAACACAGGAGAGAACAGAAAGGATGTAAGCAAAAACAGCAATAAAACTATCAGTACACAGTACACTATACAGATATAATTAGACAAAGAATGCATTCACACATAACTGCTGCGATTTGAAGTAATCTAAGATGATGGTTTGACAGACTGGCAGACTCACCTGGAAACCTGATGGACCAGGCTGTCCTTGCTCTCCTCTCTCTCCAGCAGGGCCCTGAACAGATAATTCATAATCCATAATCACAAACAGCTTCTATCATAGACTAAATGTCAAGAATTTCACATTTGACTTTGATGTTAGATAGGAAAATTCTGCTAAATTTGCCTTTTATTTGTCTCTGATATCAGCTCCCAGAGGAAACATTTAAGCCTTTTAATCAGCACATTGAAACACAAACTTCAAAATGAGCTGAAGGTCTCAGGGTCAGTGATCTTAAAATGTCCAGGTATTTGTATCAAGGACTTATTTTATTTTAATTTTTTTTAGAGAGCTATCATTGAGGCAGTCTGGGGAATGGAGATACCAAAGGTTGCTTCTAAGTGCAGACTGAGAAAGGGGGAAAGATAATATCAATGTTGAAGCTATATGGAGTGGGATGGGGGAGATAGAGATACGTACAGCAGGGCCGGGGGGTCCAGCAGAGCCGGTTTCTCCATCTTTGCCAGGCAGACCCTGAGGAGAGGATGTTAGAGAGAGGGAAGGGAGGAAGGAGGAGGGGGAGGGAAGAGGACAAATAGATAGATATCAAGAGTTGAGCCAAAGGTGGTGCTATTAACTAGATAGACATCTGATAGCTATAATTGAGCTTTTCAACATGCTTCTCATGTGGAAGCTGAACTACAGAAATAACAGATCAATAGTGAGTCACAGTCACCGGAGAATAAAAAACAACCTTCTAAGAAAAGGTTAAATTGAATCTGTGTAAAATATTTGGACACCATAATAAGTCTGAAAACATATTTTACATAAATATAGAAGCTACTTGTACTTATCACTTTTTTAAAATAGTGTTTTCTTTCAACTGTTTGTTGCAAAGCAGCCATCTTTTTATGTTATGATCCTGATTAATTCATCATTTATATAAATACGTATATTTTGAAATCAGTGCATCAATAAGAACTTCTGTACAGTCAGTCAGAGGATGGTTGACTTTAAAATGTCATGAAATAGAAACTAGCAGCGAAATGGGTTCGTATTGTCTGTTAAAGTGCATTAGATCCATTTTGGTGACTCAAATTATTTTAAGTAGAAAAAGGCAAATAACTCACTCTCAGACCAGGAGCTCCCCCGAGTCCTTTCTCACCAGACTTGCCAGGCTCGCCCTAATCACAACAGAAACAAAATGCAGCGGTTAGTCACAGGGCCGATACGCTCTTCCAGCATCTATTTTGAGAAGAGAGCGGGCGCATGTGACGGTACACATCAAATGGCATAAAGCTGTTCAGCAGTACTCCAGGTGTTGTTGAATGTGTGCAGTTTCTATTCTGGATTCAAGACAACAAGACAACAAGACAACAAAACAAGTTCTGCCGGCCCAACATCTATATATGTTGAAACAGTTCCTATTCAAATAACACCTTTAGCTTCTTTGCACGTTCATATTTTATTTTTACTGAGTAGTTACTCACGGTTGCTCCCTTGGGCCCGGGGAATCCCATGACACCAGGCTGTCCACGAGCTCCCTGTGGGCCAGGGGGTCCTGGGCGACCGTCCTCACCAGGAGCTCCCTGTTTAAGTGAAGTCAAGTTTAATTTATATCATTGAGCGCAATTAAAAACTACAAAAGGTGACCAGCATGCTTTACATTGAA
This sequence comes from Scortum barcoo, assembly GCA_023238725.1. Classification (NCBI taxonomy): domain Eukaryota; kingdom Metazoa; phylum Chordata; class Actinopteri; order Centrarchiformes; family Terapontidae; genus Scortum; species Scortum barcoo. The sequence goes on from CM041537.1 coordinate 12,026,869, forward strand.
ATTAAGAATCCAATCAGATAATCTAATAAATAAACAGTACGAACGATCATGTAGTCATGCTACCATTTGTTAAGTGTAACATCCAGTTGTAAAAAAGATGTGGAAGACTGTTCCAACAGTGTTAAATGCTAAAATACACTTGGGTTTTCAATGGGAATGTGAAATGGACAGGCATAAATCCTCAGGGAATCTGGACAAAATTGGGTCTGTAGAGAAATGTCTAGCATGGCCCAAGGATATGCAACAGTTACTCAATTTGTTTAATATATTTTTACTTCCTGCCTTGCTCCTAAATAAATAAATAAACAAATAAACCCCCTGCAGGCGTAAACTAAACAGGGGGGCCAGGAAGTGAAGAAATAACAGATCAAACAGTCCATCAATCATTATCAGTCTGACCATATGTTGTCAATCTCTCAGTTAGTGAGAACGTGATACAACTGCTTCATCTGTCAGTATGCCATTTTAATGAATCACCCCTGAACAGCAAACATGCAAACATGAAAACATTAAAATCTATCAAATATTATAATCACCCCCCCTCCAAAAAAAAAAGTTTATTCTGAAAACCAAGACAGAAGACCAAGCCTATCTGAAACACAAACACCATTGGCGGTGAGCCTGGTGGATAATGAGTGGATAGACCTCCCACAACTCAATTTGATGATGCCACTTATGAGTCATTATGTGTTGAGAGCCCATTTGGTAAATATTACAAGTCTCCCTCTGCTTGTTCCACATTTGATATTAAAAAAAACAAACAAAACAAAACAAAACAAAACACATAGCCTCTCATGCCAGGTGAGGATGCATGCTGTGTGATTCTTTTTATTGATTCACAAACACACAACAAGAGATTACAACATGAAAAACCGCACTTACAGAAGGTCCAACTTTGCCTTGAGGACCAGCATCACCGGGGCGTCCAGTCAAGCCCTGTCAGAGAGGGAGAAGAAATAGAAACATGGCTGAAATCCAGGTGAGTCATCAGACATCTCTCTGCAGACACATGCTAGAGAAAGGTGGGAACATATGGCACTGTGGGAAACCAAATCTTCACCTCTGATTGGACCTGTGTGCAACAAGCAACAGTTTAACACCTACTGATGGAAACTATTAAGAAGTAAATGAATGAAAGACTAATTCGAGTTAATAATGAGCTTTGTGCACTACAGGTGCTTTTTGAAATACTTTCTCTGTAGCGATCTGACACAAGCAACAACTTGCATTGCTGTTGGGAAATCAAATCACTTGAGGGGGAGTACAAATGTGCCAAACTGTGTATTTAAAATGCAAAGGTGTATGGGAGTTCTTCTAACTTTTCTGCAAGCTTTAAAGCACATTTCTGCAGGTCATCGACATCCATGTGTGGTAATATGGGTAAGGGAAGTGCTTACTCTGGCACCAGGCAGACCAGGCTCTCCAGGACGGCCAGGGTCACCATTGGCACCCTTGGGGCCACTGGCACCAGCGGGTCCACGCTCGCCAGGGGCTCCCTGTTTTAGGAAAGAGAGCATAAAAGAGGGCTTGGTTGATCACAGATGAGGCGACATTTCGATTCTCAAACCTCAGAGGAAATAAGTTTCTTTTTTAATAGTGTGGAGGTTTCATTGACCTGCTGGAGATGAGAAGATTAAGGTTTGACAGATTCATTTTGGAGTGAATGAAAGTGTGCGGGGGAGATAATGTTAAATGAGATGCTGGGTTTGTCGATTCAGGACATGTAGGTCACTAGTGCATGGCAGGTTTCTGAGCTTTGCTGCCATCTTGTGGACACATGGTGGACTTACATGCATCACCACTGCCTGTACACGAGCCTTGGATAAATTCATGAGGAAACAGGAGTGGTGATAGATTTCACACTTTGCTCAACACTGGAAATGTGATTTATTATGTACTTGATTAATTCATCAGTAAAGTTGCTTCAGTGGGAGCCTTGGAGAAGCACCTCACTTATTACGCGCCTCATCACCTCATATCAAAACTGTACACCGCTCTGCGCAGCTTTGTTTGATTTAAGAATTATTATGAGTTAATGAGCTGAAAAAGAGAGATGACTGAGCCAGTTAGGTTTAATGAAATCTTTTGCCAAAATGATTTAATGTGCTTTATCCACTTATTTGCCCTTAGACAGTGCAGACAGATACCACTAATGACTTCTGCTTTTTAGTAATTCCCACGTATAAGACACATCTCTAACTTTTATGCCTTCAAATGCTAAATATCTTTGTAAACATTTCAAATGAAGTTACATTTTGTGAAAATATGCAACCTTTGGTATTTTTCTTTATAAGTGAATAAATAAATATGCCTGTGAAAGAAACACTAATCACAATACATCAGTGACATATTGTTGTTTGACAGTAAAATGTTGTTTTTGTAGAGGAAGTTTTTTAATGATGAAAGAATAATGTAAATGATATATCAGTATTTTTATAGATTTCTGGGGTTAGGGTTTAGGGTTTAGGGTTTTATGAAATTGAAATATGTCTGTAAATTGTCTGTAAATTTGTTATGCAGTACAATCTATCTTTTGACAAGAATATACAGTTTTATATTCTTTAAATATCACAAAACAGCATCTGCATTAAATTTAATAAGCCAAGTGAACAAAGACCACCCTATGCCTATTTGTAATAATCCAGAGGAGATGACTGAAAGTTTTGTATTTTATAATCAACAACAAAATTAATATAAATGCAAAGATATAGATTTTTGGTTACAGGTTTGGTTTTATTCCGGTCAACCTAAAGGTAGGAATATTCAGTTTTGAGGATGCTTTTGGGTTGATCACATGAACACAAACAAAAGTCCCACAGTATCCTGCAGAGGCACACCATCCATAGAGCCCTAAAGCTGGAAGTGGATTCATTTTCTGGCAAGAGGGAGAGCCTATACAGACCAACTTGAAGCCCAGGGAGAGCTGATTCTCTGCTCGCTCTGCAACAGCAGAATAATGCCAATTCTCTGCAGAAACTTACCATGTAAGACAGATTTGCAAGTGCTGATGACATTACAGCACATTACAGTACTAGGATAGTGAGGGGCTCATATTTTCCATGGTTGGATTTAAAGGTTACTGAGTCAAACTGAGCTGAGTTTAGATACAATTCATTGTGATTCATTTTTAGGCAGAGTGAGTCCTACAGTCTATGACGACATTGGCATGAGGTGATTCAGAAATGTTATTTTCTCACTGCAGCAGTCAAAAACTTAAAGAAAAGCAGTGAGGATGTTGGACCATCGTCACTAACGTCAATTTCCAAATGCAATATGCAGCAGATGGAAAATGTTAATTATCAGTTACACAGATTTACACCTGTGACTATTGACGCATCAGCCGCATAAATTCCCTTATCTTCCTCTGCCAGAGCTGTGTCCTCTAAATGCATCATTCATTTTCTCTCTCACAGCAGATTTTCTGTTCCTACAGCAATGATACTCACCTTGGGCCCAGCCAGACCGTCTTGACCGGGGAAACCACGGTTACCTGGGGCTCCCTACACAGACAACAAGAAAGTCATTATAACAACAATATCAAGGTCACTGAATCTCACACATTTTCCCCAGGTGGAAACCAACAACATAAGGAAAATTTAAATAATAATAAATTAATTAATTAATTAAAATTTTTATTTGATTGAAATTATCCTCATTAAAAATATAGAAACAGCTCCACTCTCACCAATGTTATCTTACATTACTATGCAATTCTATGGTGATTCAGCGGTAACAAAAACTTTTAAAAACAAACTTTTTTGAGACAAAATTTTATCAGATAACATAAAAAATAAAAATATGTGACAACCTTTGATTTATGCATTTATACAGTTATATACAGTCATTTATACAGAGTTTATTCTTCCACAAGCAACGTTTACTTTATAATAACTTGTTTTCAACCAGTTTTGATGGTACTCACTCTCTCGCCAGGAGGTCCAAGTGGTCCAGCAGCACCAGGCTCACCCCTCGGTCCTCTCTTGCCTTCTTCTCCTTGTGGGCCAGGAGCCCCCTGAAGACCAGCTGGTCCCTGGAAAAAAACACATCCATGTTATTAGGGATCAGAAAGAAAGAAAGACTTGAAAAAAACAGATAAATGCAACATAAATTCACTTTTGTAACGACTGCACATGCAATACATGTTTCAGATTGAGTATGAAATTACTTTGGATTCATATGTTTGTATTTCTCAGACTACATGCAAAATCTTCAGAAGCACTCGGTCAGATAATTTCATTTGAAGTATCTATAATCATCTGATATCTACATGTGTTACTTGGCTACATACTGTGTTCACGTTAGATATCAATGTTTGGATTTAGTTGAATAGGTGAATAATCAGGGAATACAGAGACAAATAAGATAAAAAAAAACCCTCACAATTTCTCCTTTGGGTCCAGCTTCTCCCTTGAATCCTGGAATACCTGGGTCTCCCTAAATGATAGAAATAGAGATAAAGAAAGCAACAGGTTGTTGTCATTTTTTTCTGTACCATGTTATTATTTGGTGCATGAAATGAGCAGCAAACATAAATTGCAAACTAGAAAAAAAAACAAAAACAACAAAAAAACATACAGATGTTCCTTTGGGCCCGAGAGGTCCAGTTGCTCCCTGAGGCCCGGGAGGTCCACGGGGTCCAGGGAAACCAGGAGCACCGGCGATACCAGGAGCACCCTACAGAGAAACAGACAGACAGAGATGTGTTGTGAGTCAGCTGATTGAACACACAACCATCCATCTAAATGAAGGTAGTCCACTGTAAGATACCACTATTTTACTGTAAGTGAATAACTTGTCAGTGTAACCTAAGTGAATGCTTCTTTGCTTAATGTGTAATTTCCTCAAAAGATGCTGGGCTATTGCTGGTGAACTGGTATCAGTGAGAACTTCTGTGTTTATCTAAAACTGACTTGTGCAGTGATTGATACTGATCTCAAGTTTTCAAGCTGCAATAGGAAGCTTCAGGCGTGTTGTGTTGGTCATGGGGCAGACTGTCCATCTCTATTTTAAAAGCAAATGTTTCAGATATGGAGATTTTGTGTACTGGATTAGTTCTGTGTGTAACAATAACCTAGTCTGCACTTCTATTGTACAATAATTAAATGGGAAACTGCACAGTAAGTGGGTGGTAGTAAAAGTAAGAGTTTTAAACTTACAGCTGATCCTTTGGATCCAGGGATACCATCAGTACCAGGGTTTCCCTGTAGATAAAAAGAGACAAAGCAAGTGAGTATACTGCAGTAATCACAAGTTTTTTCCTGGGAGTAATTAGTCTATTCTGCAATGTTAAAATATGTTCTCATAAACAGTTCTTTTACAGCTCAGTTCTCTCAGTGCCTGAAAAAGTATCTATCACCTAATAAATGTTAACAAATATACCTCAGCAGGGTTGTGAGTGCTAAAAATTGAAAATATAATTCTTCACTTGGCCCACTGCACTTCCTCAAAATTTAGATGACAACAATTTCCTTTAAGTAATGCTTTGCTATTGTTAATACACTATGTTTTAAGTGCATGTTTATAGCATCACTTACAGAAGCGCCAGAAGGTCCGGGTGATCCGGGAGTGCCAGATTCTCCACGGGGTCCCTGAGCACCCTCAGGTCCGCGAGCACCAGTAGGACCGGCCTCTCCCTGGTTTGCGTCACAGAATGCAAAAGACAGACATTAAAATAATATGTATACAAAGATCTTGGAAAATTTAAGATCAAATGTGTCATAATTTGCAGTCAGCTAAAAAATAAACAGAAAACAAAGCTACAGAAAAAGTAAAAGGTCATTAAATAGGAAAGAAGAGGAGATAAGATTCATTCATCATTTATCAAATATAGTCTCATACAATAGACTGGAAGCTTTATCCATTAAGACCCAAAAGACAACCTAAAAGCAAAAAATGCACTAAGGACTACAGAAAAAATGTGAATTAAAAAATTCAGTTGACAGTAAAAAACCTTTAAAATCATTACTGTAAATCTGAGTGAAATAAAAGTTAAAATAGTGGGTAACTTGAAAAAAAAAAATCTTTTGTCAAGTTTGTTAAAAACTGTTACTGTGTCCTGGCATGAGATAATCTGTGCTAAAAATCAGGCTTCTCTGGCCTTTTGAAAAGAATCCATCATGCCCGAATCAAAACAACCAAACAGGAGGAGTCTCTGACTGCAGGTCAATCCCTGCGCCATGGTGGACGAACAACCACCAAACAACAGAAGCTTACAGGACAGAGACAAGCAAACACATGAATGTGAATGAAGAAAAGCAAGTTAAAAAGAAAGAATTAGACTGAGCGACTCTGTGGGGAGGGGCTTTGGAGATGAGCTGGAGTGCAACTCCAAATACAGATTAAACATATATGCACATTAATCAGGAAAAGTCTAAATAACATAAAGTCTAAAATTCTTTTAATCTAGTATTTACTTTATAATGGGAAAATATTTAAACTGTGACATGAACAGCACATTTGCTCTCTACCTCGAGTGCCACTTGAAGCACTTTGATGTAAGATAATCTTGACAGGGAAACAGACTTGGATGTAATACTGGTGATACCTGAGTTTTCGTGTCTGTTTTGACGCCTTGAGGATGTATTTACTGCTTCTGCTTACATGTATAGACAGGTGACAAATAAAAGGAAGAACCTGAGTGCTTGACTCCTACAATGAGGGCATCTGGTGGATCTGTTATGCTGTGGGGGGCATTTGTCTAGCATGGTTTGGGTCATCTTGTCCCATCCCTTATTCTATAATGAAACATTTTTATCCTGATGGGAGTGGTCTCAACCAGGATGACAATGCTCCCATCCACAGGGCACCAGGGGTCACTGAATGATTTGATGAGATTGAAAATGATGTGTATCATATGCTATGGCCTTCGAGGTCACCAGATCTCAACCAAGTTAAACAACTATGGGCGATTTTGGACCAACATGATAGACAGCGCTCTAGACAATCACAAACAATTTAAGCTTCATATTCAGCTAAAATACTGTGTGAAATGTTGGTCTATTATTCTTGACAAACTAATTACATCTACATCATGCTTTTGTTTGATTCATTTATTCCAACATTAAGCATACTTAGAGTCATCTGATGCTTTTCTTTTTACTTTTATCAATATGATTTATGAAGGCTTTACTTTAGGTGAATGATTATCTTCTTAGCCTGTGGATGTCAGAGCACTGACAACAAATATAACCTATATCTGTGAGTTGACTGCATGTAAGTAATTAATAACTTGCATATTATCTGGCTTAATTTGAGAAGAAAATGAAAAGAAACCAGAGCTAAGAAACACATTATAGGTTTTTCACTGAAATAAGTGTTTAATGCTTATAAAATACTACCATTTAAATGAACACAACAATCCACTGGCAGCTGTTATAAAGTGTGCCAAATGCATAATGTTTTGCAGACCTGGTTCCATATTAAAACAGGACTCAGACCACAATTGAGAGGAGCTATGGACACTCGCCAGACATTTTTACCACACTGGTGGTATGCAGCTTTTTCAGCATGTTGCTGAATGGAATTCCTTTGCTATTGCTGCAGCTTTGCAGACTCAATAGTATGACATAATAGAGTTTATAAGTGTTTGCGAAAACTGTCCTGTAGTGTATTGAATTTTTCTTTTCCCCAAGCGCTGTCAAGGCCAATACTGGCTCTGAAACTGAGCAGAACAAAAGGAAGATAATGTGCCTTTTTTAGAGATTTTATAAGATTCTCAGCATTTTAGAGATGAAAGCTTGGCTGTCGTTAGATAATACAATGCTGAGACACAGTTGTAGCTGTAAGAGTTGTCTTTGTTAGTTCTTATATCTTCAGGAACATAGTTTATTTAGTTGAGGGTCAGTTAATTGCGTTGTTTCTGTCTTACTAGCTCTTTTTTTTTACTGTGTTTGTCTTGAGGCCTGTTTAACTGCAAAGCCTCTCTCATGAGGCTCAGAGATGAAAACACTAAAAAGAGGCTACGTTTCATGAGATCTCAGGCAGGCTCCTGAACGTACAGCACAATAAGGTAATATGAGATTTTTAACATTCCTCACCATGGAGCACTTCCTACAAAAATATTAAGTCACAGAAAAACACACATTCAGACACGTCTTAAAAGACTTTCCTGAGGACAAATGTAAAATGTTTATGGGTGTAAGCCGATATGATACATAAACACACAGACACGTCTTGAGCTTGGTTTGTCTTGATTACTTCAAGGGAAATTCCTGGATTTTGTAAGGAGATACTTCATTTGTAATTCCTAAAAGACTTCCCAGACTATCAAGGGGTTCGAAGAAAAAGGCAAACCAGCAGCAATGGGCTCTCGAGTGCAGTGCTGAGTCTGTCTGCCATGCAGGAGGAATAAATCAGATCCAAAGCAGAGAGAGAAGAAGAAAAAGACAGTAGGAGGGAGTGAGAGAGAGTGAGAGAGGGAGAATAACACTTATAAACCCCCTCCTCCCTAATTTTCCACACAGATGGAGGCTTAAAGCACTTTTCAGTGCAGGGCAGCCTTCTCCGATTTCACTAAAGCATTCCAACTTGTCCCCACAAAATCCTCCCCTAGCTGTGTGCCGCCATTTTCTGAAATATTAACGTCTTGATTTGATTCAAGGAAGTCTTATTCTAACAATGCAAAATTCACACAGAAACACGCCTTTTTGTACCTGTCATACACACGACTTTGTTTTTGTACAAGAAAAAGTCCACAGCAAGAGGGCAAAAGTTCAATTATGCTGCAGAGTTTTCTCAGAGAAAGAGAGGGGCAGACACAGGATAGGCTACTAACCGACTCTCATTCACAGAATAAACACAATAAAGATGAAGATGAAGACTTAGTTGGGGGAACTGTTCAGGTAACTTGTGACTTACTTTTGCACCAGGAGAGCCAGGGAAGCCTGGAGCTCCAGAAGGACCGACAGGGCCCTGCAGAGAGGAGAAGACAGTCTGTCAGCTCTTCTATTCATCACTGACACAGTAGAGACTGCTATTGTACTTGTGTGTGGAGAAATAGGGACATGTTTCATATACAGTAATTCTTCCAACCAAATGATGAAAATGTAGTAAATGTAGTAAGTATTAAGATAAAAAAACAATACTTACTGGGGGGCCAGCAGGACCGGGCAAGCCATCATTTCCACGTGCTCCCTAAACGAACAACACATTATCAGCACATGGCATTGAAAGCTTTGGCCTTAATTTTTTTATTAATAACAGGACATAACTACATTTTCATAAAATAATAAAATAATGAAACTGGAACATGGAAGTAACAAATTACGTCTGGCACACTGAGGTTAACTCCTCAGCGCAATTATTAGCAAGTGCCAATTAACAAGTGCTTCTGATTGGTGCGTTAAAAGGAACACCTTTGAATTACAGGATACTCCAAGCATATGTTCCCTAACTCTGTAGGAGACACCAATAAAGCAAAGTGAAACATCTATTCCAGCTGTTGCGAGTCAGATTTTAGGTTTTAGATACTCACAGCAGCTCCACTTGGTCCGGGACGGCCTCTCTCACCAGGCAAACCGCGAGGTCCCTGTGTGGGCGAGGGAGAGGAGAACAAACAGTCAGGTTAGCTTCATAAGCGAGACTGGATTTGTTTGTTTTCATGTATTACTGTTGTGATGTCCTGAATTACACACCATTGGTCCAGGAGCGCCATTCTCTCCAGGAGCACCAGCCTCACCCTAAAATGAGGGGAAAAAATGTATAGCTGTTAATATATATACATACTAATATGTTAGTTGTTATGGCAACAACTTCCTGGAGTTTGTATACAGTTTACGTGCAATTAACGTTCAGTGAAAAATCACGTCAGACCAATTGTTACGGATGCTGTTGCTGAATCTGTACCTTAATCAACTGGAAAACAGTGTGTACACACAGAGTAAAATCATACCTTTGACCCAACAGCTCCAGTCTCTCCCTTTGCACCATCAAGACCTGGGTAACCCTAAAAAAGAAAGAGCAGAGAGGCAGTGCACAGTTAGAAAAACAATAATAAGAACACAAAGAACCACCTAATTTTTCTGGAAATCATGACCAGACAACAAACACACTCACTCTATGTCCCTTGATGCCAGGCAGGCCAGGAGTTCCTGGGAATCCACGAGCTCCCTGTAATGCAAGAGGAGAGATGATGAAGGAGATTGATGTGCAGTGGAGGGAAAAAAAGATGTAGCTAAGAGTAAAAAAATAATGTTGCTGTCAGGATTTCTTCCTTTGGGTGTGAGGCAGTGGGACAGATTAGATCAGGACACATTAAAAGGTTTAAAACACATTTTAAAGCAGTCATTTCCATTAGGTTGCAATTATCTATTGAAATAAAATTAAATCCAGTTTTGGCTCCAACTAATATTGGCCAAATGGGATCTACAAGCCAAAAAAGATTAGATGACAAAATACTCTGTCTGAAACTCATTACATAATTACCATTAAATAAATTTACAGTTTTGAACTTTCTGGTCAAAATCTTGTCACGCTCAGTTTATTTCACAGCCTGAGAAATCTTACCTGAGGTCCTGCAGGTCCACGCTCACCTGATTTGCCAGGTTTGCCAGCCTCACCCTAAAACAGACACAGAGAGGAAAGGTTATATAAACATGTTATAAAATATTAATTGCCCTTCTCACAGCACTGCCTAGCTTATGTGGTTGATGTGAGGGTGAGCACTCCCGGCGGACAAACTGTATTATGTCATGTCTGCTGCCATCATGTGGCTAAAAGTAGGAATTACATTTTGATGTCTATGGTCCTTGAGTCAGGTAAATAAGAAATAAATATGTCAATTTGTGGTAGAATTTCTGGAAATCAAAAATGAAATATGACAAATATTTGAAGATATTTCATGCACAGTGCTGGCTGACTGAGGATACCTTCTCAGATTAAAATCGTGCAACAAAAAACACTGGTGAATTTGCAGGTTGTTCCTATGTTTGACTGAAGCAGTCTGGTAATAAATATATAATTTAAAAAGTATGAAACAGACTAGACAGAACAATGTAAAATACAGTTACACATTTTTTAAATCTTGTATTTTCTATTGTAGCATAACAGTAACAATGCCAAACTGAAAATTATCAGACAGTAGATTTGGCTTTGAAACACCAACAAGATGTTGAAAATGGAGCTAAATGATACAAAATGATAGAGCAGTAAACTAGAATAATTTAGCTGAGGTGTAAAAATACTACATGGAGACCAATAGACCAATAAAATCAGTTTATAGGGGGGAGGAGTTTATATTTTAACAGTACCCTTAAAACAAATAAAACATAAATAGAAATGTATTTTAATGCAAATAGTGAGTATCAAAATAGCGAGGAATGGAAAAATAACACTCATATGATAATCATGACAGTGATGTAGTATTTCTGTAGGTTTAGTTTGAATTGATTCTCTAATTTTAGGTCAGATTTAGAGGACGTTCAGGAGAGATTTTGCCATGAGGACTGTAACTAAGCTTCACTGTGTATCCGCATTGAGAGTTCCTGCTCACTGGAAACATTTTTAGTTTTGTAAAGTTGCAACAGCCACACTTACATCATCTCCAGGTTTTCCGGGAGGTCCAGGAGGGCCACGGGGACCCATGGGGCCCTATTAGTAAAGAGAAGACAAGCAAAGGTGAGAAACTACTTCTATTAATCACCAACAGAGGGCGACATTACACAGCTCAGACTTTAGGTCTTAATTTATAGCATGTGGTGACAACTCCTGCTGTCTTTCACTTTCACAGCCTGGACAACAAACAGAGAGATGCCAGAATAGACCCATTAAATAGAGAGTTGAAGACATGACTTTAATTATCATTTGAACTGTGAGTGTTACATTTATAATGTGTTTATATGTCTACAATAATCAAAAGCTTTTTGCAGTTGTGGCTCACATTGATTAAAGAGATATTATCTTGCTGATTTGAAACACACTGAAATTTGCTGCCTCGTTAATGTGAATTGCTCAACAATGACAATATTATGTTTCTTATTGACAGTATTTTTCAATGAGAAGAGATCAGAATCCGCAGGATTTATAGGCGAGATTAGGTCGAAAAGATGGAACAAATACTTCAGTACCCCCATCCAAAATCTTGACGATGTTCAGATGTTTCCACCTTTTTTTCTTTCTGTCTGCCTGTTTCTTTCTGAGCTTTTTCACTTCATATGTGCTGATATATCTATTGTTCTGTCGCTATTTTTCCATTTAAATGACTTCTCTCTTTTTCTCTGTATATCTGTGTTTACTAAGCATGTGGTACTAGAGACAAAAAACTTTGAAATGCTAATGTGAATAAATAAATACATATTTTCCTTATTTGAATGAGCCAATTAAAAGCACCTCGTTGGTACTTTTACACTCTAATGAAAAACTCCAGCTCAAGGGCTAAAATTATCTCCAACTTTGTGACCCTTCCATGATAAGTTATTTTCTGGAAGTAAGCTTGATTTTAATTGCACATAATGATGTACCGGGACATTTTTGAAAGAGAGGGCACCTCAGAGGACTCCACAGGAGCAGATTAACACAGCAGTGTGGAGACCCTGCATTTTCTACCTGCTGAGGGGAGGGCGGTAATCTGATTTCTGGAAGCTTAGACAGGTAAGTCAGGGTTAAAACTACAGGAGGGGTGACAAAGGGTAGAAGGAAAAGGAGAAAAATAAAAGTAGGAATTGAAAGAATAACGTAAAATAGAAACTACTGGAAAGGGAGTACGGTTATCTCTCTAGGGGGAAGTTACACGAGGAGAGATGTAACAGGGTACAACAAACACTGGAAGCTGTCAGTAAGAAGAGATGGGTGAAGAAGGTAGTAGAAGGAGAGTATGACAGTAGGAGTACCATCTTTCACACAAGTTTGGATTTGATATAAGAGTTTAGCAAGCTGAGTGATGAAAAGTTTGAAAGTGTGAGGAAACTTTACGGAAATGTCTTATAGACGTTTCCACATGAAGAAGCTGCAAGGACTGCTATCCAGTCTAGTTGTGCCTCTCTGATATCTTTTAAATAGGCAAGGTGAGAAAGTAGTGAGTTGATGAGAAGATAAAAAAGCAGGGGAGGTTTACAGGCTACAGAGCAATCATCTCTGTGGGATACTTACAGATTGTCCGGGCTCTCCAGCCTCTCCTGGGTTGCCTTGGAAACCTTGTGGGCCCTGTGACATAGAGAGAGAGAGACTGATGAGAGCGAAACTTTTAAAGAGGAGGTTAAATTAAACAACAATCACTTAGAACTTACTAGATCTAAAACAATGAGAAACTATTGAAACTATTTTGATAAATTAATTACCATTTCAGTCATTTCTTAAGCAAAAATACCCCAACTTTCATGCTTTTCAGACAAGATTTTTTTATCTTATATGATCTGAAAGAATATCTTTGAGTTTTTCATTGTTGGTCAGCCAAACAATCAGTTAATCAATTAAGAGTGCAACTGATGACTGATAGTTAGTTGCAGCCATAAATCTTACTTCTAATGACAACTGTCATAAGTCATATATTAGCTTAATTATGAATTGGTTACGTAGTTCAGCTAATTTAATTGCATATCTTTACTTATAAAAAGTAAAATAAAAAATAGCATTACTGGACATCTGCGGCAGTGTTGAGTAAAACAGCAACAAAAATGATTAGAGAACTACTTCCTTATAGCATACTGTATCTCTGTGTCTGCTTGTGTACACTTTACATTACTTCCCTACAGACGGCATGTCATCGCTTTTCAGAACATCTACCCTGGTCTGAGTATTTTTCTAAAAGCAGTCAAAGGGTGAAAATCTGTCTCTCTGAACATAGGCTCAGGGTGATTGAAGCATCAAGTTGAGACAAGTCAGCTGGCATTACCTACAACTTAATAGCTTTACTCAAGAGACTGGGAGGGCTGCAGGTGGAGCTTGGTTGCAAGCAAGAGCAGAAAAGGGAGGGGTGTGTGCGCGGAGGTGTAAGCCCAGTAGGCTCCGCAAAAGGTAAATTGACAGGTGTTCTGCCGTATGTCCTGGTTGTGGTGTAGGAAAAAGCCCTGGAGCCTGCAGCTGTGAGACGAAGCATTTTCCATGTGCCACCTTCCTCCGGAAAACAGCAGACACTTGCGGTTAAAACAGGGCTGTGCGTAAACATTTATCTCTGTCAGCCTGTGGTATGTTGGAGTTTGCAAAGTCACTGGTCATTTCGGGTGCATTATTGTTATTAAATACACTTAGGGGAAGGAGATGATGCGGTTTTGGAGAGCACATTACAATTATGAGATTTAGCCGAGGGTATCCTGTGTGTATCCTGTGCGGCTTGTGTGCTGTCTGGTGCGTGCAGGAGATACTTACAGGTGCTCCAGTGGGGCCAGGTGGTCCTCTGGGACCCATAGGGCCCTGAGGGGAAAAGAGACAAGAGACACAACATCAGGGCAACGACATATAATCAAATCCTTCACAAACAGACAGAACACAAACAGTTTAAACTTCAAAAACATATAAAACAGACCATATTTTTTTTACATTATGGAGTTCTTAATGTGTATGTTGAGGGGGAAAGATTTTTTGTCCACTTGAATACTGTCAGAAGCTATATAAAAAAAAATCACCTGCTCTGCCCTAAAGCTACAGAAAACTCGGCTCTACTTGTCAAATCCATAAATCGTTTGAAATTCCTCAGTGGCTTATAGACTTTCTCATGCTCTCTATCCTTCTCTTTTCACTGTCAACCCCCCCCCGCCCCCCCACCTCTTCTTTTTCTCTCAGCTCTTTTTCTTACCCATGGTGTGTTTCTACAGTTCAAAGGTCACCAATTGTAGTGCTGTACTCTTAAGAGGAGTGTTTGAACTCTACATGACTTTCTACACTTTGAACAGCACTGAAAAACAACATAATGCTCAAGTGTTCGTTACCCCTAAATGTTTCAGGCACCAAAGCAGGAGGTGAGATTTCTTCAACTGGATTCTGTCTGACTGAACCGTAATCTGCTCTGCGAGAGCTTCTGGTTGGAGTCACACGCCAAAATAATTTCTACTTCAACTTCATGCATCACTGCTTGACAGGAGAAAATCGCATTCTGCGGAGGTGATGAGCCAAATCCCTGCTTGCTTTTTTTCTCTCTGTCTGCATTTGTATCTCACAAACACACACACAAAACACACACACAATCAGCTGAAAAAGGAACGATGGGACTGAAGGAGTTGGTGTCAGTGAAGTTTCACAAAGAAAAAAAAACAAAAAACCCTAGATTCAGATTGCTTGTGACAGCTTTCCTCTCGGATTAAAACATATTCCTTTCACTAGGCTCGCTTTTAAGAACCCACATTTTAGCATCATGGTGGTGCTTTAAAAAAATCAGGGATGGCAGCCAAAGAAAACGTCACAGTACGGCGCAGTCGGTCCTCAGAAGGGAATGAATGTCACCTTTCAGTGGGTGTGGAAAGCCTTTACCACAGCGGGTAAAACTTATCAATGGGGCTCTATATATCTCCAGGACTTTGTGAATGTGTGTTTGGGGGACATACGTACGTGTGCTTATGTGTGTGTGCATACATTTGAGTACGTGCGTTGTTTGAGTGTTTGGTATGTAGGTGTACAGATACGACCTGGGTTCTGAGCGGGTGTATAACTTGTGATTTAACATCAGTCCAGTCAGTGTGTTTCTTTCATCGCTCTCTCCCCCGAACGCCAAAGCCAAAGTAAATGTGGGGCTGGCTTCAAAAAAAGGACCCAGTGTTGTGGTGTGCTCTCAGACAGACATGTGGAAGGACAGTCAGTAGGAGTGAAGCCACACAGACTGCTGCTAGCTGGGGAAGGATTTGATCGACTCCAGCCCCTTCTCCTCCTCCTCCTCCTCCTCTTCCTCCTCCTCCTAGCAAACCTATGCTGGGCTGAGACGCTGCCAAGCTGCTCTCTGGCTTTCTAAACTAAAATAGCTCCCAGTGTGCTCCTCACTCAATTTCAGGCAAGCTGCCATGCCAGCTAACCGACTGAAACAGCGGTTTGTCATGGGTTTGAAATATAATAACGATCAATGGCTGTTTCCTCAGTTTATAAAATTACCCCTCTGTACTCCATGTGAGGTGTTTATTTTCCATCAGGACCCAGAACATTCTTTTCTCCAACACTGGGGAGGAGGGGGGGACTTTTTTATCTCTTAATTTCCACCCAAAACCATTAACAAAGGAGAAGAAAAAAAACATGATTCATGCTACAGATTGCTCAGATTAATTGTGAATCATTCTTCCTTGTTTCCTCTCATCCTTGATGATTTTAAATCCCATGTCGGTATCTCCTCTCCTGGTAAAAAACAATGACGATGATGACGATGTATCCATCTCAAACTTTTCACATTTCAGAACCGCGTGATGCGTTTGTGGTTCATGTGAAAGAGTTGTTTGTGCCCCTCCAGGATCTGCCACAAAGTCCTGAAAGACCTTTAACCCGGGTCTTCAAAGATTTAAAAGTCTAATTATTTCTCCTTGCTCCTGAGCCCTCTAGAACTGTAGCGTCCAGGCAGATTCATGAGCAGCCAACTGTTTAAAAAACAAAACAAAACAAACAAAACAAAAAAAACATGGAAGTGGCAGCAGGTCTCGTCATCGCTCGCTCACCATTGGTCCTTGCATCACACACCCATCTGTGCGCCGCCAGCCTTCTCGTCGTCGAAACCACCAGCCATCTGAGCAGCAAAGTTCTGCAAAAGGCAAAAGAAAACAGAGCATTAATATTTTCATCAAGGTCGTGTGGGTGCCTTTTCATATACACATCTACTGAGCTGGTTGAAATAAACTAAAAGGTAAGATGAATAGAATAAATGCTTCAAGTAGCTTTAAAAGCGAGCATTGGATATGTTGCAAAATGAAAGAATTTCTCTCGGAAGCCAAATATGCTGTCACTGACTTTCAGAGTTTGGAGGATGCCGTATCATTCTGGCGAGAGAGAGGATCAGCTTTTAATAGATTGTCGGCAGCAGAGCTTATTATGTGAATCCTGATGCAGACAGAGGAGAGACAGGGGGCATGTGAACAGTTTTCATCTCTCTCGCCGTCACAAAGAGTCTCCTTGTTTCCCCCCCCGAAAGAAAGCTCCTTCCCTTCCCCTCCCTGAGTCTATCATGCTACCTCCTGCCCTTCCACCCCCTCAATCCACCTCCTCCCTCCTTTTCTCCTGCAAAGAATGAGAGGCATTCGATCTATTCTCTCCCTCTGCATCTACTTGCTGTTGTCTTTCTGCCTCCTCCCAACGCCTGAAATTTCCCACATCTTTTGTGCTCTCGGATTCTTTCCTTGCTCCATTTTACCATTCTCTCTGCTTATTCCACCCAGTCAGAGTGAACCCATTCTTGGCCTTGCATCAGTGTTCAACCTGTCAACTCCTGATGTCTGTACTGAATGCTAACCCTCTACTTGTCATGGGATACTTACTCCACCAAGGCCAGGGGGTCCATTAGGTCCTGGAGGTCCAGGGGGGCCGGGGTTTCCGGGGGTGCCAGGCTCACCATCTCTGCCACGGGGACCAGGGCTTCCCTGAAAAAGACAGATAATATAAAAATAAGTTAAATCTATAAAAAGGACAAGAATATGACATGAAGTTAGGTCATGGTGAGTACTTCCTTATTCAAATGATGCAACCTCTGAAGAATAAATCAAATCTGTATGTCATTTGGTCCATAAATGTTTGACTAAAGATGTTTAGTCAATATCACAGAAAGAAACACAAAGCAGCAAATAATCAGATTAGAGGGCTGAAACCAGTTGATTTTGGGCATTTTATCCAAAATTGTTGTTGATTTATTTTCTGTCGATCAGCTACTAATAATTTTTGCTCTAACCAAATATGCAGGTTTCTGACAACTAAAACTACCAGTTTTATATAAAATACAAATGCAAATTACATATCCTTGAATAAAAATCATCCAGCTGTTTTGTGATCTTATTTCTTTTAACAACGACACAACGCACCAAGCCATTTGGCTCTCTAACTTTCTAAGCCTATATGAGTACAGGGAAGTGTTAAATAATAATCATTACAAGTCCCCATTGATTAATTTCAGGCCTTTGTGCCAATATTTGAGCTCAGTAGTACTTTGAATAAATCATTACACAGTTGCTGGCAGTCGATACACCACTGGACTACATTTGTCAGATACTGTTGACAGAAGCCTAATGCTCAGCTGAACCCTCTCCAAACTACACTCACGGTCTACATGAGTGAACTCAACTACGCCTGACGGGCTGGTGGTAAACAGTTATCCACTAGGACTGAAATGTTTTAAATTGGACATTTAAAGGTTAAAAACTAAAAAGAGAGCTTTAATACTTAAACCACTGACAAATATACAATTCAAAATAAACTATAGATTTTCCTTACAGGTTGTGCAGCATGCTGATGATTTATCAGAGCTAATCAGACTACCTGGCATACCTCTGTGCATGTAGTGACAAACTACCCTGCAAGGGGATCCTGAACAAAGAATGTGCTGAGCACCTAACAAGGCTGCTAAACCTCTGCTAGGCAAAACGCGATCCACCTCGTGCTTCAATCTGCATAAACAAGACGAGTACACAACATAAACTCCTCGCCTGCAGCCATTATCACATCCAAGTGTTGTTACATTAATGCAGTGATCAAAGCCAGGCGAGCGCGGCGACACTGATTTCCCACAGTGCCTGGCTGAAGCCACGGAGAGGAGAAGAGGTTTACATTATGAGTCTCCGACGGTCCCACATCTGTTAAACAAACCAGACCACACAGCCTAATGGAAACGACACATGACTAGCTAGACTGAGCCACTCAATGAAAGGCTACCATTCTGCAAACCTGCAAGCTGCAGCAGAGACCCCATCCACCCACCTCAGCCTCCAAAGACCCAGAGCTATCAGATTCAATAGGACATACTGTACTTCTTAAGGGAGCAGTGCGGGTCCAGTTTTTTGCCATAGGAGGAGGGGTAAATATATACAGTGTATATGTTTTTCAAACTGACCTTCTCTCCCTTTTCTCCTCTTGATCCGCGAGGTCCTTGCTCTCCTGGTGGGCCCTGGTGAGCAGGAGATGGTAGAGAAGTAGTGAGTGACTTCAGGTGTTTTCTCAGGAGGAACAGCTGTACCTTGTGAACTCTGCTGCTGTTATGTCAGATCAGTTTTCCATTTCCTGTCACTGCAACTGGCACTTAAATGTAACACCTTTATGGGCGCTTTAAATGCAGACTCTAGAAAGAGTCTGCATTTAAAGCGCTTGAATTCTCTGCACAAAAAGCAAATGATAAAAATCTTAAGGAAAAATGGATAAATACAGAAACTGGTGCATACCATTGGGCCAGCTGGTCCTCTTGGTCCTACAACCTGGTCAAATAAAGGAAAGAAAACAGAAAAAAGATGTCAGTAGGCTTTTTTCTAAAATCCTCTCTTTAATCATTGAAGTCAGGTAAATGCAGCATTTGAAGACACACTGCAGTGAACAAAGTGAATACTTAAATTTGGGCCTTCTGCTTAAGCTTACATTTACCAGATGTATTTGCACACGTGAGGTTAAGGTCTCTTTGCACTCGGGTGGGGAGAGGGGGGGAAACATTATCTTTCTCCCATCAGAGCAGGCTTGTTAATTGCTAATCTCTTCGGGCAAAGCATTATAAGAAACATACAATAAACAATGCCGTCTTATTTCCTGCCATGAACTTGCATTCCCTCTGAGGGGTAAAGCATTTCCAGGTGCGGCACTGCTGCAGCAGGGAGTTTAATCTCTCTCTCTCTCTCTCTCCTTCTCCTTTGGCCTGTAAGGATCTTTATGGAGGATTGTATGGAGGCCTTATTGTGCTTGGCTGTCTTCCTGACGAGTGGGCTAACAGACCTGCCTCCCTTCTTTCTGACTCTCCTTCTCTCTGTCTGACACTGGTGGTATTAATACAAAATTATTTTGGCTATTTCTCTAATTACTAAAAACTATTCTGATACACATTCATAGCCTTATTCAACATTTAGTACTTCACTTCAGTACAAATTTAAGGTATTTGTACATCCATTCCACTACATTACAGAGGGAAATATTGGACTTTCTCCTCAGATTATACTGCCCAACAGTATTTAAAATAAATTAACAGTACATTGCTACTTATACAGTGCAGGGTGTACAGGGCATGATGATAATCTCAAAGTATAATATATACATTTAAAGAGTCAGTTTCTCAGAATTAGTACTTTTACTTTTGATACTTTAAGTACATTTAGCTAATAACACTTCTGCAGTTTTACATCTATTACATTTTCAGTGCATTTTGCTTGTAATTGTGTATTTTTTGCAGTATATTGCAGTATTTGTACCTTATACTTAAGTAAAAACTCTGAATACCTATCTAAATAATCTAAATTATGAAACAATTTACAAATGAACATTTTCAAATGAAAAGGATAGTAAATTGTATTTTTAGTGCTGTATGATGTCCACTTACATCGGTAATGTCTCCGGGTTCACCTTTCTGTCCCTGATGTTGAACAGATAAAGCATAAAAACAGCCATTAGATCAGAACCACAAACAGATTTTCAAAAAAATCCATCTTTTCTCACATGTATTTTGTCACCCTGCCCCAAAGAGACCACCTGAAAAGCACATCTGATGTAAGATTTTTGAGGAAACTGGTTAGCAGCAAAGTATCTCCTACAGTGTCATTAGACACATAAATATGGCACGAGGAGGAAATAACTATCATCCATCTGGCAAAGGTCTTTCACATCAAAGTCTCATCTAAATCCATTAACTACAGGTCCTGCAGCACTGATATCAGTCTTTGATAGATAGAGATTTAATTGCAGGTGCTGGAGAGCTTCAGTTCACACACACACACACACACACACACACACACATGCAGTGTCATTATCACACACACAGACATATCCTGATAAACAGAGTGTCTTAATATCTGACAGTATCTCACCTTAGCTCCAGGTGCTCCTGTTATGTGGTCAAGCACGTTCGAGGGAAGAAACAGATCACAATTAGCCAATGAATCACATCAAAACAATTCATCAGGGTTAAACAGTATTTCCCAGAAACCAAAAAAGTCTCTATGTGCTGATGACCAATTGCACTTTTCTAAATTAAACTACTCTGAAGACCACCACCAAATCATGTTTGTGGCACCCAAACAGCAGCGTTGGTTGAATCACCATCTTAACAGCTTGAGGCAGAAGCAAAGCAGCTAGAGGTAAAAAAGCAATGCTTAAAAGCAAAAAAACCCTGAAATAGCC
Organism: Scortum barcoo; assembly: GCA_023238725.1. Lineage (NCBI taxonomy): Eukaryota > Metazoa > Chordata > Actinopteri > Centrarchiformes > Terapontidae > Scortum > Scortum barcoo. The sequence goes on from CM041537.1 coordinate 12,048,061, forward strand.
TTTTTCAGAACATTAAATCTGATGTCGGCCACAAGCCCCGGTAAATAGCAATATGGACAAATTATGAGTTTGCATATTTGTTTAGGTAGGGCTGGGTAGCATTGAAGTTTTTTCCCAAAATGTTTTGATGCTATAGCCAATACGGTACCTACTTTTTGATATTTGATATTTTTGAGATTTTAATTTGAGAAAAAACAACAATGCTATTTTATTTAACAAAAGGAACCAAACTCCCTGTTGTCAACAAACAAATAACCATACAAGAGATTTTCCTCCATAGAATAGACTAAAGTCAGATAAAAAATCTGACAGATGTAAATATAAACTTTTGGTAGTAGGTAGTTAGAAGTCAGTAAAAAAAGTAATCAATGGCCAGCCCTATTTGCAGGTGGGTTGATGACTAAAAATGATCTTGTACATGTTACATACTTACATACTACATAAGCAGTTAATTTAGCTTAAAATGGAAGCATTTTATAAATCATTTAATTCACAAGCATGCACTGCAAACAGTGACACCTCTGATTCCAGTCATGCTCCTCAGCTGACTTTGTTTATATTTCCAAAGCTGACCAACGAGGTCCTTGTTTATCTGGAGGCAATGGCATTTCTAAATATGCTGAGCAGCTCCCTCAGAAAGTCTCAGCAGAGTGTCACAGTTTTTCTTGCCATCAGATCTGCAGAAATCCACAGAGGGGATACAGTGCAGAAAAGCGAGGCCGTGTCTGCTTGACTGAGGTATTTCCTTAATGACTCCCACATGTTTTCATGATACTCAGGGAATGAGAGAGTATTCAAACAAGATGGGGCCAAGGTGAGCCAGCTATGGAAAAATGGTAGCATTTCACTGAAATCTGGTCAGATGTGTCACTGTTGTCATGTATTTCTCATCATTTGTTTTCTTTGGAGATGGAAAACTGTATTCAAATCAAAGGTTGACACATAGCATAGGCCTGATTTAACACACTGAAGTGAAAGAGGTTAAAGTGCACCTGGCCAACCTTTGATTAACACCAAATTGCCCTTTTTCACTCCAAAACAAACAACATGATTTTGCAGAGTAATTTATTTATGAATGGTGTGAGATAAATAAATTACGACCAATGGGTGGAGACGTGTCAGCTGCGCAGATGGGGCAACACTCTCCGAATGGGATTTCAGGTTTGGGGCAGTCTTTCAGCTCCTCGCAGACAATTTCATCGCACAGGACGGTTCCAGTGTCGCACACACAGATGCGACAAGGCTCTGGTTTCCACACGTCCTTGTCGCTATAGCGCTGTCCATCTTGTACACAGCTAAAAGCATCCTCCTCTGTGTGTGAGGTCATATTAAGGGACACACAGATGACCGGGAAGGTAGGTGGTGGGAGGAAAAAAGGATTATGAATCAGGTGTGAAAATGTGTTACCCATAAACAACAACTATTGTATTTACTGTAAGTCATAACATGTCATTGTTATATAATGAGTTTTGTTTCAGTGGGAAACACACATGAAATGCATTAAGAGGTGTTAATGCAAAATACATATTGGAAAGCTTAAACTCTGTGAAAAAAAATGTAAAAAATACTATTACTCTTAATAAGAGTAAGAATTTATTTCCTTAAGCTGGTTTGGATTAAATCTCTTTTTCAGTGAAACTTCTGGTGAAGCAGCTGGCAACTGAGAGACTTGTGCTGTGGTCATATACCTATTTATAGCATATAAGAAACCTATTGATGACTAATTTTACCAATGTGGAGTTGTCCTTATCAACCCAATTTCTACAATTAATGATCATTTTCATTACTGATTATTCTGACAAGTATTGGTATGATTAATTGGTTGATCATTATGTCTGGAAATTGTGATAAATGCCTGTTCTGATATCCTACAACCAAAGCTGTTGTATTCAAATTGAATGTTTTGTTTGGTTTAACAGTCCAAAACTCAAAAGGATTCAGGTTGCTGTTTGATGTGACAAAGAAAACATCAAGGCCTCACATTTGAGAGGTTAGAACCAGCAAATTCTGGGTGGTTTTGCTTGAAAAATGACTAAAACAATGAATCGGTTGTCAGAATAGTTAATTAACTTTTTGTTGATTGACTAATGAATTGATCAACTAATAGTTGCAGCTCTAGTCTACATAAAGCACAACTTCACTGCTTCGAATCATCCCATTAAAAAGAAAGAAAATCTTGTGTCATCATTTCATTTATCAAAAACCAATACTAGGTTCAGTGAACTGAAGTAATACAGAAGCTTGCAACCTCTCAAATAGCCACAGGGTGGCAGTGTATCATCACAGGATCACAGTGAAGCGGTGTCACACCTGCAGGAAACCTCCAATAACTTCACAGGAGCTGGAGACCATGTACCTAAATTCCTCGACAAGTTAAATATAGGGCGAGTTTACATTGCGGGAGACACCCTAATTTGCTGCAATGGAGACAGACTTTGCATTCAGTAACTCAAAAATGTTTGGATTTTTCACACGTGATGGAGGTGAAGCATATTTCAATACAGGTACTGTACTTGGCCTAAATCACACCACTCAGGAAAATGTAACAATACACTTAGTAATTAGCCATATCCATGTTCATTTTCCAGTCTGGCAGCTCACTAAAAAATCAACAGAGGGCCAAGCAGTTTCTCAAAGAAATGCTCTGATTGGAGCCACTGAACCTGCACCAAGGGGTGAAAGTGGTCGACACACCAAAAGAAAGGCCTCAAGGCACGGACTGCCGCAAGTGTGAGAGGAGAAAGGGCAAGTACAGTAGCTATATTTACCTTTGGGCGCTGCTTAAGTCTAGGTAACCTAACGGACCTCAGCGGCAATGAATGAGGTCTTTCTGGAAAGGGACAGAGTGGGCAATTCACAAACTATTGCCTTGTATAAACACGGGGCGCATTTTAAACCCCATCTGGAAGCCATAGCTGTGTCAGATGCCAATTCAAACACATCAGAGAGAAAGAAAATGGTCAGCTTTCATGCACATACCTTGCGGTTTTGACATTTAGTTTTACAGGCCTGGATGTATCGTCTAAAGACTGCACCTGTCCTTTGACCAGTTCATATATAAAAAATTGTCCTGATATGGGATATTCTGGGACAAAGGCTTCTGTATCTGCTGGAGAGCTGATAGACAGCTGGCTTTTTTTGTCGCTCAAGATAATTTGCATGACTCCTCTCCAGTGCGTTGGCAGCCATACTGTTTTCCAGGGGAGTAAAATGAACAATGAAAATTGTAAAATGAAACCAGGTGTACTTGGAGGACAGCAGAGTCAGCTCTGTTTTTACTGTATTCTGTAACTTTTAGGCCTCAACTTCTCTAACTCTTCAACTCTTCTAACTCTGTCTGATCAGCTTCATGGCCTCGTAAAACTACATGAATAAGTCACTCAGTAACCTCAAAATTGAGAGTTCAGGAACTGACCCCTGTCCTCTCTGAGTGACTTGGGGCTATTGAGCCTGCTGTGCTGAGGTCACAGTCGGACCTCTTTGCCACTTCAGCGTCTCCCAGAAAAATGCTGAGGAAAGAAGGGCTTGCATTATATCCAGGGGCCTATTTCTCTGAAAGGGTAACCTGAGACTTGCAATTGCTTTGGCGTGAGCAATTTCCCCCCTTTTTTCTTTCTTTGTGGAAAATACACCTTTTCTTTGCTTAAAAAGCTCAGTAAGCTTGAGTTATTGTATACTGAGAAGACTGCGCTGCACTTAGAATTATAAAGTCTTATATTTTTCCAATCACCTCTCACTTGCACCTTGGCTCTGTCTCTCTCTGGGCTGACTGTCACAGCTTATGGGTAATCTTTTAAGCAGATGGAAACCCTGAAATCATATGGAACATTATTTCTGGCCCCGATCTTCTGGCGTACCTTTACTGTCAAATGTCTCTTGTGGATACTAAAATCAATAGCAATGATGAATAATCCCACTTTTCATTAAAAATAACTGCAGAGACAGTAGAAGTCTGCAGGTATCAATAATAAGATGAGGGCCATTTGGTTCTTAACGGAGTGAAGATTTAAAAAATCACTTTAAAAACCCATTTTACGTAAATTTTGGTTATTAGTCCACCTTTCCACTCCAACAAGCCAGGATTTGCCTGGATGCCCTCTGACAGAAAAGGAATGTGAACACTTTTTTTTTAACCAAAGGCCCTTGAGCCTGACCACCTTTCACTTTTTGCCCATCCCCTCCCCCTCTCTATTAAGTGAATCTGCAGTTAAAAGAAGAGCCTGTCAAGGCCCCTGAAGCACCCACAGGTGTCCAGCAGCTTAAACTCTGGAAAGAAGGGGGAGTTGGAGTAGGGCACTGCCACTGAATGAGATCAAAATCTGAATCTTTTGATTTTCGCTTTCCAAACCCTACCCAAGAATGTAAACTTTAACGAGGATGATTAAATACTAAAAAAAAGTAACTAAAATTTTACTTAAAATAACTTCACAGGAGCAAAAAAACAATCGGCTCCTTCTGTGCGTGCTATTTGGCATAAACTTGCCTCATCTCTCTGCATCACTTTTACGCACGTCCGCGGCTCTGATATACTGAGTCTTGTCACACCTGGCAGATACAGTGCGACCCGCACTCTTGGTGGACAGAGACTCCACAACTACCATCAATCAGATACCTTTTTTTCACGCGACAGAGTACCCAAACAATCATGAACTTTCTGTGCGTAAAAGGTGCGAGGGAATAACCAAATGACTCCAGGCGCGGCAAGCACTGAACTTCTTTGCAGAACACCTGCTGTCTATATGCACTTTATGACAACTTTTTTCTTCACTGTGGCTCTTTGAGAGAAATAAAACTGTCACTTACGGTCGTCCTCCTCCTGACATCTCACAACGGCTAATAGACAGACTTGGGTTGCTACAAGTAGCAGTAGAGTCCTGGAATCCATAAAGCTGAACATGTCTAAATATTAGACATGCGGGGCCCTTAAGGGAGAAGGAAAGGTGCGGAGCGGAGGCTTCTCTCAGTATTTAGTGTGTTTGTTCCCGGTTACAAAAGCAGAACCATTCGAAATTCACTCTTCCCAAAAACCGATGGAGTGGGGAGGGAGGGAGGGGTGATCCAGCAGCAGGACCTGGACCTGCAGCAGAAACTCAGCACCGACCGCTTCGGGCCAGACGCTGTAGTTTTATGTCCCCGTTGCCTTCAATGAATCTTCGTATATTCCCAAATATCAGTCCGGCCCCTTACCCCCTGTCAGGCTGAAATCTGAGCCCCGCTTCCCTCCCTTTCTGTCTCCCAGGTTCCATTATCCCAGTCCCAGACCACTCCTTTCCACACGTGCTGCTACTGATCCCAAAAAAAACTGAAACTTTTTTTCCCCCCACCAACTTTTGGTGCCCTCCCACTTTCTCCACCTCCCTGTTCATCGAAAGCATAGCGATGTCTGAATCACTTCGTTACGCAAATTGGATGAGCTTCTTCATTTTGTCCTGTAAGTCTCCGACCTGTCTATGATAAACAGCAAATATTATGTTTGTTAGTATATTTATTATATTTTGACAACTTCTGTGGGTTGCATCTAAAAAGACTATTTTTATTTTATTTATAGGGAATCATTAAGTTTCGGTCAGGATAGGCTACGACACAAAAATATCCCAAAGTAAAATAAATTCACTTTAAACCCATCCAACATTACAGACAACAATATCCCTGTAATGCTAAAATATTTATGTACAGAGGGGCAGATTCAACGAGAGATGGGCTTAGTGACAGCACTTTCTCATTACTCACAGATTACTGCATGATAATTGTGTCCCATAATCCAATATATATTCATGTTGAGGGAAGTGTTAGTATCAATACTTCACACTTAATAGTCCATCCATTGATGAAAGATGCTGTAAAGTTACTGTTGATGAGCCACAAGACTTGAATCTTTGAATGAATGAATGAACTGGTTAATTGATCAAATGAAAAAATAATCAGCAACTATTTTGATGATCAATTCAAAGTTTCAGTCATATTTTAGGACAAAATGCAAACATTTGCTAGTTCCCGCTTCTCAAATGTGAGAATTTGTCATCCATGATAGCTAACAAAATATATTTTGGTTTTGGACTGTTGGATGGACAAAACGAGCAAAAATGAGTCACTTTAGTTTTTTTATGTTCGTTGACTAAATGACTCACAGATTAATTAAGTAAATAATCAGCAGAAACACTGATGCAGAAAACAAACGTTGCAGCCCTAACAGAGTTGTTTGCGAAGGCAAACAGAACTAACAACCATGATTTGTGTTCCTATGTTCATTTTGAATTTGCCACACTGGCTCATAGATGGTTTTGAGCAGAATAACACCTGCATCTTTCTGGGTGAGAACCAAAAATATAAAGATATACTATTTTTTCAATGGCCATGAAACTATAGAAACCCAGAGTCACTCACACAGAAGAAAATGAAGCCAGGTGTCTCTCCTGTGGATGAAGTAAATTGCACTGGTTTAACTGGCGTGTGTGCACAGAGCTCGGAGTGAGGGGAAGAAATGTGTACTAATGGTGGGTACAGTGGCATTCCTGAGGGGACTGTGGAGAAAGAAAGGATGACCCTGGCTGAGGTTGAGGGCCTTCAGACAGTCACACAGAGCTGAGCAGATAATCATATTTTCTTGACATGATGAGATGGACATGAATGTTAAGGGCACAGGTGAATTTTCATATTCCTGTCCCTGACATAAACAGTCATGAATGCTATGATCTTCTGTTTTCTGTCTTTTTATATTGGCTTCAGGACAGAACTACTTTAAAGAGATGCTGCATGTGTGTCTTATAGTCTGTATTTGGACCTGGGTCCTGTTATGGTTCTGGTGTGTGATGGTGTTTGCCTTATTAGAACTGAAAGTTCCTCAAACTGTCTGCAGCTTGCTCACTTACTCTGTCTCTCCTTTTCTAGTTTATTATTTTTGGGTGTGTTTATTAATCCAGTGTGATGCACATGGAACATTTTGTTGGTAGTGTGCAAAATTATGGGGAGGGATTTTTATTAGAGGGACTTTATTTTGGTAAATTGTCAGTTGTGCACTAATTTGAAATACTACTGTGTGTGTTTTAAAGGCCTACAGCTGTCGACCAGCAGGACACAAATAAGCTTGGAATGACAAAACTTTCTGGAAAGTTTCAAGAAACTTGTGTTTACATATGTAAGTATCTTTTTCCAAGGTCATTTGTCAATAAATGCATGTTTCCATGAAGCTAATGAAGCATAAATAAATATTTTAGAAGCCTACACATTGTTGGTCCAGACAAACCAGTGGCCACTGGACCACCACAGCTGGCTGTTTAAAGGGTTATCACATGATAGATCTGCTCTGAAGTGGCTTTGCAGATTCACCAGAAACATGATCTGCTCAGAGAATGATCGATGCTCACTTGTCTGAACTGTTTCAATTTCAGTGGATTGTCATCCTCCTGAACTCATTCTTAGACAGGGTTTTGACCATAGTTTAACATTATAAACTAGAGCTGTGATTTTTGGTACTTTAATCTGTCCAACATTAATACTAACCATAATTACGGTGCTATCCCTAACCCCTTCCAAATCCAGCTAGCTCAAATCATAAGTGCCAGTTTCTGATATGAGTAAACACTGGACTGAACAATGCATCAAATGACAATATGAAATCAATGTGACAATGTAAAAAGGTTTCCATCGTAGCGATGAAGTGACCATCACCTTTACGGAGCTTTATGGTGAGTTTCAGGTCATTGTATACCTGTGCAGCCTGCTACAGGGGGAACACATGGCCAAACCAAACAGCCTTGATCTTCCCATCAGACCTCTGGACTGAGTTACAGTTTGTAACACTGTTGTCCCCACTCTGACCCCATCACATGTAGCTGAGGTTATAAATCACAGCAACTGAGTGCTAACTGAAATGCCACGAAGAGCCACTTGTAGTCTGGAGTCGAACTATATATAAATAGCCATGGACAGTTTGGTGGCATCATTTATGCAGGGTCCTCACCCCTCTGCAGCTTGTGACCTGTGAGCTGTAACCTTTGACCCGCTTCACACTTTATTGGAAACAGGAGCAGCTGGTGCATCCTGAGTGTGCAGCATTAACACTATTCTCCACAGCTTGGCCGTCTAAGGAGAACTGGAGTTGCGCAGCAGGTCAGAGAATTGTACCATATGTGTAAGTTTGTTTTTGAGGGTCATTTATTGAGACCAGGTTCAAGTGGACTAATGACTGATTGCTGATCAGTTGAGTACTCAGTTGTAAACAGCAGCAAGTTTCAACATAACAGCATAAGTGGGGGAATAGAATAGATTTCTCCCAAGATGACAATTCATCTTAAATGTGCTACCAGTTCAATTATATGGCCCAAATATGGTCAAGAATGAAGCTGATTCCAATTTTGGTGTTTTGCTTTTCAAAACTATGTGAATGTGTTTGTTTTATATAATTGTCCCTTCAAGTTTTGTTTGTCATTTAATCCCTACTCCACTAGCTTACATGAAAATGGTACAACTTGTAATTTTGCATAGTTTCAGACATTTTCTGCACATAAAGTGTATGTCTGACTATGTATAGCAAACTTCCAAGCAAATTGAAATTGTGTTTCCCTTGTGATCATGTGGCTCACCCATAAAGACTGCATAAGTCAGGGATCAAAGACTTTCGATCACTTAACCACCAATTATCTATTCATAGGCTGGAGACCTAAAATCAGTTGTAGTTTCTTATTTTCTTATTGCCAGTAGTAACGGGCAGTCTGGCTGGACCAGCCACTGCTTTGTGGACTGAAAATCTGTGAAACCAAAGAATACTGTTGCTTGACAGGAGCACATATGCTGCTTTGTGGTACATGTAGGTATTGTGATGCGTGTCTTGTGCAGAGGTGTTATGCAATATGATCTCTTTCTGCAAGGAGCCCACAAATGTCTTTGAAGAGACCTCTTTGAAGACGAGTCCTCCTCAGAAATGACACCCTGTGTCTCTGAGAAGTTTTGAAATTTTATGCTTCTCTACTCCAGGTCTGCAAGAGTGCATGCAAGTATTAAAGTTTGCTGTCAGTGAGTCAAGACAAGACTCTGCTTTGTTTCAGACCTGCAAACTTCAATGCTGCCTGGAAAAGAGATGTGCTGCAGCGTCCTGTGGCTGGATTTTGATTACTTCTTCAAAGCGTCTCTGTGCCGAACTGACAGACGTGTCCCCCTTCAACAGGGGTGAGGGGTCAAGGGTGACAGAGTCCCCGATGCTTCAGAAAAGATGAGAAAATAAACACTGGCACTTGAGGTATCAAATGTGTGTCATGCAAGCACCCAAGCCCCAGAGATTAGGAATTGTTCCTGCCAGTAAGAGGACAGGAAAAATAATTTTCCATTTTTACCAACTGCACATGCTATAAAGTTCACAAATTAAAGTTTGCGCCTCTTACGATTACAAATGAAGACCTGTGCTTTAAGAAGGCAGAAAATGATGGGAAGAGTCTGTGAATATAGGTCTGTAGTTGTTTAGGAATGAAGTCTGCCTGGAAAGATAATCAGAGAGTATGGGAAAAAAAGAAGAGAGAGAGAGAGAGAGGGAGAGAGAGAGAGAGAGAGGATTGAGAAGGGAGCTGCAGAAATGAGGGAGAGTGAGAGGTAAGGTGGGTGGGAAAGATGGAATGCAGGAGTGAGGGAGGGGACAGCTGAAAGAGGAGGAGAGGGTGGGACGCCGAGAGTGGGAAGGAGATTGATGATGAAGAGAGAGAGAGAGCCTACACAGCAACGAGAGCTTTAACAGAGGCCATGTGAGATTGCCAGTGAAATAACAAAAGCCATGACATCACCAGCTGGGTTGGATGTGAAGGACCGTCAGACTACCTGCAGCCATAATAACATTTCTTCCAACAGCCTGGTTTCTACTACAGGGCCAAATGGGGATAGCCAGAATTTACCAGCCACACGCCTCACATTGTTTAGTTCACCCATAAAATTCAGGTGTCCAAAGTTCCAAAACGTTACTCCTGTAAAATTTTAAAGCTGGAAATATTCAATGTTTTTGTTATTGTCAACTCCTTGCATGAAAAGAGCAAAAACCTAGAATGCCTCTAAATACTTAAACAGCTCCAAACCCACTCAGTGAGACTGAGAGCATACATTTTTAAAAACAGGTCAGAAATATACTTCCATTCAGAGCTGAAGCGATGAGTTGTTGAATATATTAGTCGATCAAAAATTAATCTGCAACTTCTTTAAGTCTACAGCCTCTCACCTATGAATCTAAGCTGTTTTTATTGTACGTAACTGAATATCTTTGGGCTTTGGACAGTTTATTGAACAAACAAGACATCTGAAGACATCACCTCGGACCCTTGGACACCTGGGAAATGACAGATATGTTTTTACCATTTTAATCTTAATTTCTTTACCTTTACAGTCCAAATGAATAGATTAATGGAGAAAATTACTGGCAAATCAAATGATAAAAACAATACTTAAGTTCAACACTACCTTCATTTTATAAGAAGGCTAAGTGTTTTCTTTTTAAAAACTGCTGGCTACTGTAGTTTAACTACACAGACATTACCTGTTAGCATGATCAAGTCAGTGCTTTTCATCTTTTTATAGGATTTATGGACATTAAAAAATATACCATCTAATGTATCTTCTATACTTAAAATAATTTTGGACTTAAAATGACTTCTGATGACCTTTTGGTTTGTGCACAACAAATTACATCAAGTCTAAACCAGCCGGCAGCCCTTAATTATCGACAATAAAATCTGCTTGTCTTGTCATAATATGAACTTAGATGTTTATTGATGGAGCATAAAAAAGGCTGGGAACTAGCAGTCTTATGGTTTTCCAGCTTGGCTAAATAAACTGTATCCACTAAACAAACTGCGGCTTACTGATTTCAAACATTGCCAAGAGAGTTATGGACTCTAAAGCAAATGTGTTAATTATGTTTGTAAGCTGTGGTGGTTTTCTTCTGTGGTGTTCTTAGTCTTCTTGTTTTTGCACAGGATGTTAAAACCCTCCTTCTGATTTGATATGCATATACACACGTGGACAAAATTGTTGGTACCCTTCTGTTAAAGAAAGAAAAACCCACAAAGGTCACTGAAATAACTTGACACTGACAAAAGTAATAATAAATAAAAAATGTACTGAAAATTAACTAATGAAAATCAGACATTGCTTTTGAATTGTGGTTCAACAAAATCATTTTAAAAAACAAACTGGCCAGGACAAAATTGATTGCTGAAAATGTAATATTTTCCCCAAATCAAGAATTGCAGAACTCAACACATCATGCCTCCCACAGATGTCAGAAATGCCTCACTTTTGCAACAACAACAAATGTGCAATATTGTAGGTGAGAAACTTTGAAATATTCTTATTTATTTGTATATCAGCTGTCATAATGTACAAGAAATTGTTCCAGTTTGAGATGTGCTGGATTTCGCCACACTGTGTTCTTTTTCAGTCTGAGGTGTGGCAGTACTGCCCACGGGAGAGATGAGGGGCAGGAAGTTACACTGTTATTGCTGTTTCATCATCTTAATTGTGTGTGTGTGTGACTGGGTGTTGAGTGTCCACCTCCGTGTGCCTGATGATTCAGACTCAGAGACACCCCTCTGTCTAGCTTGGAGCACATCAGTCAACAACTCAGCCCAATTTATGTTTGCATAAGTCAATGAGCGTCTCGCACAAACTCTTCACTATTTGAATGAGCAGCAGTTGACACCAAAGTGTGAGCCCAAGTTAAAAAAAAAAAGACGAAAGTGTCACACTCCACAACCATGGAAAAATAAATCTTTCTGTGTCTTTCTCTGAGGTATAAGCTTAAGAAATATATTTTTAAAATACAAGCCAGATTTCAGATATTGAACACATGATCAGTGCAAATGAGTTGGAGCGACGGTCAGAAAATGAGAGGAAAATAGAGGAAAGCAGTAGAATGTGGCAGCATCTGTGGAAATCTCTTCAAGGAGTCGGGGGTGGGGAGCACTTTGAAATAGTCCAAATCTCTGGAAGAGTTTGGTTTCAGTGGTCCGGGCATGTGTTTTTGAGAGAGAGGGAAAGAGGAGTGACGATGATGAGGGAGAGGGGTGGGGGGAAGAAGTGGAAACTTCAAGAGCATTTGTGAATGCTGACGTACACATTATTGAACTGCTTTGCATATTTTTAAACAAAGTATTTTTTGAGGTATTAAAGAGTAGGATATGCTATCAGATGATGAGCCCTCTCATAAAGAAAAGCACTTATGCTGCTTATGTCTGAAGCTTGTCGACAGCAAAGGCTGACAGACACTGGAGACACCTCAGGTATGAGAAGAATACAGTTTCAACAGAAAGAGAAACATGAAGCTTTGATTAATTTTTTTCCTCAGAGCATATTTCTCCTGCGCTCATTTTTCTTTCTCTTTGCTTTTTTCCTCCCTTTCTCTGTATGTGTCTGGTTTGTCTATCAGTGTGATCAGTGTTCCCACCTCTCTAACGGACCCAGTTTTTCTTTCTGCAAGTCTGTCAGGTTTCTTACTACCTGTTTTCAGTACTTCAAGCCCATCCAAATAGTCCACTGTTTTTCATGGGCAAATCGTCTGAACACTGTTCAGCAACCTGTAACAGCATTGAGACCAAATGGGCAAAAGACACCTGACATCTTAAAGATATTAAAAATTTATGAATTTCTTACCTGAAAGATCTCTAATGATCTAATGATGAATGAACATATTGAAAGCTACAGTAAAGCTCTGCATTGTCCTAAATCTACAACCACCACTGAGGAGAAAAGTATTAAAGTTACTTGCTGGAAGACTACTTGACAGTTAAAGTGTCCGTGAAGACCCCATGGTCTCACATGTGGGCCAGCCGTTCACATCTGGTCTCCATGGCCTCTTGAGATCTCCAACAGCATCCATCTGAAGAGCTGGCATTTAGCTGAACTGTAAACTGCCCGCTGCCAGCTGCCTCTCTCTTTCTGCATGTCCCTCACACTCGATGTAAAGTTTTCACTTTAAATACAGTTGATCAAACAGTTGTTTGACTCAAAGTGCATTTCCATCCACCTGTTTCAATGCGTATTTTCAATTTGTACATTGAGTGGAAACACCAGAAATTCAGATAAACATTGTGTTGGCTGAGGAGGAAAAGTTGGTGTAAAAGCAAAATGCAAGTTCCACTGAAGAAGACTTTGTGAATGAATATTATTTTGTGAACATAACAAACAAAACATCAGACCTGTGTGTAGCGGTGAGGAGACTCTAACCCTCTTCAATGAATACAAGAAACAAACTGAAATGCCACATTTCTGCCATATTTCTGCCAGTTACATCATTGCTTCGTGCACTCTTCTTGTGCAGTGGTTTAATGGCACCTGACTGATGAACTCGCACCAACTGTTTTGATGTGACCAACTCGTAGTATTCACATGACAGCAGTTGATGGAAATGTGTGATAATTTGCATTTTATTTTGCCCATTTTCTGAGAATGGGGTACAAATTTCCATGACATCTGAATGCAAACTTGACTTAAGACCTGAAACTAAATCTGGTTTAGTGAGATAAGATAATATAAACACCTCATGGACAGGGACTTAAACTCTAAATTAACATAGTCATAGTTATGAACATGTTTGTACAAAGACATTAGATGTTAGAATTAACAGTATCTATTAAAAACTAAGGGGCCACACTCATATCATCAGCTCATAATTGTGATGACTCCTCCCGCTCCTTTGTTTGTGTCCCACTCTTTTCTGTTTTGCAGCCTCTGTGAGCTGCTATAGGATGGAGCTGGGAGTGTCACCTTGCTTCTTATCCATCTGGGTGTGGCCTTCAGAAAGGATAAAAGGCCTGCCTTTCTGGTAGTTCAGGTCTCTCACTCTCTGCAAGGCCTGCATCCACCAGCACAGCCATCTTCTTCTTTGTTTGGTTTGTTGCAGAATCCAGTATTCACTACACACATTTCCACCCATCCACACACTGCTGACACAACTGATTCTTCTCCATTTTCCGCACTCCATCTCTCTACCATTATGATTATGATTTGTGTTGAAATTGAAATGAAATTGATTTGTTGATGGCATTGACCGTGTGTTGCTACCTTTCTTGTTGTCACCCCTGAGCCAGGTGTTAACAATAATAGTGTCCAAATTTCAGGTGAAGCAGTAAGAATGAGTAAACAAGGGAACGTTCATGCAGCTGCATAGCGTGCAGTCCAAACTGATACTATCCACCTACGTAGCATTGTTTGCAAAATGTTCATTTCTTTCACCCCCGCAAAACCCTCATTAAACAAAATCTGCAATATAAAAAAGTTACAAATTACTTTCATGCATTAAACTTTTTCCACTGTTGCTGGAAATGTCGTCTCTCACCACAGTTCTTCTGGCATTACTCACTGACTGTGCCATGAACGTACATGTTTAGAGGCTAATCAATGACAGCTGCCATAAGATGTGTCAGTCCCATAATAAATGGCTAAACAAACAATCAGAAAAAAGAAAGACAGCGAGGAGGAGCGAGTGACAAACTGCCTCATTGTGAACTACATAGATCCATCTGGGAGTGATTCACTTGCTCTGATTTAAAGTGTATTTATTGTCCGCATGGATGTTTTTTTTTTCTTGCAGGAACTAATACTCCTTAATGAGAAAAACCTTAGTCGCTACCGATAAACACTGCTTGAAAGAAAAGCTCCTCAGATACAAACTTTTCTCAGGTGCTAGCCAAACAACATAAGCTTTGTTTCCATGCAGTATTAAAAATCAAACACATTTGTGAATGTTGTTCTCTGACAGACCCTGAATGACTGAATTCCACACATGTTGTCTTACGACCAGCTGAAATTTGATTATGAAATTATATTAAAGTAACATAAATAAAAAAGGAACACGTCACAAGTGAATCCAACCATCTGCTCCTATTATGCAGTGTTCAGATGACATTTCACCATGGCAGTCTGACAGGAAACAAAATTTAGCACATCAAAAACATGCCCGGGTTTATGTGCATCTCGTAATTGATGGTTATGACACAATCAAAACAGTGTGAGGGGGTACTGTATTGTGAGGTCTCTGTGCCCTGTACGTATGGAGCTCATTTCCTGCAGTAGATCAGTCTAGGTTAGGCACATGAATGGACCCATTTATGGGGAATGGTCCTGTGGATGAAACCACGTGGTGAAATCTTGAAGGTGGTGAGAAGAGAGACTTGAGTAGAGGCGCTTTGTGTTGTTCATTGTGCAGACCAAGGAATTTTAAAGAACACTCTCGATGTTTATTATGTCTATGTCAAGAGATATAATGAAAATAATGAATTTAAAGTGCCTGTATGTGGAATTTAAACATTTCAGAGTCAGAAATGATATGGACAGACAGCATCAGCATTAGACAGAAAAAAAACTGAAATGGTGTTTATTTTATTGAAACACAATGAAACAAAAGAAACATTTTCATTACATTAAGCCAGCCAAAATTGTCAGACATGGCAACACCTTATTCCATTGTCAGAAGTGGATTCTTAGATATCTTTAATAGTTCATGTATTCTATATTATTAGTCTTTAAGTGCTGTTGTGTCTGAATTTCAGCGTCCAGGTACAAACAGAAAAGACAGCAGCTGCAGACTTGTGCTGAACTCAGCAGTATGATCGTGCTCCTTTTCTCCCATCCACATTCTTGCCCTCAGGAACCCCCGGAGAAACCAGGCCTGGTCCCTCCCCTCCTTTTTAGAGCAACAGCTGCATAACCCTGACTTGAACAAGCTGGGCTCCCCTGACCAATGGTCACATACACACCTCTGACAGGTTGCAGTGATAAACTTTTCACAGAGTCACTCAAAGAAGAGGATCGACAAAACTTGTTGGAAAGAAAGTGAGGTATGAGATATGAAGAAAGGTGTATCCATGCTTTTTATGTCCTTTTGCTCTTGGACTAATCTGCTGTATGGATCCCTTTTCTGTTTTATATTTTATCCTCGCTGTCATTTATGGTGATGAAAAAGAAAGATATCAACCACCTCTTTAATTAGAAAATTACCCATCACATGACAGGAAGTCACAACAACCCAAGCTTTGACTTACCACACCTACATTTGGTAATAATTACAAGGCTGTCAGTCAAATTAATTGGTGTCAAGTTGCAGTGAACATACAGTACACAAGCACAGATTCAGACAGTCCTCCCACCCTTCCTCTTCATCTGTCTCTCTGTCTCTTTCTCACACACACTCACCCAGGAGCAGGCATATACACACATGCACACACACATAGACTTTATACATATAAATGGCTACTTGTCTTTTCTTGGCTTTTGAACCAAACTTTATTTGAACATGGGGACCTTTAAAAAGCTCCACAGCCACTGGTACACCAGGCTTGACTGAGCCAAGTGAGTATTTTGATAATAGGATCAAGCGGCAGAGCCTACAGTAGGTCGAGTAATCCACCAATCACAGAGTCCCTTTTTTAGTGGGGTAATAGTGGGGTTAAAGCATGCCAGTACTTCAGATGACAGACATTTGACCCAAAGCATGCCATTAAGTCAAAGAGTGTCTGTTTTTTTGTGCTTGAAGCTGGGGTGTGTATTCGGTTGATGCCAGTCATTCAGCGCCCTGTTAAATGAGATAGTTGTAGTGACAACTTTGTCTCTGGCTTGTGGTGCAGTCATGTACACTTTTGGCAAGAAAAGAAATTCCAAAATAATTTAAGACAAGCCAAGAAAAAGCTAAAATAGAGGATGCAAAATATAAGCATCAACCCTAACCCAAACATTTTGGGGAAATGCACTTTTTTGCTTTCTTGCAGAGGGTTAGTCGAGAGAATTGACATGAATATTTAAATTTAGAGAGTACCACCAGCAGCTAGTTAGCTTATTTTAGCACAAGAGCTTGAAGAAGTGGGGACACAGCCAGATTATCTGTCTACAGGTAAAAAAAAAGCCTACCATCACCTATAAAGCTTGCAAATTAATATGATATAATTAATTGAGTATATAAGTTATGGTTTTATGGGTGTTTTGTGCCCAGTAAGTTTATAGAGTTGCCTGACAAACTCCCAGGGACCATAATTAGTTAGTTATTTAGTTAGTGTAGGTAAATGATTCTTTAAATAAAGGAATATGTTTCTGTTTATGTGCTGGCATTATATATGAATCATCGTTTTTCTTTGCAGTAATATGAATTCATAGGAAATGATTATTTTAACTCTCAGCTGTGTTGTGGGGTACAATAATGTTGCATAATCACGGGGCAAATAGCATCTGCTGCTGTAAGTGGAATGTTCCACACATAACTGCACTGTTGTAGCTCCTGGCCAAAAACCATGAATGACGGGACTGACATACATCCAGGAGGAAAGAGAGAGCTAGGGAGAGAGTGAGAGAGAGAGACAGCAAGAGAGCGAGAGAGAGATGGGGGATAAATAGTAGATACTTCTCCTCCCTCCTTAATGTGTTGTGGAAAATAGATAAACTCTTGGAACAGTTGCAGTTCACTACAGCTTTCAGATCTGAGGTAGATCTGATAGAAAGTTTGTCCAAAAGAAACAGACCCCCATTTCAAGGAAAGGAGGACAGTTCTCCTCTGGAAAACAAAGACACATTGAGAGCTGCGCCTGTGTGCTGGAAAGATGAACTGATTCCCGGTGCCTCAAGCTGGACCATGTTAGAGAGACAGAAAAAAGGTAACCTCGAGTGTTAATGAAAAACAGAGGAGTTGTGGTTTCTTTATGTCCTTTTGTGGGACATCCTCCCTGTTGCTGCACTGGATTGGCTGAAAGAGTTTTGTGATCAGTAAACAAAGTCTAGTTCATTCCCCAGGCACTTTTCTCAGTCAGTATTTCTCTCTGCGGGACTTTTATTTGTTTCTTCTTTTCTTCCCATCTCGCACACTTTCTACACACCCACCTAAGCTGACTGGACAGCAGAGCTTCATAGCTCTCCAAGTCTGAGCTGTCATACCCCTGAAAAGCTGTGAAGGATCTCCCCACCTCAGCTCATCCTGGCTTCAATCTGGAATCACTCTCTTAAAAAACTCCGGCTGAAGCACTTTCAAGCTGTTGCCATCACAGCTGCTGTGCCCCTGCAGGCCTAAAGAGAAATGACAAAAGGATCAATAAAAAGAGAAAAATTACAAAAAGTTCTTCAAAGTGACAACAGCTTGAAGATCAGTTCAGACGTGACAGCAGACAAGCTCCTGAAGATGCCTTTTCAGTTCAAAGGTCAAAGTGTATAACACAGATACATTAAAATATCTCATATATATATCCTTATCCAACAGCATATATTATTCTCAATATTCATTTATACAATTCTAATGAGACAGCTTACCACATTGTTCCAATACAAGTACACAATATAAGGTATACTAGATTTACACCAACCATGTACAGAACATTACAAGGCATCATGGTATATTGGAAATATCTTATTTTTTTAGGCACTACTTTTTTGTTTTAATTTTATCTCAAGTTAAAGCTTTTATATTTTTATTTTTATATTTTCTTACCCACCCCCTGGAAAGTACTCATTTCACTGTGGTGTACACATGAGCATGATATTGTTAAACTTTAGGAATATTTCAAACTACTGGCCAGCTCTGCCACAGACAGTGTTTGCACAGGATGGAGTCTTGCAGTAAATTTTGTGGTGGAAGTCCTCTGGACACCGGCCTGTTGTAGTTCTAACATTTGCAACTCTCTAGCCCCAGCTGAATCAATAAAAGCCAGCACTGTCACAATGGTGCACTACTGACCCCCCACCCACTCACGCATCGATGTGCACGTTCACACACACACGGACACACACAAACATATGCTTAGTCATGCAGGAAGGCAGTGGCACACAGACAAAGACACACACTCACACATACACCAGACACCAGACCGTTCCCAAATATGTACATTCCTCACACTCGAATGAGATCCTTGGCTCTTTCCTCGGCTCCGTGCCCTCTTGGACAAGGAGTCTTGTTGCGTAGGTCCAGCCATGCAATTCTCTTATACACTTTATGTTTCTGCAGAGAAGTCCTGACATCATGTTGTCATCCCCATTGATGGATGTCTGACTCCAGCGCTTTCCAAGTTTTACTAATACACAAAACTGGAAAACAATTATTCTTCCTGTACTGTTATGTCTGGGTGGATTTATGAGCCAAAAATGAGGTGTATTCAAGATTTTATTAACACTTTTAGCACTTAACGCCTCAGTTAAGGAGACTGACCATGAAACTGACTGAAAACTCAGCAGTGGTATGAGTACATATCAAACATTTTTACCCCCAGATTGTAGAACACTCAAAAATATGTCCAATCTTGTTCAATAAAACACAGATTTTGTAAATAAAAGTAACAATAATAATAATTATTATTTTTCTCAATCCCTGGACATTAAACCGTGAGGATTTTCCAGTTGATTAAGATCTGCATCATATAGCAACTGATTTGTTGTATTGCTTGTTGTAGCACGTTGTCCATGGTTTCTAATTCCCTTCAGGAACAGGCAACCCAGAGTCATCAGTTACAGGAGGAGTCACCACAGGGTCAAATGTTAAACTTTCTGCCTTGACAAAAAGGTTAATATGAATGAAACGATACAAACCTGTACATAGAAACATAAAAAAGGCACTGCCATGGTCCCACATACAGTATATGCACATATTTTGGTATATTTACTGCTTTGTAAGTGTTTAAACATTTTATTACATCTGAAGTAGGGCAAACTTAGCTTAAGATCTTAATATCTTGGGTCACCACCAGGTTTTTTGTTACTTTGTCTCCCTGTTATTCCTTTTACAGTGAAATTATTCCTAAGTTTTGGAAACAGTTTTTTTTCTTTCCTGCTTTTTAAAACTAAGGCTGCAAAAGGCAGCAATCCATAAAGGTACTTTTTGTAAGTCCCAGTCCTATTCTGATTGAGATTGCATTTTCAGGTGTTAATGGGGTTTCTATGTTGTATATATTACATGCAACACTGGACATTTTCAGTGTTGCATGTAGTCATTCAATATGGCACAATTTAACATAAAAACAATGGATACAGTTATTTAATTGTTCCTTTAAAGGTTGTTGCCATCAGAACAGAACATATTTTTTACTTCAATTTCATCTCTTCCTATTCAATTTTATATGTATAAGTTCAGATTCAGCTTCTCAGGATGCACTTAAGGGACAAAGTTCATGTTAGGGTTAGATGATGGTTACTCTAGTGGTGTCTCTAAAAAAAGACTGGTGAGCTTCTCTACATAGCATCTCAATAGTTTGGTGGCCATTTCTGTCTTGGCGGCTGATTTGTTTCACAAAAAAAAATGTTTTGCAGTGTTTCCTTGAGTTAGTTGTCATGGTTACTGCTTGTCCTTGTCACCCCAGTTCCACCCAGGTTTCTTCATTTCTAACCAAACCAAAATGTGTTTCTGGCACAAGTGATGACGGGTCGGATAGACGATGCTCAGCAGCGAATCAAAATCCAAGCTCCAGATCATCCCTTTACAAATCTGTTGGTAAAGTCATGTTTTTTCATAGTGTATGACCCTGCTCTTCTATTTGATTGACCAGCTATGAGCAGATGAAATGTTTTTGTTGTTTATCCTCAAAACTGTTGGTTATGAACATATGACCAAGTTGGGTATCAGCTGTTATTATTGATATTATTATATGTTATTATTATTATTTTACTTCTTCAGTTTATCCTAAAGTTTATCTAAAGTTTATCCAAACACTGTCTCCAATGCTATTAATGTCTTTAGATACATAAAGAGTGACAAATGAATCCTCAGAGGTTTTAACTTCAGGGCCAAGAAAAGAGAAAAGGAGTATTTTAAATTATTGTATTTTTTGGGACTACAACTGATAATTGTATTGGACAAGAACCGACATGAGCATAAAGCTAAATACCATGCTAGTGCTTAAGAAAAATGTCGTCTCCCTCAGTAAAGGTGTTGATGAAAGGGAGGCTTAGAGTAAACAAACAGATTTAACACATGTATAATAAAGCACTTGTAGTTGTTCAGTTTGGATGTTTGGCTCTGCTGCTAAAATACATGAATTCAAATACATGTCTCGCTTTCTATCTTTATCCCTCGGCACAAAATACAGCAGGCATTACGCTGCAGAAGTAAATTAGCAACATACTGTAACAGCACACACTAATCTGCCTGTTTTGAAAAGTGATACTAGTGTATTTTTCTCTTTGCTCTTTCCTTCCAGTCCTCAGGTCACGGTGAGTGCTCTGGCCGACTCTATAATCTGGCTGAAAGCAGGCCACATGGCTCTCTATCTCGTGAGGAGATCCCTCTGTGTGGCTGCTCATTCTTTTCAGCCGGCATCTAAGCCTCTCAGGAATGCTGAACTCTCAGACTCAGACTGTGCAAAGTGTTGCATGAGTGTGGAGTTAGACATTGTGCCCCAGCCTGTGTGTGCGCCAGTGGCATTTGTCTGTGTGTGTATATGATGTTCACAAGCCTTTCATTATGATTACCTACAGCATATTGCAGATCTTAGGCCTTTGGCATTGAACACTGAAACAGCACAATTATTTGAGCCTGATTGTACTGTTTTTTTAGATTTACACAGTGGCAAGAGGCTCTGAGTTTATAACATATAAAGCTTTTTAGTAGCGAGAAAACAACATTGTTGTTCGGACTGCTGGCCCTTCTGGATCCTCAGAGTCTTACAGAATTATGTTTCTGAGTCACACGTGATAATCTCTTGAACGGGTCCAATTGAACTCATTAACCTTCAGGCTGGTGAAATAGGTCAATTCGTGCACCACAAAAAGTTTGCACAGACTTCCTCTTGTAGTCTTGTAGGGATTTCAATATGCCTGATATTCTGTAAATGAAATCGTAAAGAGGAAAGAAACTAACTAATTGTACAAAACTGAACTTTACATTGCTTATTTAATTGCAGTTCATTATTTTGATTCCATTTGTCCATTGCGCTTTAGCCTTAGTTTGGCTTCCTCTTGATCTTCCTTCTCATTTGAAAACAATATTTTGGTATTTATGCAACCTTTATACATTTACCAAAGCACTATACCTAAAGCTATAAGAGAATTATCCCCAGTTTGTTTACTTTCATAACTCTTATTGCAGTGTTTCCAGTCTCAGCTTTAAAAAAAAAAAAGCTTTAAAATCTACTGTAAGCTGCCCGCCCACCTGCCAGACAGACAGACAGAGTTATTAGCTGGTGAACATAGTGGAGCATTAAGCAGACAAATAGCCGGATCATTTTTATAGGAGTCGGTGCAGACCAAAAGCTAAAAGGAGTGTAAATATTTGACTTGCATTCATCAGGTGAGCCACAAACATGACTTCAAATTAATGTTAGTGTTGGATCGTGTCTGCTGGACAGGCTTAAATTACAAATTGACTTATAAAGTTCAACAAATGTCTTTTAGTCCAAGTTAAACTATGTCAGAGGCAAGAATCAGATGTGTTATTTTGAATGTATAAAAATGACAAAAGCAGCTCTACTCTTTTCACAACAGTCACACCAAAGTTACTGAATGCAAACCTTGATGATTATCAGCAGGCCAGGTCGCTGTGGTTCTCTACAGTACGGCCTTTAACTGGATCAACCTCCCTCACTTGGCTATTTTTGCCTCTGTGCTGTTAAAAAAAACACCGACCCAGAATGAGTGGCAGGACGGGGTGGAGGTCTTCACTCTGGGACTTCAGGTATTTTATACAGGAGAACGTGGCCCCTCAAATTATACTTCCCCTTCATGCCTCCGTCCTTCCATTCCTCCTCCTCCTCCTCCTCCTCCCCCCAGGTCTGCTTGCTCTCTTCCTTTGAAACCTCAGACTCTCATCAATAGCCTTTTTGAGTGGGGCTGTTTGGTTATAAACACCGGTTAAAAAAACAGCAGGGTGAAGGCTGTTGATGGTGGCCGATTTCCAAAAGCAGTGGATGTGTGAGCGGAAGAAAAGGGAGCAAATGTTGAAAATTAAAGGGAGATGGAGAAGGAGGGTGATGGAATGAGGGAGACAGAAAGAGGTAAGGTGTGTGTGTGTGTGTGTGTGTGTGTGTGTGTGTGTGTGTGTGTGTGTGTGTGTGTGTGTGTGAAAAGGCCGTACAGTAGTAAGTGGTCTCCTAAGGTGAGTCCAGCGGCAGCACATGGTGAGAGGTTGGACTGTGCGCTCCCTCCCTAACCCGCTGACACAATGGGACTCTGTGTGGCGGACCTGAGGAATGCTGAGAGATGGCAGCGCTTTGGAGAAGAGAAGGGAAGAGGGGGTTTTGGGGAGAGAGGGAGGAGGGAAGGTTTGGGTTTGGGTAATGAACAGGCAATACAGAGACATGACAATGTAGAAGAAGCACATAATGTCTCTTTGTTGCGTTGGATAGCTGCGGACTGGCCACTGCCTTTAACCTTTGTGTCTTTCAACTTTTCCTTTTCCTTTTAATCTTTACACTGCCATGTTTTCTATTTTATATTTTAAGACAGGTTTTATGTGTGTGAATGAACTCTTTTTCTTTTTTTCAAACCTTTACTTGTCACCTGAGGGACAAGTAAAATATGAAATGAAGACCATGTGACAGATGGAAATATAAATTACATCCACTCATACTCTGGTGTCAGTGTTGTATATAAATGAACTTAGTCATAAAAGGCAGGCACTTTCTGGTCATCAGAGAAAAGAAGAAAAAAAACTTTCTTACACATACATTATACATGCATATGTTGAGTTTTTAACCCTAAACATATAATATTTTCAGTGACAGGCACAATGCTTTTGTCAAGTGAAAAATATCTTACATCTATGATTACCAGATTAAATATACTCTGGGATATATATATATATATTATATCATCAGATTTCCATTTTATCAAGAAGAAACTTTTTTTTACTTGGTATTGAGATAATGAGTTTTAAGTGAAACTTTCAGAAATCTGAAGGTGAGGATCAGTCATCTAAACTGTATGTACAATAACCCTGTAATACCAACACATCCACCTACAAATGTAATATATTAAACGTTAATGTACAGGTTGTGAAATAACATGTTTATATTATGTATTTTGCTGTACATATCTGACAAAAACATATAAAGTCTCTCTACATGCATGTACTATACATAAACCACCAACTCTCTGCACTCTGATGCACCACAGCACTACTATAACTTTGTATACAGAGTTTACAACAGTTTGAGCTGTATGTATGCATCTACTTTGCTGACATATTTTCCTGTACATAACAGTTATGTGTTTATTTCTGTGTATCTCGAGTTAGCTTATTGTCCTTGTTCATTGTGGTCTCATTGTGGATGTCTTTTCTGTAAAACCGAAAGATATTGTTTAAAAACATTTCCGAGGAAGTACAAACCCTTTGTGTCGATTGTCAAAGTTTGCTTGCATATGGAATATGCTCATTGCTGCCACTTGTGGCTGTTGGAGGAACTAAAACACCCACTACATCACTCGCCATCAGACAACTCAAGGAACATGAGCCCATCACTGTTTGGCGCACCACAATGAGACGAAGAAGGTGTCGCTTTAGAAAGCTTCCTTATAAAAGCAACAGGAAGATGTATTATTTATCAGAAGTGTTTCCAAGCTGTATTTTTTAGGTTTGACTGGAGAAAAGACTTCAAGGATGAATACTACCTGGTTGGTGTAAAGTTTGGTTAAACGCACCACCTCCTTTAAGGAGCAGCACACAGTCGCTTTCCTGAGCTTTGCTATGAAACCAATGGGGACTGTCACAGCCACGATGCGTTCACAGCAGCTAATTATATTTAACATGTCCTAACCCTTTTTTGTTTTCTAATGCATTCTTTGCCTTACTTTTTTAAGATTATTTGTACCATAAGATTTATTCTTCTTAACCGCTTGAAAAATTGATTTATGTTCCTACGATAAAAATTACCATAAATATAAGGGACAGATGGAGGTTGGTTTAGGTTGAGACAGGAAGCATATTCAGACAGATGTGAAGTCTGAGGTCCAAAGTAAAGAGAAATAGGATAGAGAGAGAGAGAGAGAGAGAGAGAAAGAGAGAGAGAGACAGTGGACAGTGTGAGATCTTGGGGGGATAAGAAGAGGAGGACTGGAGAAGAATGGTTGAGGAGAGAAGTGAAAAAAGAGAAAGTTTGGGATGGGATCAGTCAAGGGGGGGGTGGTGAGCGACTGGGTTAGAAATGGAAGGGAAGAAGGAGGAAGAGAGGCAGAAAAAGAGGGAAAGAGGTAACAAGGAGCATGACAACAATAACTACATTAACGTAGGTACTACTTCTGCAGTATTTTCTTCCAATGCCCTTTATAGTTTCGCTCTTTATTTTTCACTCTAGTGCGTTTATTTGAGAGCTATGTTTACTACTTGGCTTATTGAAATGTTATGAATCATATGATGTTATAAGCATATATAATAAAATGCATTGCAATAGATTAAACAACACAACATTATACAGGAGTATAATAAGCTGGCTAATAAGTACCTTTACTTTAAATACTCAAAGTACATTTTGATGGTATAACTAACACATTTTTACTCAGATAACATTTTAAATAGAATGCATACTTTGAGGTCTTGCAACTTAAGCTTATCTGTGACTGCAAGGAAAACATCCAACTGCAGGACATGTAAGAAGAGATATTTAGTCAAATGGGTGACAGCTGGAATCAAAGGGAAAGGGAGGAAGACATGGTATAAGATGAAGAAGCAGAGAGCTGACGGTAGAGATCAAACACGGACTAAAGGTGGATCAAGGACAGGAGAAACAGGATGTAGGAGGTAACTGTAGCGTGTGTTGTCTGGGGTGACATTAAGATAAGCAAGGAAGGAAATATGGGATGAGGTGAGAGAAGGATGAGGAAAAGGGGAAAAGAGAAGGTCAGGTAAGCGATGGTGGAGAAAGAGAAAGAGAGAGAGAGAGAGATGATGGCAGACTTGTTTACAGACTCCCCCACACTGAGCAGGCTCCAGGGGTCTAAAAGGAGACCGGGACTCTGCAGTTGGCTAAGGGCAGTTTAAAGGTGTTTTTTGATGGCTCAGATAGGGGAGCGATGTGATTAAGGAGCCCACTCTGGCTGTAGGATGAGTTTAGATGTTTGATAAATAACCACAGCCAGCCATAAATGTGACCTTCAGATCTCAAGTCTGGGGCAGGTCAGAAAAGTTATAGCTTCAGTAAATAATTGTGATATTTTGGGCGTAATTTGTGTTTTTACATGTTATTCACTTCAGACTACAGATTAGTCTGTAAATACTAGTTAGTCACACTACTGTTACACATGTCATATAACAATTCATATTTGTCATTCATATATAGTCATATTTTGATCATGCAGAAAACAATGCACTGCATAAAGGTAAAATACTTAAGATGTGTGGAAGGATCTAAATAAATTCCTCACTTGTTACTTTTTTTGTTTTGTTGTTTGTTGTTGTTGTTTTGTTATGGACTCATGGTTTCATTTATTGTTCAAATATAAAGTAACTGGAGGAGGGCAAACTCAACACTCACACCAGAGTATGAGTGGATGCGATTTGGTTTATTACATGTGGATTTTGTCTTGGATGTTTCCTCTCTGCAGATCTCAGAAGACACACAAATAGGAACAGAAGACATACTGTGTTTCCAATTGTATATTGAAGAGTCTTGGTACTTATACTTCTCCTTTATTGAAGTTGAGCTGACAAAAGATAGACAGACAAGAGAAAATGATAGTTAGGAAATGCTGTTTGTGAATACCTAAATGAGTACCTCTGGAAACCTTTTAAATCATGAAAAGGCTATGTTTCTTTGCAACATTAAAAGAGAGTATATTCTCTTTTACCTGAGTGATTTAGTTTTAGGGGGTGTGCTGAAGTCTTACAGCTCTCCCCAACCACTGCAGGCATTTTTGGCAAACAATCCCAGACAATCTGAGGCGATGCTTACTGCGCAGCTTAAAACAACAGAAAGCTCAAAGCAGAGAAAAGCAGAAAGAAAGAAAGTAAATGAGTGCCTCATGAGAAAAGCATCAAGCAATTAGTAAGCTAAGACCAAATCCAGAGCTATAAGGTGACTGATTATTGAACTTCTATCAGGATGCCTGATAAAAAACAAACAAACAAACAAACAAACAAAAACAAGTGTGATGCTCTTGTTGTTCTATGTGGGCTGCTTAGTAGCCAATAGTTTTGCTAAAACAGTCATAAGTGAGCTTTACTGTGACTTTATTTTGAAGACTTGC
Organism: Scortum barcoo; assembly: GCA_023238725.1. Classification (NCBI taxonomy): domain Eukaryota; kingdom Metazoa; phylum Chordata; class Actinopteri; order Centrarchiformes; family Terapontidae; genus Scortum; species Scortum barcoo. Next base: position 12,075,169 of record CM041537.1, read on the forward strand.
TAAAGGTCCTTAAACGTGGCATGCTTTTTATACAGCATCCCTTGCAATGCATTGGAGTTTTAAAAGAGGTTATGCATTGTGGACATCCATATTTACTGGCTAGAAATCAACTTCCTCCTTATTATTGTTGTTCACATGTTTCTAAGTTTCTTCTCAGATTAGTGCCACCAACTATCAATAAGTGGAATAGCATGAAACTTATCAGCAGAAATGTGTGTCACTGTTGCACAGAGCAAAGAAAACAGTGTACCACGAGTAAAAACATTTCTCCCTAATACTACTAATGGTGAGAAACTCCGGAGCACTTTAAACTTAATACTTTCTCATTCACTCACTCACATCCTATAGGAATGAATGTTTCCTTCTCCACATATTGATTTAGTCCATATTGCTAACAAAGTATTTTCACTCCTGCCACCACAAAGAGTCGAGAGCCTCCTTAATAGAGCGCTGCAGGTATCTGTAATCCAGGGTTGGGGGCAGACACACTTAAGGCCATGATCAGAGCTGCTCGGGAAGGCAGGAAGCAGGTCACTGGGCCAACGGAGAGGGTTACCTGCATGGGCGGACAAAGGAACAGTGTGCTGGATGGGGCAGAGTTAATATGCTGTCCATATGGCGGTGATAACTCTTAAATAGATAAAAAGAAAAGCAAACAAATCTTGGCATGTTTGTCTTGTGGTCGGAGTTATTCACGATGTGTGTCCGTGAATATGAATCTTTTACACAGAGAGGAGTGTGTGAGGGCTGGAAATAGTGAAACACTGTTATATATTGGTACACTGCAGGGTATGCTTCTGCTGTGTGTGTACGTCTGAGAGTGTAATTCATAGCCACCTAAAGAGAGACTATGTGCATTGCGGTGAATGTGATGTGTGTGTCTGTGTGTGTGTTCAACCAGAGAACATGAATTTGCGAACAGGACCAATATTCAGTGGACTTGCGTGGTGTGACATTGCAAAGCCTCAGATTAAAAGGCCCCCTTGTGGAAGAAATGTCATGTCAACCGTTTCAGCAAAAGAGCAGCAATCCTCTAAGCTGATTATAGTGCACCATTAAACAAAATGAATCAGGAATTAAACATTCTCGCCAAACAACTCAGAGCTATCCAGAAAGGCAGTGCTGGCATTGTTATCTGTTTTTAATGGTCTTATTCCAGAATTATGGACTTAATCACACAGGGGGGATTTAAGTCTTGATGGAGAGATCTGCTGTTTTTAGTTCCTTCTTTTTCCTTTGATGACCTGAGGTGTACTGATGGACAGCAGTATTGTATGAAAGTTAAGCTGTGGCTGTCAAAACATACTATCAAGAGAGGGCATAATGCTGTAGTGGATTATATGGGATAGTACGTGTCATTTTCATCCACTACTTTATCACCACATTTATTCACTTTTTAATCAGACAGATCAATTTTGAGTTTCTTAAACAGGAAGAGAAAAACTGTCATCCTATGCTGTTCCACATTATTATAGTGTGAAGTATAGCAATCTTACCACATCAGTTGACAGTTTTTTTATAGTGTTGTTTCACTGCTCCAGCATGGACCCCCCTCAGTGGATTAGGTTGGTAGACCAGTGAGCCTTAATCGGCCGATGGCAGAGGTCCAGTAAATAACTTCAGAAATTAGTTGAATGGCTGCTCTGTTCACCTGTGGTGAGTCAGATGGTGCCTTTTCCAGTAACTCTCATAAAAAAACAGGCTGAAGAGATCAGAGGGAAGAGCATCCAGTGATTAGAGGAAGGTGTCTGAGCTTTGACACGACACTGGGGTCAAAAATCAGATGCCAGAAAGAAATTATTTAATCTGTCAAAAAGGCAGTGATCCAGAGAGAGAGAATGACCCACACAAAACATGGAGGTGTTATATCATCACTGTTTCATTTACACAACACCGTGTTGTCTTGAAAACAGTTCATTTTCAAATGGTCAAAAGACATCGCAGCACAAGCCAATCTATGAGCAAGCAAGTAAATTCTATTTATACAGTACCTTTCTAGATCCCATGACAATCACAATCCCATTACAATAAAAGAGAAAGGCAAGGGATAAATGATGACAATACATAATAGCTACTGAAGGTCAGAGCTGCTTTTTCACCAGAAATGGAGAACAGGATTAGCCGCATATTTAATCTAGGCAAGATTAGGAACACCGAAATAACCAATAATGGCTGACTTCTCGCAAAGGTACTCATTTCCCCTTGGCAGTGTATTAGCTTATAGTTTAGTATGGACTGGAACAGTCTCTTAAATTATCTGTCTTGTTATTAAGGTTGTTGGGGATGTCTGATTCATAAAACTGTTCAATATTAAGCACATATGTGTAGCTTTTTCCCCCCAACTTCTTTTAAACTCTAATCTAGGAATATGGATAAATCTCTTGGGCTGTATTCAGAGAAAACAGAGACTTTTTCACTCAAAATCCCCCAGTCTAAGATTAGTGAAAGAAATGTTAAATTGCTTCCCACGTATGTTGGTCTTTATGTTTATTTCACCAACTGCCTAGTTAACTAAACTGTCATTGAATCCAAGTCCATCATACTTTGGCTAAATTGGATGATTATCTTTCAGTTTGGCTTGCTGTGGCACTGACTCAGCGGCTGGGTGTCTGGTAGAGTGGTTGACTTTTCCACTGACTGCAGAACAAACACCTGGTTTATTTTTTCAGCTGCTGCTTAACTGATGTATCGGGTGCTTATTAGTGGACTAATTTGGATTTTTGTCTGACTGATTAATCATGATATCTGCTGATGGACAAGTAAGGTTATGCCCATTTCAAATGTGGACGTTTGGGCTTTGAAAGAGATTTTCCAGATGCTTTTCTAATAGATATGTACAATAGTCATCTCAGAAAAGGGCACGTCGGTGTTGCCCATATTGAGTTTCAGTTGGGTCATTTTCTTGTGCCCTCAGAGAAAGGAGGAGGCAAGGGTGGGAATGTTTAAGTGGAGGGATGACATACATATCCTCCTTGTGTTTTGGTTCCAAACAGTGAGGGAAAGTAAAGAAGCTGATGAAGTTTGTTAGGGTGCCAGTGGTGATGATTCTACCCCCCAGTCTGGAAACTTTATCCAACTGCAGGTTTATTGTGGGAGTAGAAAGTCAAATTCCCTCTCTGGCGGCTCTATTTTCTTTGAGCCGGCCAGGATTTTCAGATGTAAAAAGTCCCTCTGTTTATGATGTTTCCACAGGTAAACTCAGCTCTGGAGCAGAGGTATTTTCTGACACTGCACAAACTCTGATGGCTGGGACGAAATGTGGCATGCCCTAGATGTTCTGTTTGCTCCTGCTAACAGATGAGCTCGGTACAGCAAATGTTTGGTGAGAGCCTCCGTTCCACCAAGGGAAATAAACCATCCTTGGCTGCAGACATAATACTGCCTTCTCTCGCATAAATGTACAACATTTTTATGAGATTCGCTCCATTAGCAAGACCATTAAACCCTGTTTATTTTACTTGACATCTAAATTAACAGGCGGTACAAGGACAGTAATTCTGTCAAAGGCCCACAGGAATAGAAAGACATTTGCCGAGTAGCAGTATGTATAGCTGCTAAAATAATTGTGATCTCAAAAAACCACTGCAGGTCGTGTCTCGACATTGCTCAATTGATGCTTGCTAAGCCCACCACCCTTTGTTACCATTGCTATGCCTGTCAAGATTTCCATTCTTGTCAGCACATAATAGTTTACAATGATAACAGTGGCACATTCACCGCTTAAAATTGATTTAATTTCATTTTTTTAAAATGTGTTACTGATTTAAGACAGAGAGATACAAGAAAAGTTCTCATTTCTAATCTGTGATTGGCACACTTTTGTTAGGCTGTAATAAGCTAGCTGTGCATACTTACATTTGCAGCTCATGTAGAGCACATAAACATAGCGTTTAATCGATTCCTTACAGTTTATCATGTGTGTTAGGTTTTAGAAAGGCTAAAAATAAAGGTACCATCCTCCTTGCTCTTACTGCTTACTGGTCTACTTACATTTGCTATGGTGGGCCAATCACCTTTCAGGGCAGTCAGTTTAATTCAGCTCACTTACTCACTTTTTCTTCATTTCATCCTGTCTCATGTTAGTTTCAGTTTCTGCTCTTTTATCACAGAGGGTCCCTTTCTCTTTTATTAAATTATTTCTGGGTGTGTTAAAGCGTTGTGCACAGGAATTTTACACAGATTACAGCTAAAGTTGTGCCTAACCACTGTACAGCACTTGCACTTAAATACTTAAACAAAGTGTGCAATATGCATCTCTGGGAGCAATGCTGTTTTTATGTTACTGCCAGGAAATCACAAAAATACATCAATTAGTTTTGGGGTCTGCTCAGAATGAAACCAGCATTATATCTCTGATTGAGTCTCAGACAGACAGACGGCTGTTACACCAATTAGACTTTGGCTCCGTGTCCTGCTGTACTCCCCGCATCTGAACAATTATTTTCTGCTCTCTGGATGATGGGGTTTCATAATGGCACATTTACAGGGAGCACAGCCCTAAAAAGTCTGACAGTAGAGGTGCTGATCAAGAGGCTGTGCTCACGTGCAGGTCAGCAATCAGGTATCATATCTGAGCTTTTATTTTTTAGATTGGGTGAAATTCTTACTTATGTTTTTAAATGTTAAATCTTCTGTACTCAGCTTATAGACCTTCCTGTGTTATCCAAATGGTTTTTGGTTATCCAGTGTTTAATATAAATCCTTCATAATGAAAACAACCTTTCAGCCTTGTGCACATATTCCTGCTTTCTACAGAGAGCCCTCTATATGTCCTGCTCCTTTGGAATCCTTTGGTCGTCGAGGTTGAGCTACACGGTGCTCAGGTGGGTAAAAGTCTAAATTGTGAAGTGTTCACCTCATACAGACAGTGAATGCTTTTCAAGGGGCAAAGAACAGGCCTGTGTCAATACTGGGCAAGACAAGGTCCTGATTTATCCAAGGGTCTGACGCACTAGAATTAGTTTGAAATGCGCACTTTTCCGAGAATGACTTACACTTACAGTGGCAGGAAAAAGAAGCCAGTAACTGCACAAAATTTCCTTAGGTGTTATATAGGAGTGGCAGTAAGGGTTACAGCTCAGGGCTCAGGTATAATAAATAGTAAGGGTCTATGTTTCTCACGGGGTTCCCCTTATGATAACTGCAACATCAATCAGCCCAAAGTATGTGAAGTAATGACTCTGTTTTTATTTTCTGGCACCACGGAAAGTGGCTTTGAAAGGCTCCCAAAGGAAAGGGAGAAGCAGAGATCCCTGCTTGTGCAGTGTACTGTAGTGAGTGACTCTTTGTGCTGCCACTGCAGTATAACAATACAACATTCATCCACAAATCTCTCCACATTTTTGCTGGAATTATTTAATGAATTTGCTTGTGCAATTCCAAACCTTGTTTTTTTTTTTCCTTTTTTTTTAATCCCACAGCTTTTGGCTTGTCAATTTAATTATCAGCCTGCCAAAGAATTATCCCAAATTAGCTGTACTTTGAAGTGCTGAAAGATTTATGAGAAATTCAATAATAAATAAGCACCAGGAATAATTCAGTTCACCCTCAGTGTTTCCCGCCAAACTATTGTCTGACTGGAGGCCAGTGTTTTGTGGCCCATCTGTAGATTGTTTGAGAGTGGCATGGGTAAGACCAAGTTTCCTGGCAGCCAGCGAGTATTCATCCCATGTGCAAACTCTCAGAGCCCACATCCAGCACAGTAGCTCCTCTCCAACACTGTCCAGACAGTATAGCTGTAGTAAGTAGGTGTAAAGGTTTGACTTTTCATTGCAAGTATCATTGCATCAGAAAGGAAGCGTATGACCATGTAAGCCTTTAGGTAAAATGTTTTCTAATGGCAACATTTTCCTCCAATCGTTTTGCTTTCCAGTTTTTTGACCACTTTTTAAACAAGATAAAGTTAAATTCTCACACCTATCTGACTCTCCTATTTTATCTTGTTTTTTGCTGTCTTTCTTGATGTCTTTTTGCATATTGGACAAAAAACTCTTGATTAAATGAGACCTATCTCAGCTTTATTGTTACTGGTTTCCTCCTGTATCAGTGTGATCATCCTTCATTTGTGATCTGCACTATTCTTTGATAAATCAAAAAATGTTACATACATTTCCATTTGAGACATGCTCTTTGCAAGTTACATGTTTGACATAAGGGAATGACATAGCTTGACACTACTGTTAGACCATACAGCTTATTGTTAGACTGTTTTCAGACGTGGCTCCAAAATTCATGAAGTTTGAACAAATTCTTCATAAAGGTTTTTGTCTGTTGGTGTGTGTGCCAGTCTAATATGTCAGCGAAAATGAAGACAATATGTTGGAGGCACATAGACAGGTCTTTCACATTTCTTTGATTTAGATGGAAAACTCGCAAGTTATGTAGTTCTTTATGTATTTCTTCAGTTGTTCTTCATAATAGGAAAGTCTCACAGAATATTGCTGAATTGTATGTTTCTTTTACACAGTGTACCATAGGAAATGGTTCATTTGAATGATGCCCACCCTTGGTGGGAGAGTAAAGAGCTCATTGTATGCAGACATTTCTTTGGGGTGAGGGAGTAATTAAAGTTTTAAATTACCGCCTGTCGCTTAAATCAGCAGACGGAAATGTATATGTACACAAACAGCTGAATGGGGAGGAAAAAACAGCTCCTTTTCTCACATGCAAGGGATCTCTGAACAGCACGGCACGTGGGGCTTTTTAAACAGTTAGAGGCACTGGATGACAATTTACATCATTAGCACCAGTATTGTGATTTTTTTTGTTTATCTGCAGTGAAGGCTTAGTTTTGCAAAAACATAACATTCGCTACATATCTGGTCCCTCAAATGAAACAATACATTTGCCATTCTTGCAGTCAAAACTATCACACAACTGTTTGGTAAATCAGTTTACAGACACAGCCCTTATTTATGTTTCCAGATAAGTAATAAAGACTATTTGCTTTTGTTTTTTTTATGTTTTTTATGTTGTTTCAATTAATTAATTAATTAATTTCTTTTTACAATGAACTATTGGTTTAGCTGTTTATGCGTACTGTGAATAGTGCAAATTATATTGCAACTCCAAAATCAGACATGTTGATGATCATATGTAACTGGCCCATACCCACGTTATTGTATTTGTGATCTGAGTACTATAGTTTAAGTGTGCATGATGCCATGTGGGCAGTTATTAGTGGTCTTTATGAAGTCTTGTATGTATGAATGATGTGTTTTATTTGGAGAAAACTTTCACCCATTCCAGTTCAACACCTACAGAATCTTGGACCATTTCCAAAAGTTAATCACGTGTCTTCTGACAGGAATAGCGACATGCTCTACAGCACAGCAGAAGCTAAAACAAAACACACTTGTTTCTCTTCGGAACAAAAATAAAAGACACGGAGCCTGAGAGAGGAAACAAATTCTCTTTTATCTGCTGCCTCTTCACATAAACTGAACATAATCTCTGTGTTGATTTTGGAAGAGCAGCAGAAAAGTTCTTACACGGGAAATCAGACATATCCCATAATTCAGAAAAGGGAACGCAGCCTACGCAGCGAGTATAAACATATTTTCTCCTATAATATCAGTCAGTCCATACATCCCCAGTTCATATTTCTTGTGATGCAAACAGCAGATTTTAAGACGTTATGTGTTGTTGTAGTAGTAGTGTTGTATTTATTTTTATTAACCACACCAGCAGCACAGCTCTATGGAGGGCAATGCCAGTCAGTTTGCTGCCCACTCCATTGATTGGTCAGATTTTTAGTGATCCTCTGACTTTTCATCTTGTGCCATTGTGAACGTTTTAATTTGACATACATTGGGTTTAAGACCAATTCACCTCAACCGGACTGTACTTCATCCTTTGTGCTAATGAGCAAATCTTAACATTCTAATATGCTAAACTAAGACCGTGTATTAGGTAAACTTACTTGCTAAACATCGACATTAGTTTGTATGCTCATGTATGATAGCATTTCAGCTCAGTGAGTGCGGCGTTGAATGACTGTGATCAAATGTGGAGTAACAGTGTTTCCTTAAAGTTCAAATGAGCTGTCCTGTTCAAGTCAACATACAAACTATGTCCTTTTGCAAGCAACGATAATAGTATTGGTATCTACATTATATCATATTCTTACAACACCGTTCTTGATTGGCTTTCACTGATCTTTCCGAAGACATTGGCAAAATTCACTCAGTTGCCAGTTTATTAGGTACATCTGGTTAAAACTAATGCAACAGTCCTGAAATAAATTATGATGGTTATAATGTTCACTTTTTGTTAAAACCCTTGAAGAGAGGTGTTGATTCAACTTTGTTGTTTAAACTGAACCTAACCCTCAGGAAGGTAGGATTTATTTATTGGTAGGATTTATTGCATTTAACTGCATTAGTTTTACCAGGTTGCGAACTGATTGAATGTTTCTGTATGCACACTACATTTCTATGCATTTCTCACAGGCCAGGCCTAGCTATGAAGCTGTCATATTTTCAGAGGCTTCATAACCAAATGCTATGCAAGAATTACTGCATTAACAAATTCAATAAACTGTAAAAGTACTTCTTGAAAGACATTATCCAAAGAAAGTCTGAACTCAAAGTGTAGAACGAGGTCAGCAAATCAAGAGGATTTGCCTGCTTTCACTTTATGGCATATCAGCACATCTCTCACTCTGGGAAAACTCATAGAGTAGCTTGATAAAGTCTGGTGGACTCAAAGTAAACTTAACCCTGTACACATTTCTCCTGCCTCCTTTTCAGGGGCTTGGGAGACTAAAGCACAATAAACAGAAGCCCCCTCTAAAGGTCCACAACAAAAGCAAATAGCCCCAGCCTGGCTATAGCTTTATTAGTGGTCAGCTGGTTCCCATTAGAAAGGCTTTGTGAACTGCTATCTCCTCTCAAGAATCCCAAACAAACTGACCATCGGCTCGGTTTGTCCCCCTCTAACCTCTCTCCGCATCCGTCGTGCTTCTCCAGGCCATATCCGTGGATACCAACGGCCCTCCCACAAACAGGGGTCGCCCTCAGTGACCTCTGATGTCGTTACAAAGCCACTTCGGTGTAGCTGGTGCTGTCTATTTTTTGTCCTATTGCATCAGAGCAATGCCTTCTCACAATCCTTTCTTATTTTTTTAACCCACTGTGCTAAAATATATTTGTCAGTATAATTTAAAACTTTTAAAACCATGTATTCTGACAAAATATTTAATTCACTTTTTGGTTATACGCTTCATAACTTATAGACTTATGAAATTTGTAATGAGTCTTAAGTTAGCGATACTCTGTTTTAATGGTTTGCGAGACAAATTGATTGGGAACCTCTGATTATATGGAACATATATTAATTGCTTTCATACAATAAGACTGAATGTCTATAGCCATACTAATGGCTCATAATGACTATATCAGTATATGGATGTTGAGCAGGTATAATGTTTACCACGTTCACTATCTAAGTTTAACTTATTAGCATGCTAACAGTAGCCAGCTGGCAGTAAACACAATGTGCAGCTGAAGCCAATAGGAATTTCATTAAATTTTCAGGTATAGGGCCAAAAACTAAAGTAGTGGATAAATCAGAATTTGACTTTGTGATGGCGATAGATTAAAAGTCAGATGATCATGAAAGTTATTATAGTTTACCTGTAGGGCGACCTAAATGTGTGCACCAACTTTCATGATAATCCATCCAAAAGTTGTTGACAAACTCAATGTGGTGCTAGAAGAAAAGTCAAGGGATCAGCAAAGTCATGAGGATTCGTCCTCTGTGGACTATCAATGTTTGTGGCAATGACATGCAAGATATTTCATTCGGTGACCAAGGTGATATAGTGGCTGAAATTATCCAAGACACATTAAATCAATAACTGTATAAAATGCTTTGACCAGTGAGGTGTTTAGGTGGTAGATTGTGTTTATACTCTAAATTTAAGTTGAATTCCTATAAAAATGTGATTAGACATCAGCTTGAGCAGTGTGAAATCAAATGGGAGTTTCTTGGTAAAGAATGTGCTGAAGTTGAAATATGGGAGATGAAAACAGAGACTCTTTCCTTCATCAAATAAAGTTGGCCAGGCCCGCAGCACTGAGCATCCTTTGTTGAGCCCCGGCTCTTGGGTCTTACTCATGCTCTCAGATGGCCCCATTTGGATCAAAGCTCCACCAGTCTTGCCCTGTACTTCTTACTTCCTGTGATCAAAAAAACAAGAGGCGGACAGAGAGCAATGGGTACAAAGAATGAGAAATAAACTTTTACACATTTATTGTATCAGGAGAGCAAATGGAGACAACGGTGGAAGAGCGGGATAGCTGTAGCGGTAGTATGTTTTGGGTGTGTTGGCAGTGGTGATGGACATAGGGGGACTCTTAGACCTGACCAAGTCAACATGAAAACCAACCAACAAAGCTACCATTCATGTTCTTTCACCAGTAATGGAAAACGTTTTCCCCTGACGCTGAAAACAGAGTAAGGGGCAAATCTGCAAAGACAACAGACAGGGAGAGGTCCCCGCCGTTGTGGATTAGGATCTGCTTGCTGTGAGCCACGTTCAGATCTCCACACTGGTGAAGGGAACCAGGCATCTGCACCACAGAGTGCAGAACAGGGAGGAAATGAAAGGCCTTATTCCTCCGTGGGAAGTGGGATCATATGGCCTTGAAGGCCAGGGGGACCTGGATCCTGGGCCTGCTCAGCATGCTGCCGGGTATAAGTGTATAATTGTTTTATTTCATCCACATTTAAATTTAGTGTATATTTGATCTCAAGTTAATCATTTAAGGTAACAACTAACAATAAACTACATACAATCATAAGTAACAGTGAACAAGGTAGGAACTGACCAGAAACTCACTGTTTGTTAACTCACAAGTAATTCCTGAATATTGCCTATTTAGCATTTCAAACATTTCATAAAAGGCTTGGTCCAAACTGTAATATAGTCGTGAACTGATAAAAACATTTATTAAGGTATTTTTCAGCAATTTGAACTGGAGGCCCCACAGGATAATAAATAACAATATAGTTTAACACTGTTGTAATAATATAGATATGTCTTTATAGGAGAAGTCATGTTGCTGACAAATACTGGTCTATAATAAGCACATAAAATATCCTCATAGGTGCATACCATGATATAGTATACTTTTTATTAAATATTGGTTCTTATAAATACTAGAAAGGGGCACTTAAAATAAAGTGTTACTGAATCATCAGTATCAAGCAAAGAACTTCTGCTCAAACACACAGTTTCTTGTCTTATTGCACTTGATGTCTTACATAAAGCAGTTTGACTTGCCTTGTTGTTGAAAGATGCTGTTCAAAAAGGTGCCTTCGGTATCATCTGATTTTATTCACATTTTTGCATTATTTTGCATTATTTTGAATCTGGGGGACAAAAAACTGGGGTCCTAAAGTTCATCAGCACCACAGATACAGTATCCAGTATCTGTGGATACTAATGATTGTCATAGGTATCTTGCTTTTGAATATTGGGTTATTGCAGTCAAATAATAAAATCCCTTAGTCACAGTAATGAATAATTTCTGATTAAACCAATAAATATAAATCAGTCTTGCATGGTTACTTGACATTTATTTGCATAATCATATTAGGTAAACGACATTTAACACAGGATTAAGGGTCAAATATTGTCAACATAATTTCGGGTTAAACCAAACATTTTATTAGTACATATAAAGATGGATGGTAACCAACAAGAATGAGATCAAGACTGATCACCAGACTGATTGCAGGATGTTTAAAATTTCCTTTTTTTTAATCAAAGTACAATTCCTCTCTTTATCTTCTGAATAACTTTGCAGAAAGCTTGTTTAACTTGGAATCAGCTCTGCTGAAAAGATTTAAGGACGTAGATGAAGGGATGATCAAAAGGTTGAAACAGTTTTGGGTGGCCCCCCAGCTTCCGATTGCCCCATATTGTGTTTTGAAAAAACTATATTTTGTTTGGGGGTCTTAGTCTACTGAAGGCACTAGTGTGAGACGGCACATCCTGTTTCCTGAGGGGAAGATGTTTCTCTCTTTCCTCGTATGTCCTGGGGTGCTGCCTACAGCGCTGGAGAAACTTGAAGGCCACGACTGTTGATGTTTTTATTAAAGGAAAGTGTGTGCTGTAATTGGATGTGAGATCAAAGTGTGCAGCACAGAGGAACTAATTTGGTCAATATATTTCAGAATCACTGTCAGTGTGTGAAATACTGCAGTTATAAAGACAATGAGATAATTCATTTGATCTTTTTTTCACATCACTGTACCCTACAGTGTACAGTATATTTAAAAAGTAAAAATAAATGCTTCTGATAGCGGTTGTCCTAAAAATGTTTTCCTGATACAGCTTCAGATATTCACCACCTTAATTTGCTTTCCTTGGGTATATGGCCAGTATTGTTGTACTACACGGTGTCCAGCAGTATTGTTAACCTTTTTACTACATGGGATCATTTCAATTTAAGCTTAGCTTCCTGTTAATTACAACATAGATCCTGATTTGGTTCTTTTGACCATCATTTCTATCAGATATCATAACTTTGCTCATAGAAATATAAATAATAACCAGTAATCAGAATGATCTAAACCATGCGTTACTTGGAAACCTGCACGTACAACTGCACTTTGTACCACATATCAGGGTTGGACCAGGAGGTTGGTCTAATAAAACTGTGATTTATGTTCAACTGATCATTTCCAGCTGATATAACTGATATTTTTTTGTTTACTTGTTGTTTAAATAACCTACTGTCACATTCTCATCATTCTCATTCTTATGAGAACAACTTTATAAGATAATAATATGTCAGTTGTTTTTACATCTTGTTACACTGCCTCCAAGTGGCCATAAAACAGCTGCAGATTTAACTTGCCTCATAGAAACGTGGGAAGTGTCAAGCAGATTCTATTATTCTGACAGGAAATAGGATAATATTTGGCACTTATAGAATCTGATGGAGAGAAAACAGGATTTTCATTTTGATTTAACATGAGAAATGCACTCTTGAACTCTTACAGGGACCAGCACTTTGTAGTATGTTGCAGCCTTCAACTGCATGAACTTCCTCTAAAACACTCAGTGCTGCATCTCTCTCCTCTGTGCAGGTATTTTCTGTACAGAGTATGTGCACTTCTCCTCAGGCATCCTCTTCGTTTAGGAATGTGGTAATTTGAGTTGGTGGTAGTGGGGATGGAGGGGGAAAGTGCAGCTGGGCTGGTTCTCAGGAATTACCTGAGGAATTACAGAACATAGTTGTCCTGCTCCGACAGAGGTGAAGAAGAAGGTGCAAGCGTCCAGGTTGGACTGTTTTCTTGGAAAATACAGACTGAATTTCTTGGATGAGAAAAGTTTGAAAAGTACAGGCCCACTATAATGTGTATATGAAAGATGTAGTCAGAAAAATTCAACCTTGCTTCCCTGAAATTACATGCGACTATATTGTTTTGTCTTATAGATTTTGAAGTACGCCTAATTGCTGCCTGCAACGATTTTCCAGCTTTGATACAAGAGAGTAAGGGTCTGTCTCATCCTCATCCAAAAAAATCCAGCTTTGGTTAAGGGTAGAGAAAGATTGTGATTTTGGTCAAATTTCCATCAACCATAATCTTTCTTTCACCCTAACCAAGTGCTTTAGGTGCCCAAACATAACCATAGAAATATGAACTATGCTGGAGGTACTACAAACAGTTATTACAGAAAAACTAATGAAATCAACGTTGAACTGGTAAGTTTAGTCTTTTTAACTTTAGAGATAATAAACATTTACTCACTAATTTGAAATTGCATTATCGATTTAAGCATTACGTTTATTTTGGAATGGAATTGCTTTGAGGCAATGTATTAAACATATATTATATAAGAGCCCACATTCTTTAATGAAGTCTTGTCCTGCAATTAAAGTGTGACCAGTCCAGTCCTTTCACAGTGAGTACTAAGATATTGAAACATTTGTGGTTTACAATACCTGAGACACACTAACACTTGAAAGAAACACGGGAAATACAGGCACGTAGCAGAGAAAATCATATGAGCAGGCGCGTTATCATTTACTGTTAAAGTTACTGTCTCTTCAATAATATGGAATGAAAAGTGAAGCTGACCTCCGTAGAAAATACATGCTGATCTCACAAAGATTTGACGTAAATGTGACAGCTTACGTCTTCAGCTAATTATACATTGAATGGGGCACTGCTCATTTGGATAACTGCCTGCTGGATCTGCTTCACCGGGCGTTACCAGAGCAGAGGCCTGACAGGGGAGAGGAGTGTGATCTCCCACCCTGACAGACACAATTACCTTGTCGGTCATCACCTCCCTCCTGCAGCAGCCTCATCAGCTGCCATCCTCGTGCGATGACAGGTTAATGCACACCTGGCCTGACCTTCAGCTCACTTGCCGCCCTGCTGAATGTCAGGGGAGCGGGTTGCTGTGGAAACAGATGGACACCCATGCCAGCAGTTCATAATGCACTGGCAGAGGACCAAATACTTGATGCAATCATGGTTTGAGATTAAAGGAGGTATTTTCACCTGGACGAACTAGTGCCTGGGCAGTGCCTCCACACATCTGCAATCGTATCACCTTGATATCACTTACGTGAGTTGAAATAATTAGTTTGATAGCCTTTTTGTGAGATTATATTACATTATTTACAGTGTCACAAGCTGTAGCTGTCTTCAACAATAGGTGACTAAACACATTACAGGCAATAAATCACAGCGGGGAGCTGAGGGAAGATGAGGCTTTAAGTGTGTTAAGGTCAGTGCTTGGTGTAATTAGGACAGAGACAGTAAAACAGGGAGAGAGCCGGGGGTGGAGGGGGGGAGAGAGAGAGAGGGTAGAGGAAGAAGAAAAAACAGAACTAGAAGAAAGAGACTTGTCAGGGGGAGCGGAGCAGAGTTTTCAGCCAGCCGCTGAGCTCTCATTCATGGGCGGTTGGACGTGAACACAGGGCACTCTGTGTCTATGGAGGTGATGTCTACTGAGAGATGCTATCTTTACCTCACTGATACAATGGCCTCATAGACAGCAGACAGTGGGACAGCGCCGCAGGTCTCCATGCTGAGCTTCGCTGCTCAGCATTAGCCAATGCCAGGAAGAGTGCGCCACCCACAGGTGATGACAGAGACTGTGAAGGTAAAGAAAAGTTTTTGCAGGCACTGACCAGTCTCTCTGAACAGGTAGCAGTATAATACAGTGGGTCCATAGCCAGGGTCACTAATATTTATTTTGAGAATGAATGGGCCACATATTCTGATGGTAGTCTAATGGCAGCCTTTTCCTCCTAATCTCATCGTGTTCATTTTCTTAAAGAAGGAACAAAATCACTCTTTGATTACAAGGGACTTTGTTTTAAAATATAAGGCTGGTGTTATTTTATATTTTCTGCAGTACATTTTCACTCTATGTTGATCCATTTTTCAATCCTTTCTGACTTCCCTGTCTGTGGCTCTAATCCCAGGCCCACTGTTCCTACTTAAGACACAAATTGTGAAAAGTGGGTCACAAATATATAGTTTCACTTTTTTTTTAAATTCTTAGTTATTTCCTAAAATGGCCGTGTGCTGTGGTTTCAATTCAATAATTCGCTTTCTTTGGGACTATTTTAAGCACTGCATTAACACACATTTGATAATCTGGTGAAGTTTTATGGTTACAGGATGGTAAATGTAGAGTTGTCTCAAAATAAACTACAGTTCCGATGTTCATGGTGATGAAGGAACATGTCACTGATGTATTTAGTTCCAGTTTTTGAAATTTGGTGAAATTATAACTTTAGTCTAGTATCAGACTTATTAAGGTTATTATTTAAGGTGTCGCAAGTAAAACAGGTTGGAGGCCACTGGGAGAAAATGTGACAGAAACACGGGAAAGAGGACAAAAATGAGAAAAAATCAGGAAAAGTCACTCTGTTTCTGTAAGAATGAGAACACAGCAATGAATCCAGAGGTAGATACTGCCATCCTTTTGCAGACCTTTTCACTGCCATCGAGCATACCATCTTCTGCACAGTCACTTTCCGCTGTTGTTTTTTTTTTTTTTTTTTTAAAGAATGGAGCCTCTCTCTTAGTCAGTTTCAATGCATGACTGCTGGAGCTATTTCCTTTGGCATACCTCAACTCTCTTCTCATGACGAGACATTCTGGCAGGAAGAGGGGAAGATGGGAATGGAGATGAGGGCAGAATGGAACATTTGGCTTTTTTCAAAACCTACAGATGCCAGATTTTGTAAAACATATAAGAAGGCACTCACGTCCACAATGCATTGCAGGCACTCCCTCAGTCACTTGCTACATTCCATGTTTAGAGGATTTTGTCAGGAAGGAAGCCCCACATCAGTGGAGGAATTTCTTGCCCACTCTCTTCACCTCCTCATTTCACTATTTCCTCCTCCCTGTCACCTAGTTTTTTTCTCCTTTCCCACCCTCTCACTCTTTACATTCCACTTTTCTCCTTTCTCGCCCTCCCGTTGTCCTCTTGTCAACTCCTCCTCCCAGTCTGATCATTTTCTTTCATATCAGATGCTGGATATCAGCTGATGTTGAATGAGTCCTTAATCACTTTTAAGGAGCACACAGTATTTCAGAAAAAAAAATCTTTGGAGCAACTGTAGTTTTTATTGGTTTAAATCGAAAGCCTACATATAAGGCACTTCATTAGCAAAAGAATAAGTTCATTGTAAGCTCCGCACGGTTAAGTTTGTGGTCGTGAAGTCAGTGTAGATGATAATATTTTATTGATAATAACACTCTCGGAAAGACTTTACCAGACAAACCACAACCCACAAACACTATGCAACTGTTTTACACATTCATACACAAATAATAAATTATGACCCATGCACTTTCTGCTCCAAGTATCTGACACACAGTTTTTTTTTCATATTCAAACCGTCACTGAGTCAGAGTGGTAGTCACTGCAGTGGTAAAAGGAAAAAGAAAAATGCGCAAATGAAACCACCTGTTATTTAATCTGTGTTACCAGCTGAGCGGCTGGCAGACAGCTGACCCGTTTCCGATGTGGGGCCACGCCGTCTGTGAGCAATTTTCATTCTTTTCACTGAGGGTTTGACAATTTTCGACCACCTTGTTAATATAATAAAAGAAAACGAATCACCGTCAAAGACACTGACAATAACAGTGTGGCTACAGGCTTTGGAAGTTCACTAGTAATTACAAAAGTGGACCTTTTTTTAACGTAAATGGAATATTTTTAGCACTTTTCCTTTTCCTTCTGAATTTCAGCTTGAGTTATTGCACACTTTTGTGTTTGGGCATTACAACATTATCTTGGTCACTAAAGTGAGACAAAAGTAGGTGGAAAATGTAAAAAGTGGTGGGGATTGTTCTGAGCAGGAGAAACTGGCCCATTAGTATAGCTCCAAGTGGTCTTTGAAAAGTGCAATGTGCAGTGAAGGGACACACCCCGGCTAAATGAGCCTTGACAGGCGCTCAGAGATGCCAGAGCAAAACAGGGTACAGGAAGAAAAAAAAGTCGGGGAGGGGGGGGGGCGTGGGTGGAAATAAACTTTGAGAATATTCTCACCCAGAGCAGTGCAGAGATTTCTACAGATTTCAACATGAGAAGGGCATAAAGTGTTGCCTTCTTTTTTAAGCTTGATTGTGCTTATTCATACAGACGGCTCACATGCCTGGCAAATGGAGCTATCACAAGACAGTTTTGCTGTGTTTTGGAAAAACTTGCAAAGAGCTGATAGCTCTACCATCTGTACAGTGGGAACTGTTGAGCAATTCCACACATTTCACAGCTCCTGCTGTGATTGTGCTCCAAATATGAGCTCTGCTGAAATCCTGATTTGTCTCTTGCTGTATAAATGAACATCTTTTCCAACATCTCTAAAAATATTGTGTCTGTTTGAGTTTTGCTCAAACTTTACAGGTCACTTTCCCAGACAGAATCTGAAACAAACAGTTGGTAGCTGAGTCTCCGCCCAGGTGAGGGGATTACTGTCTAACTCCATCCCTCAGAAGGCACTTCCACCTCCCCCTCCCTTCATTTCAGTGCCCTGACCTGCATCCCCACCTCTACAATCTCTTTCTCTCTCTGTGCCTCTCTCTTCCCTCCTCTCAGCTGTCTCTGTGAAGTCTTGCCAGGTTAATGGATTTACAAGTCTGTGAATGTCACTCTGCTGTGCGTTTACTGGAGCTGCCCACTGGCACACCCCGTCGGGTCCAGTACGTGTGTACTTGCATGCACATATGCCACTTTTCTAGTCATGATTTATTGAGTCCCTCCACCCTCCCTCAGTTCACTGTGTAATTATCAGACAAAGTAGGAGGGCAGGTCTCGTGTCCTGCAGTTACACTCCTCCTGAGTGAACCAGCCTCCAGTCATTTGGGTCATTTGGTCACTCTGCCTCTTTTTGCATCCCTCTTCCAGCTGCAGGGTCTTTGCACTCTCTCTCACCGTGACTCTCCTACTTTTGTTTCTCAGTTTGAACCTGTCTCACCCCACTCTCACCCCACCCTCTTTAGCTAGTATTGCACGCTTCTGTTTGTTTGACACGAAAACCTAAGGGGAGAGAGCTACTGACTCAGTGTGGAAATACTTCCTGATGAACAGTGACAACAAAGAGGAGACTACACAAAAGAATAGTTTTAAGACATGTAGTTGCACATCAGTGGTGGAAATAAGTACAATTATTTTTGCATTTTATATTTGTACTTCTTCTATACTAGTTTTTCACAACATTTTAAAGAGATTTTTTTTACTTTTTACTTACTTACTTACTTTTTTACTCCTCTAAATTTGTCTGACAGCTATAGTCAGTCAGGTGTTATATATAATATATGTGATGCATTATTCTAATACTGATGCTGAACTATCTGTACTTTCAATGATGCATGTATGCAGTATTTATTTGTTTGTTTGTTACTCTGTCTCACATTAGTACACTAATACAAAACACTGTGGTGTTTCAACAAAGTAGGAACTAGACTAAACCATTTAACTCCTTCCAGCTGAAAAGAACATAGACTTCAGTCCTCTTGGGGATGGATGATAAGTGCAGCAAAAATCCAGCGAGCATGCAGAAAAAAAGTGAAATTTATGAACCAAGAGAACAGAGTGATTCAGATTCTGAGGAGATAATCATCAGTCATTTATTTTAACTTGTGTGCATGTATCCTCACTCATCACATCGGTTTCATGTTGCCTTTAAGCAGTAAAACTGTTAAGATTTAATATCTATGTTGTTGCTGCCTGCCAATGATGTTTTACTCTTTTCATTTGGGTTGTATATTATCCTCAGTGTCTTGTTTTCCTTACTGTCTTTGTACCATGTCCCAACGTGCCAGGGAAGAATGCTGCCTCTTTTAACTCCCATATATGTTTAACCATTTAGATGTGTAATTACATGCTCTGCAGGATGTCACAGCCGGGGGCCGAATTTACGCCAGATTCCTTAAAAGAGAAATACCACGTCCTTTGATAAGTTAAAGGACCGAAGGCTGAGAACCAAAGATTGTTACAGGCCGTGTAGAAATTTGTTTGCATAGCAAACAAGAGGGAAGTGTGAAAAACGTGAAAGCCCTTGTCATATACTGTATAACTAGACTGTATGAAAAAATCACCCTGCGGCCTAAGAAAAGTTTATTGCTCTACTTTTAGCTCTATTTTGGTCTCCACCAGCTCCTGAGTGAGGAATCTCTGGCTCTTTAAATGCTTGATGCTCCACTATGTTCACCAGCTAGTTGATAGCTGGCAGACTAGTTGTCATTTGGTGTTATTTTTAAGAGCTTTTTAGCAGGAAACAGCTGTCCAAAAATGATGCTATGAGAGCGGTGAGACAATGATCTGAAACACTGTCGTGCTGTGGGGAACAGCAGAGTGAAAATAGAAAAATAATGATCATAGCCACTTGTAATAGAATAAAAAAAGTAAATCTAAATAGTGTCAAATAGTTCTGCTGATATATTGGGATAGATGGGTAACGTTCATACCACAGCAGCCCATATTATACTTGCCTATGTTGTATTTATTAGACAGGCCCATGTGTTTTGCCATCTCTCTTCCGACATCTGGGCTGCAGCCGGAGCTGGGAGCACTTTTTCAAACCCGTCCTCTATCATTACCTCCTGCCACAGCCAGACTGCAAGGAATAAACCCGTTGTCTTCGATGTCTAAGGCCACTATAAAGATTCCCCCTGATAGTCTTGATCAGTCATATAGTGGAAGAACAGCCATTTGTTTGTATCTTGATCGTGGCTCTGATCTTTCCTGTATAACTCAACTAGCATATGTCATACATCAAACCTGCACCAACGGATGCAGCAATACAGGAACCATCATTTTTAAAATGTTTTGTCCACTGCTGTTTTGATATTTTATTTAATTTTTCCTAAAGTGCTCAGGGATGATTTATCATATTTTAGACCCAACACCTGCCTCTTTCTCTATAGGTTAGACTTAAAACTCCAAAAGCAACTTGGATCAACCCATTGATTTGTTAAGCACAGCCTTACCTCTAATCTCTATATTGCACAGATGTGTATTGTCACCATAACTCTGTTTCAGCTGCTGTCTCAGTCTGAGCTGCAGCTTGTGCATCTGGAACGAGTTCCAGCTTAATGCTGCTCTGTCTTACATAATGAGCCAGGTAAGAATCCATATTTTGTACTTGGTTCATGGTGAGTATGGGGTTTATAAACTCTGCACCCGCATGTCCACCAAGCCCCCAACCAACCCATATCCACATCCTCCTGTCTGCTTTCCCAGACAGCCTTGTTAACATGTCTACCGTTCACTGAGCTTCTGCCAGTGGGGAAATAATAAACAGATTATTTCTTCGCGTCCACTTAACATCAATCATCTCTCTGCTTAGCGCTGCGCTCGCTGTGGTTGGCTTTAGTGACTCTCATTAAGAAAATTACTCTTTCTAAGCTCTACAGTACTCCACTCTGCACTCTTCTTGAAGAAAAACCAGAAAACAACACTTGGCTGCTGAATAACTTAGAGCCTTTCTAGTTTACATGACAAAGTCTTTAGTCTCAGTAATTATCCTGGAAGTGGGGATAGCTTGTTGAGAATGTGATGTGGTTGTGCAGCTGCAGGTAATACAGGCCTTTATAAGCATTTACGTAGAAAAACATAAAGCCAGATTTCAGCTGATTTGAGACACCATCTAATTGTTATTTCTTAGGAGACACACAATCTGGACTCCTGCAAGATTTACAAGCCTTTTAAATCCATTTGTATGTCCAGGATGAAGACCACAATACAGACTATACATTGAAAACAATGCTCTTACCATAAAAAGATCTTATGTGGTATGAAGTATGAAGTAACATCAAATGGTGCTCAATCTTTTTGTGAATGTTAACCTTGTATCCAAAGCATTTCATCCAAGTAAAAGTCTAATTTCATGTTGGAATTGAGTGCTCAGCGTGAGTTATTATACCTTTATGAGCCAATGTTTCCTTGGATAAATGAAAATTGACCCTAGTCCTGCAACATAACTCTGTTTTCAAATGTTGTTGCATAATTTGTCCCCCATTCATTCAATGAGAAACACGTCTTCGGTTAGTAAATAGTGCCATCTTGTGGTGAAAGAGAGCAGTTTAGTTTTTAACAGGTCTGAAAGTTTATCACTGTTCCTGGTTTTCTTGGCTTGCTTGTTATTTTATGCACTGTAGATGTCACAACATTCAATACAAGCTTGAATTCTGTCAGCGAGTCACACGAGTCCTTTCACAGAGCAACAGGAAGTAACTCAAACCGCACATAAGAATTGAGGCAGCACGTTTAACAGACAGGAAGCATGACGTTGCTGTTCATTTTTGTAACAACATACATTACAAATCATGTTTTCTCTCCAGCATTGAATTAAACTGCTGATTGATACAACGTATTGTGGTGATTGCAATCATGTTAAAATGAGACTTAAAATCCAAATGTGCCAAAACATTTTCAAAACAACACTCTGATTTCTGATTTGGAGTTTATCTCCCCCCTCTAGCACCTCCTTTTTTTAAACAATAAATGTATATCTAGTCTTTAACATACAGTTACTGTATGAGGGCAAATTTAACACTCAGCCCAACTCAAGTCATGACTCCTCCTCCACCCCTGAGTCCCATGTGACCTAGTGTCAGGGTGAGGCTCTGGGTGCGCTTGTTTCCGAGGGCTAAACCGCTACACGGGACCGGGAGGCCAAGGCTCGAAAGGGGGGACAGGTGCTGTGTTTCTAGAGCCATGGACTACCAACAGAAACTGGCTGAAAAGCTCACCATCCTCAATGAGAGAGGAAATGGCGTGCTCTTACGCATGAACTACATCAAGAAGGTGAGAACAGGAAGATTTACAGACGCAAAGTGGTCTGTGTAACAGAAACGAGAAATAAGGAACTTGACTTTCATTTTATACTCTGTAATTTTCACAGTATCTGTCACAGTTATTCCACAATACAAATATACACATATGATTAAACATATCACATGTTATTTGCAGCTTAAGAGTAAATTAAAATGAATGTTTATACTTAGAATTGTATGTGTTCATTTAAATTTTCAGATTTCATGTAAATATTAAGGGGAATGACAGGCGGTCTATATAAATAACAATCAATACATTTTTATCCACTATACAAAGAATAATTATTGTCTAAAGCCAAAAATGTTTAATCACTTTACTTGCCTGTACTGCACAAAAGTGCCACAGTACCACCCACTCTTATAACGATGCAAACCACCAACAATAACCCAGTAATGACAAAAAAGTCTTCAGGAGCTGTAACTCAAAATGAGGTTCATGAAATGATGTGCGATAACTGTTTACAAAAGTAGTTTGTATGTATACTGGCTTAGTAGAGTACAACACTGTCCCATTGCAACTGAGTTTATTCCTCCAAAGAGGAAGTGCAAACAGGAAGTCGGTCTGAGCTGTCAGTCACCTCGCATTTCAGTTATTCTGAGCTGAATGATAAGAGAATCCGACGGTAGAATAGACCCAAAGAGACCAGAAAAATATAATAAAGGAATCAGAGAATGTAATAAACTGTTATAAGGCGACTCTATAGAGAGCATTATATGGTACTGCCCCCCTTTCTGTAACCCTATGTGAGCTATGCATGTACTTACTTTACGAGAAGTGAAAGAAGTGTTTTATTTTGAGCCATTTAAAAAAAAACCTTGCCTCCAGTGGAGATGTGCTGAGCATGCATGTGTTTTTTTATCTTTGCAGTCAGACTTCATACTTAAGAAGTCTGACTGCTGTGTTACGCAGTCTTCTCCTGTCAGCCTTTACTGGAGAAGCTCGGTTTTAACTGTCCTGCTCAAGGTCACCTTGAGGGTGGCTGTTGAGTGAGGGAGAAAGCATTATTGCTCACTCTCCCCGCAATTTTCCCAGTCAGACTTAAGATCCAGTGACCTTCCTTTGACAAGTTTGCTTTTCTAAAATGACGCTAAAAATGCAAAGACTGTCATGAGAGCCCGCAGAGCATGATGGCTGGGCATGAAAATATAGGTTTTAACTGCCAAAACCCAAATGTGAAATATGACAAAACCCTGGCGAAGCATTACAGTATGATCCAATCGCATCGTTATCATTCCCTAATCTCTGCTGCAGACCTGTGCAGACCCTAAGACGCGACCATCCCTTCTGACAGAGAAAGTCATGGAGCCCGCTATCAAGTACATCAACAAGAAATTCCCCAACATTGACTTCAGAGGAAACATTGTAAGTATGACTACATGCCTTTGCCTTGCTTGCTCCACATGCTTATACTTATTTGTCATGTTTTGTTTGTTGCGATCATGCAATGATTATGTTGAGATGTTTACAAAAGAGGTATCTATCTATCTGTGTGTGTGCATCTCATCATCCCTGACCAGTGATGAAATGTTCTCTTTATCGTTTATTGCAGCAAAATCTCACCATCATACAGAAACAGAAATCTGAAGTGTTGGCAGCCACAGCGAGTTACTACGACTCTTTCCTGGACGTCATAGAATTCAGGGTGATCTCTCTCTGCCTCTGTCTTTTTCTTTTCTCTCAAGTTTCACATTTAAGATTAGCTTAGTTGACAGAACGTGACAAGAGCCCACATTGACAAGAGCCCACTGACAGCCCACGTGACAAGAGCCCACTGTTAATTCATATCTGCTACATATCCATATTCACCTGTGCAATAACACCTCACCACAGCACATCTAACTGGGTGAGGCTGTGTATATAAATACTGTTTCTGTTTCTTTTTTTTTCTGTTATTATTATTATTATTGTTCACTATTTATTGTAAATACTGTTTTTTGTGTCTTTGTGTGTTTTTTGTCTATTATTTAATGTCTCTTTTACTTGTTTTGAGCTGCTGTAACAGTGGAATTTCCCCACTGTGGGATCAATAAAAGATCTTATCTTATCTTATCTTATCTTATTACAACAGTAGAGGAAGGAACAGAAGCATAACAAAACAACTGTCAGCAATAACAAAGAGAAGAAAATGAAGAACAAATGTACATTAATCTCAAAGAAAACGATCATAGAGGACTATGACGCTGTATGCCGTACTCTCTCTTTCTCTCTCTGTTTCTTTCCGCACATGGCATTATTTTATGCATTTTGGTTTACAGAATAAATTTACATATAGAGTGGTTTATTCTGATATAGGAAAATAATTGATCGCATCCCAAATTTTAGTTACCTCACCGTGGCTGGGTGCTGTTTGTTACACCTCCCCTCACATTTGCATATTCCTGTGATGGAGGTCGCAGCTAGGCCAAGTCATCATCTGTATTTGTGAGACTCGGAATAACTCAATCAGGATGCTGTAGAGATATGCAAATGTGTAATGATTATTAGGCTACAGGAATCTATGAAGATGGTAATGTCTTTAGGAAATCATGTTAGCGTAACATGAATTTGAATGTTGCATTGTCTGTTTTCTAATCTGGTCCTCCTCTGTTCTTCATACAGGACCATGTTTACGAGTTGCTGAACGCCATGGACGCCTGTCAGTGCTTCTTTAACATTGTAAGCAATTACTGTGCAGCTCCTTATTGTTCTAAATCAGGGATCTGAATCAGTTCTGCAGTCATACACAACATCTGCTGATCATCTGACAAGCTCCCACTCACTTCTCCTTATTCATTCTGCTGCTGCCGCTACACTGTTTACTCCTTTCTGCTACATACTGCAGGTTGTGTTCCCCCACTCCTCATGTTTAGTTGTCAGTTTGTTTTTTATTATCATAATTAAAGTGGCACCTCTTGCCTTGTGCATTATGTATGTCCTTCTGTATATTTCAGTGATGTGCTGCGTCCCCTGTGATCTGACCTGCGCAGTTAATGTGGACATTTTAAGCATCTTACGCTGTTTGGATTTATTTTGGGCAGCATCTCTCAGTTTTTTAAATACTGACTTAGGTCTCTTTGAATGTATCCTTATTATTGCAGTTGTAACACATTTTGCATTCACCTTTGACAATCTTAAAACGCTCTGTGTTGACATTTCCTTAAAGGGCCTCTTCACCCGAAATCTTTCGTAATCTATCTATGCCTTTCAACCTGCGGTCCAGATCTAAACAATTCACTCCACTCCCTCAGTATTTTTGCTACTCATATTTCTGCTTCATGTATGTTCAACCACTTGTCTCTGTCAAAAAGGAAATTGCAGCCTTTTTACTTTTTAATTTTAGTGTGTGGGGTGTGTTTGTTTTATTCTCAAAAGATTTTAGCTGATTTCTATGAATGTATATGATGATAATATAACAAAACCAAATGTAAATGTAATGTAAAAACTACTACTACTACTACTGTATCTACAGTGTTTCCTAGTGAGACTGAAGTAGGTTCGGTGGGGGGCTGTTGCAATTTTTCGGGGCCACTGACTACATTGAATTTTTTATTTCAGTCTATCAACTTTGACTTCACCAAGAGCTACTTGGATCTGATCATCACCTACACATCTGTGATCATAACACTCTCTCGCATCGATGACAAGAAGGCGCTGGTGGGGATGTTCAACTGTGCCCATGAGATGACTAATGGGACCAGGTGAGAAAATGCAGGACTACTTAACGGATGCTGAAGTGACATCATACACCGAGTACAAAGTGATTTGACTGATGAATGGATGTGTCTTCCTTTTACCCGCCCCTATTGAATAAGACAGCATTCAGTCAACAAGGGGACGTATTTGCTAAGTGCACTTTCTAGCTACAATGAACACTTCATTTAAGTGCTTTAATTAACGCCATTACGTGTTTTCCCATCCATCAATACGACTATTTTTCTGATCCTCATTAGTTAGAAATTTAATTGCCACAGACATCAACACCCCGTCAATGAACCTTTCCCAAGTGGCATGAGGTATTCTGACATTTTGAGTCCGCCCACCTTGGATGAAATTTATTCATGCTCTCCAAAAAATGCAGGATGCTTATCTCGATCTGAGACGTGAGCAGAGAACACAAACATTTTAATGTCACATTTGACTTGCACACCACACACAGCTGGCCCCTAGAGAGGGAACAGTCTCAGCTCTTCATCATTTCAGCCAGCCAAAACTGCAGCTGTATAAAATGCTGTAATTTATGTAATCCAAAATTTGTATTATCCATAAAATCCCTTTATGCAGCGCTAGAATGACACAGCATTGGTAACGCTGTATTATTGTAGTGTCCTTGTTCTTCTCAACCCTGCATTTATTAATTACATACCGTAATGAATCCTGCAGTGACCCCTCCTACCCACGGCTCGGCCAGATGTTTGTGGAGTATGAACATCCTTGGAAAAAGCTCACTGAGGAGTTTGGTCCTCACACAAAGGTAAGCTCATTGTGTCACTGTTGATATGCAGCATAAGGGTACAGAAACAGTTGATTTGCTTTGATTCAAATGTTGTTTAATCTCATGTCCAAATTCAGCTGTATTTTTATTAATCTTTTCTTATACAGCACATAAATACCATATGACACACACTTTTGTTTTCTCACATTATAACACTACATGTGTGGTGTAAGTACCAGAGAGGCCATCCAGACATGACACCCATATGTGACTAATGACCATCTCGTTCTAAAACCGCTATCATAGGTTTGCAGCTTTAACACTATTCTGGTCGGGCTGTCCACACAATTCTGGAGCCTGGCTGCAGAGATTTGCTCCCATTCAGTCACAGAAGCATTAGGGAGGTCGGGTACTGATGCTGGGCCACAAGGCCTGGTTGGACAAGGTTTCCACACCAAACAGAAATTTTCTTTGAGGCTATGCCTTAGTGCATGGGGTGTTTGTTATGTTGAAACCAAACTTCAAACTTCACCAAACTGGTGCCACAGTTGGAAGCACATTATTGCCTAAAATATCATTGTGTATTGTAAGAATAAGACTTCCCTTAACTGGAACTAATGGGCTAACTTCTTAAAAACAACCCTGGATCAAAAGCACACAAATGTCTGTAGACGTACAACTATCTGAATCTACAGTTGTACCTTGCAAATGCTTTACACGTGAATAACACAATAAAATACAAATTATTCAAGAACAATACAAATGATTTATCTCTTTAATTTACATTTTTGATACTGGCAGTTACCATAAAATATGTCTGTGTTAAAAAAAATAAATAAATAAAACCAGCATGTTTTTGCTGTCTTTTGGTGTGAAGTGTCTTTTGACATCTCTGTCATTTAGCCTCTTCCTATATTTCTGCCCCTCTACAGCTTCCTCACTCACTGTCTTCCTCCCCTTTTCTTTCCCTCTCCCAGGCTGTGACAGCGGCGTTGCTGTCTCTGAAGATGGTCTACCCACGCAGGAACCTGCCAGCAGAGCAGTGGCGAAGTGCCCAGCTCCTCAGCCTGCTCAGTGCTCCAGCTGCCATGCTGGACCCGGCCTGCTGTGACACTGTGAGTCCGCCCTCTCGTCACCTCTCCTCCTGTATTTATCTCTGACAAAGGAAGAAAGCGAGAGGAAGGGGTGTAAAATATGGTTTTCCCAGTGATGTCAGGCACAGAAATGAGAGAAGGTGTCACAGCCAAGAGATGCAATAAGAGTGCATGCGTTGTCTTGGAAGTCTATTTGACATTAGTAGCACTGTCTGCCATTTTCTCATCATATATCACATTATAGACGTGTCATTTAGAAAATGATCTTTTTTATTGTGTTTTGATCTTTATGCTCTTCCCTGAACTTTTACTTCTTTCCATCTCCCTTTTTTGCATGGTGCAGTCCTCTGTCATCCTCTCTGCTGTGTTCAAACATGGCCATTACAACCCTTTTGATGTAATGTCACAAGCCCTGTTGCCCGTGGCTTCCTCATAAAAGAAACATTAACCCAGCCTATAAAGGGGACATCCAGGCAACACTTTATAATATATATAGGGACTATACTGATACTGATAGTGCTCTTTAGCCATATTATAAAATGGGCATTCTTGCATTTTCTTTTAACCACATTTAGGGAGGAGAGTCAGTATTTCCAGGAAAGAAAAATACAGTATTGAGTACAGATGTGCTTATGATGCAGAATCTGTGAAACTTCTGATTTTGAGGTGGAACAAGAATCGATTAGCAATGATGGTGTTGGTGACTACCTTAAAGTTAAACTGACAGAATGATTTTACTTCATCACAAGTTTTGTATATGCAAGGATGTTTTGAATGTCTTGGTATTAGCAGTTAATAATCTTGTTGTTCACCACAGATGGCATGTGAATATCTGTCTATGGAGGTGATGGAGCGGTGGATCATCAGTAAGTGTCACTCATCCTGAATGATTACTTCCTCTGTCTGCTCACTCCATATAAATATATAAACATTATGCGAGTGTACTGTATTTAAATATCAGTGCCTGCAGCATTTTTACTCAGCATTTGTACTGATGTAGCTTGAACACATCAGACACACTGACATTTTGCACATATATAAAAAGCAGAAGTACACACAACAGCACTATAAATAGGATAGTATAACTTGTGAAAGGATCTCCTGTCAGAATTGCCAGCAGAACTGCCAGTGTTCATAAATGGCTATGCTTGAGCTATGTTGTCTGTTTGACAAGTTTGAATATAAGTTAATGTCACAATCCAAAACATTTACAATGATTTCAACTTTGCATATGTCCATTCAACATCTTCAAAACTTGAGAAGTGATGTGAGGAGAAAAAAGCATCAGTAAAAGACTGTTAAACCCAATAAATGACATGTAAACACACGCAGCAGTGAGGCGCCTTCCCCACAGATTGTATAAAAAATGTTGCTGACTGTGCTCCGTGTAGTCGGCTTCCTGCTGTGCCACTCCAGCCTGAATACAAACCAGGCCTCCCAGGAGCTGTGGAAGATGGCTCTGCGTAGCGGCCTCTACCTCACCCTCACCAGAGATGAGGTACTCAACATACACAAAGTCTCGGAGGACCTCTTCGACAGCTTCAAAGGGTATGTAAGCTGCACTGCTGCAGTGTACTCTCTCCGCACTGTCGACTGGGAGAAATAGTCCTAGTTAAAAATTTAAAAAGCAAGATGACAGGCAATGAGTGCAAGATGATAGCACACCCATATTTCAGACAGTTAACAAAAGAGGCCTGATATATAAATGCTTATTAAGCCATTCTCGTATCTTTAACCTGGACTGCTGAGGACCTCTTGTCTGGTCTCTTCAATGGCTCATTAATTCTAGATGTAAAGAGCTGCTCTGAACCTATATCAGTGGCCTTAACTGCCAGATACATTACAATTATGCTCTTTGGAGGAAATGAAAAAGATTACATATGTTATCTTCAAACATTTGTAATCAACACAAATGGAATCAACAGTGAAAACTGTTTTTTAAAAGAATCATTAGACAACATATATTGCAACACAGCTTTTTAATATATTGCTAAGCACTGTTTTTTTAGTAGGAAAAAAGTGCAGAATTCTATTAAATATTGTGAAAACTGATATGGCTGAAGCAGGACCAACTAAAAATTAAAATGGAAATAGCATCATCTCAAATTGTCCTTTCAAAATTGCAAACAACACATAAAGTAATAACAAGAGTTAGAGTAATTATTGTGTTTTTATATGTGGAGAACAAGAGTATAGAGGCCAATATTGAGGTCACTGTTCCCTTGGTTTTATACTTTAGATAATTACCTTATTGCATCTTTTTGCATTTACATTTTTTCTTCCTTTTTCTCAGATATGGCAAGCGAATTGCAGACATCAAGGAATGCCGTGAGCATGCTCTTCTCAACTGGTGAGGCTGGAGAGAAACTTTTTGCCACCTTTGTGTCATAAATATTCATTGATGTGCGTTTACCTTGGAATGAGCTGTGAGAACCAAATTTGCTGTGTCATTACCAGTGGAGCCATGCACAGAGAGAGGAGGCAGTATCTGAGGGGAGCGCTGAAGGAATTATTTAAAGTTCTGGAGGATGAACCTGGACTTCTGGGACCAAAGGTAGAAGTCTAGTAATGAGCATGTTGAGCAAGCTGTGCTTGAGGAATTTAAATCATTTCATTACTGCTAGCTATATGCCCCGAAATGAAATTCTGGTCTGGACTAAGAACAGATCTATGATTCAGCTTCCACCCTTCACATGTATCAGGCAGGAGGGACTTCCTTCCAATGACCCTTCATTTCATAGCAATCTGACTTTTACCAATCTTAGCTGAGACCCTTTCCCAACATTCCTCCTTCTTCTCTGTTCTCTCTGCCAATCAAATCCCCAAGGCCCTGTTTGTCTTCATGGCTCTGTCATTTTCCCGTGACGAAGTCCTGTGGCTCGTCAGACACTCTGAGAATATGCCAAAGATAAAGACGCCCGAGGACTACGTTGACAAGTAAGTCATAGATGCAGAGGAAATAAACCACTGTGTTGTATTAGTGTGCAAAAATCTGGCAGCGGGCAAGCTCTCCCTCGCTCCAGCTCCACTCTTTAGGTGTTTCTAATCAGTGTAGCAGCTATGTATGTTTGTTTTTAGTAGTGCAGTTACCCTGAAGTGTGCAAGAGAGACTTCACAATGGCGTATTTGTACCCAATTTAATTATGCAAGGTTATGAAAAGTGAATATGTTTGGTGTTAATAAGCTTCTTCTGTTCCTCCAGTCATATGGCAGAGCTACTGTTCCACATGGAAAAGTTGAGGGGTCTGATGAGAAAGTACAGCCATGTAGTCCAGCGCTACCACATCCAGTACCTGTCACAGTTCGATGCCTTGGTTCTCAATGACACCATACAGGTACCTGAAAACATAAGCATGTGTGTGTGTGTGTGTGTGTGTGTGTGTGTGTGTGTGTGTGTGTGAGCATAAATATGTGTACTATATAGTATAAAGTACAATGTATGTTACGGTTCCAGGCAGATATAAGCTAGACCCGAAATGCAGACCAGAGCAGACACCAGAGGGATTTGAGTTTAAACAGTTTTAATAGTAGTTTGCTGTGGGCGTTGCAGCTTGGTGTGTGGCGGACGGAGCAGGGGCAGAGCAGGCAGACTAGCAGAGTGTGGCGTGAGGCCGGCGCAGAGTAGATAGATAGAGCCAAGGGCCAAGCTCTCTTGACGGGGAGATGAGGCCAGGAGGAAGACAAGGTTAACCAGGCAGGCAGAATCGGCAAAACCAGGAATCTGGAGCACAAAAACAGAACAGATTAGAAACTGGTAGAAGCTCAGGGAAAAAACTACTAAGAGCCACAAAGTACCGAGTTAGGGTAACTGAACGATCTGGCGAAGAGTGGATGAATGAGCCGGGGCTTAAATACTGCTGGTGAGTTGATTGCAGGATGACTCTCAGGTGATGCGATTGAACCAGGTGTGGTGACGAATGCCCTGGAGTAACCTCGTCTTCCTAGGCAGCCAACCGGCAATGACAAACAGACAGAGGGAGACAAACACAAGACAGACAGGGATCCTAACAATGTAATATTGTACTTTCATAAACTGAGGTGCAGAAACTGGCCCAGTGGGGGAGATTAACAATGTTTTTAACACTGAATGCGTCCCTTATTGTTCTCCTTCAGCATAAACATAGAAATCTTTTTCTCCTCTGCAGAACATCTATGTATGTCCAGAGGAGGAGTCCGTCCTGATGAGCTCATTTGTCTCGACCCTGTCTGCTCTGTCGGTCAAACAAGGTAATCACAGCACAATACTGCAGATTATCTTACCTTGTGCACACCCAATGTTTTTTCTCAGTGGTGATGATGGATTCAATTTTACTCTGCAGTGGAAAACAAAGAGGAGTTTGATTTCAGAGCACTTAGACTGGACTGGCTGAGATTGCAGGTAGGTAGGTTTTATTGCAACACGTCAAATATCGCACTAGATTCAGTTTTTTTTTGTATTGTATTTATTGCACTGAGGTTTTCTTCTTGTCTTCTGCTTTAGGCCTACACAAGTGTGAACAAAGCCACTCTTCCAATAAAGGACTACACTGACTTACCGAAGGTGATGAACATGATTCAGTTTCATACCAGGATGGTGGACAGTCTGGAAGAACTTCTTCATGAGACATCTGAGGTGTCCATACTCAGGTTTGTCTCTTCTCTTCTCTTCTCTTCTCTTCTTCTCTTCTCTTCTCTTCTCTTCTCTTCTCTTCTCTTCTCTTCTCTTCTTCTTCTTCTCTTCTCTTCTCTTCTCTCTCTTCTCTTCTCTTCTCTTCTCCCTGCAAAGTTGAATTTTCTTTATCTTTTATTTTCCAGCTTCTACCCGCGTGTCTTTGAGAAGATGTTTTCCCAGAGCAGTGAGGAGATGACCATGAAGCGCTACCTCATGGCCTTCCCGTTCGTCTGCTCTCTCACTTCAGCCTGTGTGGGCACCCTCTCTGCCCAGAAGAGGTCAGTGTTCAGTCATTTGCTGACCAAGCTATTGATCATTGGCTAAGAAGCAGTGAATTCGCTTGTAACACATTAAGTCACACTTTTTTTTTAAACCTAATACTCTGAGATACCGAGATATCCTCACAGACAAATCTATGTAACCAGGAAAATTATGGGAGAAAATATGTCTTCCAACTTTGTGTGTGCTCAGGGATTTAATTTTCTGTGCCCTCACATGCCCAACTGTGTCAGTGTCCTCCATGGTTGTCTCTCTGTGTGTGTGTGTGTGTGTGTAGACCGAGGCAATGGAGAAGAAGAGTCTGCGCCTGTGTGTGACCTTCCTGGAGCAGATAGCCAAGATGACCAGCAGTGTTGTGTTAGAGATATGCGCCGAGCAGTGCAACCTCAATGAGCAGGTGACGTCTGGTTGTATTTCAGTCATTTAGAAAAAACTAATAATCTGCCATGGATTGATTTGGCCAAACTCCATATCCAAAAATAATCACAGCGTGGCATCGGTGGATTTGGCTGGAGGCAGAGGCCAGACTGGAGAATCTGAATAAAATGATAAGACAGTCTAAAACTAAGTCTAAGTCTAAAACTCTGGAGTTGATAAATGCGTCATTGTTTCTCTAATCCCCTGAGGAAAATATGATGAAAGTGTTTACTTTTTGACTGCTTCCACTGTGAATGAAAACTCCCATGTTTGTCTTTGAGCATGTTACCCAATATCTGCTGGGCTGAATTCTTCCTCCCTCTGTATCTCTCTCTCACTCTCTCTCTTCTTCTTCCCTTCTTCTCTCCTTCTCTGCATACACCTCTTTCCACTTGACAACCCCTTAGCTGCAGCCCAAGCACAGTGCAGAGACCATCAGTGCAGCTCGCCACAGAAAGCAGAAGAATGCCAAAGTGCCAAAGAAAGGAGAGGTCCAGAAAGAGAAGCCAGGCACAGAGAGCCTGAGGAAGGACCGGAGCGTCATCACCAAGTCAGCTTTTTTATTTGTTCCCCTCATTATTATCATCACTTTCTCTACTTATCTCACTGATCCCTGACTGGTCCTTTAGTGATTATACTGAATTGTAAAGAGAGTGTAATTAAAACATTCCTGATTTCTGGAGACATGCAGCATTATCAACACCACTTGTTCACGGGGCAGTTATATAAACATTTCACAGTGTTATATCCAGGCTTGCAAAGGTGAGAGTTAGGTTAGCGCACTTAATGTTGGCAGAAATACTTTGTGACTTCCCTCACCTCACCATATTTTTTTCCCCTAAGTTATCAGGAAGACAGGATTAAAATCCTTTAGCCCACAAGGCATTATTTGTTCTGAACTTTATTACCCTTCAAGTTCAATCCATCAGAGTTGACGTGTACTGAATCAAGCTATTAAAAATGAGAAATAAAATGTCTCAGCGTATTAAGGAAAACACTTTTACTGGCAACACATTTCACGTTGGCGTTTTCACTATTTTGATCACATTCTGTATATAGCTACAGTTACAAAGCTCACTAATTAAGTTTGAAGAGTTGCAATTCTGTCTCTCTCCCTCCTCTCAGTTTTCCTCCCTGCTGCCTTAGTTTGGAGATGTTTCACAATTCTCTAACATCTTTATTACCTTATTTGTCTGAGAGAGGCACCTCCATACTACAGTCATTGTCAAAATATTTGTCCCAAGTTCCTAAAGACTTGCTTCCTCCTTTCTCTCTTTCTCTCTCTCTCTTTCTCTCTCTCCTTTCCCCGTCTTCTTCTAGTGTGGACAAGATGCATCTGATGCTGACAGAGCTCTGCTCCGCCTACAGCCTCTGCAGTGACTTTATCGTGTTCGACCACATCGTCGTTCCGACAGAGTTCCTCCTTTCTCAGCTGGAGACACGCCTCTCTGAGTATGCTGAGTGGGGATGGGGGCATTATTAAATTTGTCTGAATAAATGATGTAATAGGTCCTGAGGGTGTATAAAATGTCCCTGAGGTGACACATTTTTCTTAGTCTAAATGTTCCCGTGCTCAGTAGAAAACTTCACCACAAGCAATTATTTATTTATTTATCTTTGCATATGTCATTTGAGCGGCTCCACAATTACTGTCAGAAATATGCAAATTACTGACATGAGCGCCTGCTTTCATTGTGAAAGGAACATATTGTCCATGTAGTATTGTTTCCCGTGCCAGTACGTAAATGTGCTGTAAAAAAATGTGTACTTCAGTGTACAAACATAATGCAAATCACTTCACTGTTTTGACTGAATGACTAAATCTCCAGGCATAGAAATGTCACACACTGTGACCAGGATGTGACAGACCACTGTGAAAACTCAGACATCTCAGACTGCATTTTCTCCAAATTGTCACTCATTCCCAGTTTGGCACACAGGGCTCCTCAAAATTATCATTTGGAGCTTGTCTCCTCAACTATAATGAACCCTGCTTTTCTATCTGATTCCTCTGTGTCAGGCTGAGTTGCACCCACTTAAAAATCAGAGAACAGATCCATCATGTCACTCCCTTTGCTCTGTGTCATTTCAGTGCTAACTGTTATTTAGATTAGGGATTGGTACCAGGGCAACCTAATGTTTCTGTGTATATGTTCTGCTTAGTCTCCTTGTCTTAGCAGATGATTATCTCCCCTGTCACCCTAAAATTAGCACCCTTGAGGAGCAGCATGCTCATAGTGATTGGTCCTCCTGTGGCCAAAATTGTTAATGCAGTGTAGTCAGTGAGAGAAAGAGGGAGAATGAAGAGCCCTGACAAAAAAGTAAAAAAAAAAAAAAATCTCTGTGGAGCCCTGGAGCAGTGAATGTGCTGACCTAATGAGAGTATAATACCATGCTACCATGGCTCGTTTAACCAGTTTTAAGGTCCCATCTGTCCGCCCACACCGGCCTGGTGATAACTGACGCTGGTTAAACATGTTTCTCCAGGATCATCGTGAGAATGGCCAATTACAACCCGACCACCCAGGAGATATCCCGTCCCTCTGACCTCCTGGCAGGGCTAAGAGCCTATACAACCAGCCTGCAAAGCCTTTCCAGCTACATCAATGTGGACGTCACCCGGCTGGTGAAAAACGTCCTGCTGCAGCAAACACAGCCGCTGGACTCACGTGGAGTGCAGACTATTACCACTCTCTATACAAACTGGTGTGTAATACATTGACATATTCATTCAATTCATTGATATATAGCATACACAGAAACACACAGGAAGTGTCATGCATACTTGTGGCACAGCAAGTAGCAGACACAAGTGCATTCTCTTGGTTCCTCCTTCCGTTTTCTGTCTTTCTCTGTTTCTCACTTTCACTCTCTTTGATTCAGGCATCTGTTGAGTCTGTTGAGACTTTTTTTTTGTTTGTTTGTTTTTCCTGCACCTCAGGTTCCTGGAGAGTCTCTTGCGTCAGGCCAGCAACTCCCTCATCGTTCACTGTCCCACGATGCGCTGCTTCGTCAACCAGACGACTGACAACGACCCAAGCTTCAGAGCAGAGGAGTTTTCAGATGTATCAGGTTGGCCCCAGAGATTTTTTTTACAATCATTTAATCTGTTGCGTAAATCAATATGTCATTATGAACCTGAAAGGTCCCTCGCTGAGTGCATCGGGATTAATGCTCAGGGCTCTAATAACAAAGTTAGAATGGTACTTGTATGGTACTTATTACAATGGTACTTATTGCACATTTTTGTATTATCATTTCCTCCAGTGCATGAGGATCGGATAAAACTATTAATATCACATTTATCAGTATTTATTGAAAGAACTCTAACTTTTTTTAGGTGTACTATAATATAAAAAGAGTTTGCCTAAAAACAAACACCTCGCTACAGTTTTTAACATTTTTTCCAAGTATGACAGTATGTATGACAAGTGCAAAAGAGGCATCAACGAGAAAGACTTTTTCTCCATTTTCACTTTGTGTCAACACATGGCTTTACACTTGACAGAATCAAAAAGCTCCCCCTGTACTCTAAGGTTTAATGATCATGGACCCACGGATATGACTCACTCTTTGAAACTTGCAGATCTCGTTCACTCCTGTGACACCATATGTGGAGAATTATTGCTCAAGAGGATGTGGAGCTTGTTATTGTGGTTGTTGCACTGTGTTTTCCTTCACACTGCCAGTCATGCCATGTGTTCTGACACTGCCTGGCTAATGTAAAGCTCAGTATTGCTTATCATCTCCCCTGTTCTTCTGTCCCTGCCTGAAAACTATTGCTGCATCACTCGTCTCTCCTCCACACAGCCTCCCTACCACACACCACGATACCTTGAAGGAGTGGTGGACCTTCTTGTGAATGTATTAAGAGGATATTCACTCCACTACAGACCTAAGCTCATGCACACACCAGCAACATGAACATTATACACACCCATGCTCAGAGATGCATTCATAAAGCGCGCACACACACAGTACCTTGGAGACCAGTGCACTTCAATAGACGCCCCCTCACAATGTCATCATCGTTGTCTATATTTACTCCATAGTGCTGCACAGTGACTCACTCGCTCACCCATTAACCACATCCAATTTTAACCACACACATCCTTATCCCTCCATAGTCAGGCAGAGATGTTGAGCTGAGTGAAAGGCCTAATAGCTGCAGTTGTCTCTCTCATTGATTCAGCTACACACACAAATGAAATTAAATCCGTGTCTTCCCTATTTTTGTCACCAATAGAGAGTCAAGCCAAGTGTCAGATTCATGTGCAAACACCACACTGGAAACAAACAACACGTGTCCACTTGAGCCTGGCATTTTTGTAATTTAAGCTTCTGTTGATCCCTCATCTCCATCCAATCATGATCCCTAAGTTATTCATATGACTTTCTGAACAGAGTTGCAGGCTCTGGCAGAGCTAATTGGTCCGTATGGACTGAAGTTTCTGAGTGAGAACCTGATGTGGCACATCACCTCTCAAGTCAGTGAGCTGAAGGTACAGTATGATACAATGGCCACATATCAAGGATGTGGCTTAGTAGCCTATTGAATTATCTGGATAACTTTAATGAAAACTGAAAACAGAAACAAGTGTAAGGCCTTCATTTTATGACCTCATTATAGCGAATAGGAATACAGAAACAGTAAAATAGTAAAATCAATAGTAGACGGTAACAAAACCAAGATTCTGACTGAACTATAAAAATGGAGATTTTTTTAAAAATCTCATCTTATCTTTAAATTTAGATTTAGCCAAGGATAGATGGGGCTTTCTATGGTTATGGTCTGAGCAAGCCAGAGAGCACACAAAATAATGCATTATTACATTTCTTTATATTTCATACATTTCTATGGCATAATAGCTTTTATTTTTAAAAAAAGTCTGTGTCAAAAAGTCAGATTCAAGTCTTAACTCGATTTTTCCAAGATATATAGTTACTGCCCTCAAAAAAGGTACAGTTAAATCTCTGAGCTCAATGCATATAAATGTTACCTTTAAGATGTATTTCTAGTGAATAAAAAAGTATAATGAATTTACATAATTGTTCATTTTGCAATGAAGCTTTAGAAGCTTTTTTTCTGCTTCAAAATTCACCTCTACTTTGTCAAAGTACTGCTGTACTGTGTCAGACTCCCCACTTTGACACCTTTGATTGAAGCGAGGAGAAGAAGCGCTGCAGCTCTGAACTTACTGAGAGACAGATCTGTCACAGCTTTGACCTCTCTCCATTATGACTCCCACCTGAAGGTGGTTTTATCACTTATTTCACTTCTTTCTCTCCTGTTAGAAACTGGTGATTGAGAACATGGACATCCTGGTGCAGATGAAGAGCAACTTCGATAAGCCAGAGGAAATGGCCAATCTTAAAAAGAGACTGACAGGTGAGAAGTGGAGGGGGAGGGGGGCGCAGGTGGAGATAAGAGGAGGAGATGTGAAGGAAGTGGTAGGAGGTTGAAAGGAAAGGAATGGATAAAAAGTGCAGGTGTGGAGGCAGACTCGAGGGGATCGGGTAGTGAACAGAGTAAGAGGGAACATGAGGAGAGAAGGAAGAACAACAATAAAAAGACATGAAAGAGGAGCATGTTTCAGGAGCACTCTAAGCAGAATCCATCACCATTACTATACTGACTCACCAGCAGACCAGCAGGACCCAGTTCTTTGTACGTCACTTATTTAATGCAGGATAACATGATATTAGTCCACTCAGAACGATTTTATTAATGTTAATTTATCTGATATGTTCTTTGAACAAAAATGAGGATCGATTTGTGAATCTTGAATGAAACTACCCTGGATCTACAGTGTGCACACTTCTGTAAGATTTTCAATATAAAGCCAAGCATACAATTTACTTATCATATTCATTTTGAGATGCTGCTGGAATAGAATCATCATCAGCACTTGCAGGCCACATGAAATACAAACAAATTAAAAATAAAGAAAGGAACATTTTCCACTCATTGTCTTTTTATCAGGTCTCTCAAAATCCTTTTGGGTGCAGTAAGGAGCAAAAGCTAATTGAATTTACACATAGGGAAAGAGTGTGTAATAAACTGCATACATTTAATAAAACAAAAGAAGAGAGAAGAAAACATTAGAATACCTACGTGTGAAGACTAAAAGAATAAATGTATCTATATCTTTTAAGATATCTTGTACAATTGTACATCAATGCTCTTTTTGTTCTAGATCTCTTGGTTTATAAATCTCATTCAAATCAATTGATAATTGGTGTGAATGCTGAAAGCATTCATTTATAATCGTATTACTTGTCCACCTTTTCTAGAATGGCACTCATTTCCTTAGAGCCCACAGTATCACAAACTAATTGAAGTGCAAATGCAAGCTGCAAAGGCAAGCTGTCAGACACTTCACAATGTTGAATCTCATATGCCGAGCGATGATGTTATTCATAACACAGTATCTAGTCACACATTCACCCACAGTGTCACAGTGTTGTGCTTTACAGCTTTACATACATCAGCTGATCTGTTTCATATGGGCCTTCAGGTGGAGAGAACGTGCTGAAGAGGATGACCATCATCGGGGTGATCCTGTCCTTCAGATCAATGGCACAGGGCTGTCTGAAAGATGTAATGTTCAACAAGATGTTACGATAATATGAAACTCTTAGACAGCTGATAAGATGATGAAACTGTCTGTAACAACAGACAAAGGGATGTTATAATTTATGATTAAGGTTAAATTAAAATTAAGGGCGAAAGTTCATTCCTGATCTTGGGAATAGCAGTTTTACTTTTTTCTTA
Organism: Scortum barcoo; assembly: GCA_023238725.1. Classification (NCBI taxonomy): domain Eukaryota; kingdom Metazoa; phylum Chordata; class Actinopteri; order Centrarchiformes; family Terapontidae; genus Scortum; species Scortum barcoo. The sequence goes on from CM041537.1 coordinate 12,115,126, forward strand.
TTTTCAAATATCTCAAGGTTCACCTACCAGGTTTTTTAGAACATTAAACTGCATCTCACAGTCTCCACCAGTGGCTTTATCAGTCATCTTATACAACTTGTATGTTATAAAGCATATGCAATTTACATACGACAACTGAAATGCTATATGTAGGTCATATAACAACAAGTGAGTAAACTCCATCAGATGCAGTGGAAAGCTCGGGAATACAGAGCAGAGAAGTAGACGTTGAGACTTCTTTTTTGCCATAGTTGAGACTAGTTTTACTTTACAAAAAAACATACTAAGTCTTGTGTATGTAAAAACTGTATATTTCCATTGAACAGCCCCTTTTAATAAAAAAATACAGCTCAAAATGCTAAAAATAAAACATTACAGGTAAATCACGCTAATCTGCTCATCTCCTGTTATATAAAAACAGTTGCCCTTGACTGCTTGACATATAAAGGTCATTTCTTTATTATGTATGATCTCATTGTAATATTGTGTCAATATTGTGTCATATAATCCTATAATCTAGATCCTGCAGAAGCATTGCCCGTACCTGTTAGGACCCATCGAGTGCCTAAAAGACTTCATCTCCCCTGAAACTGACATCAAGGTGAAACACAGATTTCATGCCACTTTTATTTATAGCAACACTGAAAAAAAAACAACCAGGTCCATACGTTGAGATCCCACGGCAGAACTGAAGTGCAATAATCAGGCTTTTTCTGTACATGAATCATCCCATCACAGTTTATTAACAGTGTATGAACAGTTTATTTTCACAGGACCAGTTTATTGTGGGAGAATTAAGGTTGAAGACATATTATTGTATTTAGCTTCATCCTAGTGTATTTACATTTGAGACTTTTGGGAATTGACTGATTGCCTCCAGAGCTTAGTAATGCAGAATACACTACAGGAGAATGTGTGGCAGATTGTCATTTATTTAAATAATAGACAGTGTGCAACGGTAGATCTGTGCAGAAGAACTGCAGAGAACCACGTTGTTTTGGTATTCTCTAGTACCAACCAAATTAAATTCCTTATCTCCCTCTGGAGCAATCTGTGTGACTGTGACTCATGAACTCCCCCTCCCTCACTTACGTCTGGCCTCTGAGTGAGGCATGACAGCCGTGCCACAGCCGGGGCCAGGATAACCCCAAAGACGTCAGCAGCCCCCCTCATGCCTCCGTGAGAGAGACTCTGATCGCCGCTGCAGCTCTGCACTCTAAACCACATCAGTGGAAACATTCTGCCCAGACAGGCCAATCATGCATGCAACCAGAAATAGGGCCAGTTCAAAACCTGTGTGTCAAGGCAAAGACACCCACCGCTGATTTAGTGTCACTAAGTGTGTCACTTTTGTGGCTGCTACGTGAAGCACAGTTCAGTATCGCACCGACTGTGGATTTGTGGTGTTCAACAAAATGATGAACATTTATAGTGCGTTACATTTAAATTGCACATCATGTCAGCACTATGCACCTCACTGCTGCAGAAGCTTTAACACAGAAGTAGGAAATATATTTAAAAATGAGTTTTAGTTATATTTGATAAAACTGTCACTATGTCCTGACAGTACTTAAACAGATAATCAGTGTAGAAAAAATCCAGCCGGTCTCCACCTGCTGCCTCTAAGGCCATTTGACAAGAATCCACTCAGCCCGGGTCAAAACAACCAATCAGAGCAGGAGGAGTCTTGGACGAAGCATCAGTCCCTGCTCCTACACGGGCTCAGCTCCACTGTACATGAGCTAACTAGGAGTGGACACAACAACAACTGATAAAAACAACTGAATGACCAAACAGCGAGAATGAGTTTGTACGAAAGACACGTAAACCGAAGAAGAACAATGCAGAAAGAAAATAGAATTAGACAGAGTGATGATGTTGGGAGGTGCTTTGAAGGCAAGGTGTAGTGCACCACAGTAAGAGAAGCAGGGAGCTAGAAGGTGACTATACCTTCTAGCTCCCTGCTTCTCTTACTGTGGTGCTGCTCTTACTGCTCTACTTTCCTAAATAAATGCACTTTTCAGTTTGTAGGATTAGGAGATTCTTCTATTCTGCTGCTGCTTAAAGCTCCTGTTTAAAAGCTGCATTCTTTCTCATTCTTAACGACCTTACAGGTGACTCTCAGTGTTTTTGAGCTGGCTTCTGCTGCAGGGTTGAGATGTGATATTGATTCTGCCCTCATCGCGGCCATCAACAGCATGCAGACAGGTAAAACTATCAGTACCACTTCTGTAGACAGAGTGATCTGGTGGCTCAGTCGTCAGGAAAAAAAAGAGTGTTCTTTAATCTCTTAATGTTTCCTATGCAGATAACACGTCAATTGATGAGGAGTACAAGCTGTCCTGTTTGCTGCTGGTTTACATCGCCGTCTCCCTGCCCACCCTGGCCATGGACCCCAACTCTTTCTACAGCCGAGAGCATGGAGGTGCATATTCATTCATTCATTTTCAGCTGCCACAAACTGCTTGACAGTAATTAGTCTCCAGACAGTCCTCAACCAAACACCAATCACTGCCTCCCCCGGCCATTACTGACCAGCTGCTGATAGTGTCTAGAAAAGCTGCTCCACCCTGAAACACAAGGCTTATTAGCATCTCTGTGTATCATACTTTCCAGTCTGACTGACGTGGTCCGAGGCAAAGCATGTCGGTTAATGAGAAACACGTTTCTGCTGAGAGACTTTTGTTTACAGATAACTTCGGCTGACGTGCATCGATACAGTTACTCTTGGCACGCGGCCCTGCTGACCCCAACCAGTTGGCTCTGAGCCTGGACTGCAACATTAGAGGCAGCAAATGGCCAAGATTTCTGTCAAAGCACAGGGTGGCATTTGTCTCTGATTATTTTCTTTGTCTCTATTTTCCACTGGCATGTTTGAAATAGATTTGCCCTGTGAGCCTGAGGAAGTATGCTCAGTATGCTTCCTCTTAAGTATCATGCATCATTAAGTCCATTTTTTCTAATTGTTGGGCCACAAAAACATCCTCTGTGTGGCTATAGTTACATGCTTTTCTGTTCTTCTTATATCTCAGTGTTGAATTGTGTGTTTCTCAGGCCATAACAACAACATCCACTGCTTAGCTACAGCCATCAACCAGCTGGCTGCTGCCATGTTCACTGTTCAGAACAAGAATATAGAGCAGCACCTCAAGGAGTTTCTCCTGGTGAGTGGCAAACATTTTATTTTATTTTAGTTTCTTACCATTTGAATTCAGAAGGTCAAATTTTATCAAATGTTCTTTCCTCACAAATCAGTGAATTAATACCGTGGTTTTGGTCCCAAAGAAGAGTCACAAGATGAAACCTGCGTGAAGCTTACCTTGAAAGGAATTAAGAAAATTCTGCCACACAAAACATTTTTTATTTCAGACTTTTCTCTAGTCTTAAAATCTTACAAATGCCATGAATGGCATATGTCAAGGGATAAATGGTTTCTTGGGCACACAACTCTGACAATATTTCAGTTAAAGAACTCTCTCAAGACACTGCCAACCTTTGCTCCAGCTGAGGTCAAGCCCACCAGTATAAAAACTTTCCAGTTGTTTGATCTGCCTCTTTTTAACTTGTGTTGTTCCACAGCTGGCGTCCTCCACTCTGCTTCAGTTGGGACAAAATGTGGAAAGAGTGGAGAGCAAAAACCGAGAGTCTGTCTACCTGCTCTTACACATGGTAAGCTTGCGAGTACAATATCAACAAGGTATAAGAGGCTTTAAGAATTGACTGATGGAAAAACCTGTGACCCTTCATTAATTGGGGTTTTTCTCGTTACAAAAAGCCATCACGCCTGCAGGGTGGTCTTCTATAATGACTTATTCTTTATCTTTATTGCACTAGTAAATGAATGACTGACAGTAAAGTCATTAAGGAAATTTATAGAACAGTGAGTTTACTACAGTGTAACTAAAATTTCGAATGAATGTAGAGGGTTTTTTCTCCATAAAAATATACAGAAATCTATATAGTATAATCTATATAAATATTGTCAATAAGCAATTCCTCAACATACTTTACATTATAGTAGTGTTGTTATAGAAAAGAATTGAGTCATTCAGTATTTATTTGTATTGTCCACAACTCAGCAATAAATTTATCTGAGCAAGTATTATTTGTATTTTCAAAAGATTGTAAAGCTTATTCCTAAACTACAGTACCTGACTGTTTAAGGAATCAACTATATATTTGTTTCTTTTGACACTGGTTCACACAGATTGTGGAGGAGTCTCCGTTCTTGAGCCAGGACATGCTGGAGAGCTGCTTCCCGTACGTCCTGCTCCGAAATGCCTACAGAGAGGTGTACAGATCCTTCATCGTCACGCTGGGCTGAAGACTTTGTTAAGCACTTTTAATTTAACCTTTATTTATCCAAGAGACAACTTCAATGTGCACTCATGTTTGGTTGTGATTATCATTCAGTCTCTTATTCATACAGGTCTGCACATGCACACCAGACTAACCACAACCGTGGATATTTCTAATCCAAGTTATAACCCTGATAATGCTTTTATGGGACTTATCTGCCAGTATTATAATGTAAATTTACAACATCTGGTATTGGTATTATTAATATTAGCCTGAATAATTCAAATGCAAATTGAGTATATTCTGTAGCATCCCTTTTATATTTTACACAGCAGTACCAGATACCATGAGTGTCAAGACATAAAGAATATATGTTGTTAAATCTTTTTTTGGACTGAAACCACATTTACTGAGATTTTTAATAGATTGTTGTATTAATAGTTGGTGTATAACATTATTTCTTACAACATAAGCACAAATAAAGATACTAATAATATGCTATTTGTTTTCTTTTTGGTGCATAGTCATCAAGTGTTCCTTGTCTATTTCCAGTCTGTCCTCCACCCTTGATACCCTCCAATCCTTCCTCCCTGCATGACAGTCATGCCCTCTTCATTTTTCATGTACAATTTAAATGATGCACTCCAGTTTTGCAGAACTAAAAGTGCCTGTTGCTAATTTTAGACACCCCTTTAGTGATTTTATTTTTCAAGCAGCACTGTCAGTCTTTCTTTCCTTTTTTCCTTTTTCTTCGGTCTCCTCCCTTCTCACACTGTTTTGCGTCTATATCCGTTTGGTTGCCACACTGGTGAGATGGACGTTCACATCTGTTTGCATACAGTATGCGTGTGTATTTGTGTGTGCGAGTAGTATTTAGGGCTTCAGCATGTAAGGCCGAGGGACCCGGCCTTCTCACAAGAGCACAAGAGGCTCAATTCCCTCAACAGGCAACACTTACGTGAATACATGGATGAGCTTCATGAATAAACAAATGAAACAAATTCTGAAAAACAGCATATTACCAAAACACACTGAAAAAGAAGAATGAAAAGATGTGTTGCCAGTGATGTCCAAAACAGCAAAAAAACAAAACAAATACTTTGTAAAAAAAAATTAATGCTTTAATTTATAAGTTCTGTTATGCGCAGAGGGAGCAGCCAGATATCAGCTGGGAGGTTTGTTCATTTTTATTTCATCATGCCTTCCATTAGGCACCAACCAGACTTGTAAGCTGCCCTCTTTGTGAGGTCCTTAGAGCTTCTTTTATTTCTTCTTACTGTTAAAGATTTTATGGAACGTTTTTCCCCCTTGCCTGCTTAGAAGGGTGGTGTCCTCATCATTATTTAGAATTTATAAGCAGTGTATAAACATTTAATACATGGTTTATAAGACAATAAAAAGTTTTTAAAAAAAGTTAAATATTATATATATATATATTTGTTAAGCTAAATAAATCATCTAAATGTAAATCATATAATGTAAAGTAAATAATTAAATATAAATATGGTATTATACATTGTATTTATATTAGTCATAGTAGTGATGCTGTCGTACTGTATGTATCTGTTCCGTTTTACAAGGTTTTCCATGGAAATGAATTGTTCCTTTGCAGCTCCACAGTGGATCCTGTCCCGAGACACCGAGGTGAGTTAATGGTGGAAACTATGGTCCTGATATAAAGACTCTCTGCTGATTGTGTTGGTGACACAGAGCCTCTCCGGCTGACACAGAGGATTACGCACGCACACTCGCACATGCTGTGCGCACACATACACACACAGTAGATGTATGCAGAAGAAAGGGCTAAATTTATCTGAGAGTCTAAACACAGAGCAGCTTCGATTAATATAAACCACAGCACTATATACATACATTCAAACAGAAGACAATCACACGTGCTGGATTTATAGTAACACACGGAGGCAAAAGCTCATTCTGGGTGTTTCTCTCTGACCCTTACAACCACATGCATGGTCTTCAGCAGCGTACAGAGCAAGAGGTCTTGACACCAACTTGCAAGATACACAGAACAGCTGATAGACATCTCAGCCTCGTGACATGGACCACCACACTGGAGCGGTAAGACAGGACTGCCTCTCATGGTTCATTTTTCTTATTCTACACTTGTTTTGCAACATGCAGACACACATTTGTATGTTTCTAATCAATATTATGACCACTCATATACCATACTTAGGATGTTTTCTTTTCATATTCATTTTAATGATGTTAAGGCTTTCTTTTCTCTTTCTTTTATGGACAATCAAAAATATAATAGATTTTTGCACTTAGGCTATCTCTGCTGTCTTCACAGGGCTCAGTGTTTCCTAATGTGTAAATTTTGAAATAAAAGGAGGAAGCAAACAAAGTGTGTAATACACTGCTTGGATATAATACTTAAACATTACAAATCAAGTCAAGCCATTACATCATTTTGAATTGCTGTGCCATTATTTGTCTCTCAGTTTTCTTTCTTCATCCAAATACAATGGAAATGAAAAAAAAAACAACAAATATTTAAATCTTGACCAAAGAGTTAGACTGACTGACAGTAGAGTCACTAATATCTGTTACTCTGTATGATCCATTTGACACACTGTTGATGGTGTTAAGGAGCTATTTTTGTGTTTCAAAGTTGTTCCAATGAAAAATATTCACAATTTGTTTTGTTCCTTTGTTACACTAAAAGTTTAAATGTGATCTTTCATTGCTGTGAGCACCACAAACAAAATTCCATTCACATTCTTGTGTAGGGATCATCCCAGAGACTTGACAAACTTTAGACAATAAAAGTTTGGGGCTAGGGCTGATCAGTTCAGTCAGATTCCTTTGATTTAGGTAAAATCCATCTGATCCTACTGTTGTAAAAACAGAAATGGCCATCTCCATGCACCTCAGCACCACCAGGCTCTTGAACATCTTGTTCCCATGCAGAAACATGAAACATTTAGATATGATTTATGGTGCCACAAAGTCAGATTTCTCTGTCTGAAGTGTAGGGCTCCATGAGTAATAATTGGCTTGGGTCTCTGAGTAGACACAGAGAGATCAGAGGGAGTATGTTCATCATCATCAGAGTGAAACTGAGAGGATGATGGAGGAAAAACAAAACAGTGTAAAGTAAGAGGCTGGCAAGCTCACAAAGGGAAATTAGTTTGGAGTTTGGCGAGGACTGCAAGTAATGAATAAGTGTTTTGTAGTCTTTCATTTCCATTTTTAATTGACATCACAGTCTGACTGTGAGTCTATAAGGAGAGATAATTTAAATGTATTGATTCTCCTCCTCCACATTGAACAGTGTCACAGGAGATGGAGAATCATATATCGTAATGTCTCTGTATGTCTCCGTTTTTGCAATACGTCGTGCCATGTCAAAGAGCATGGGAGCAAGAGAGTCAGACTGACCCAGCAGCCAAAGCAGGACAAGCTAGGAGGGAGGCGTACAGCAGGCAGGGGTTTTCCCAAGCCACGTTGTTGCAAAGCTCTCACAATACTCTATAAATAAAGACTAGTAATGCATTTAGGACCCAGAACAATAAAAGTGTTTTGGGATGACTTTCATTGTCTTGTCTGATCTTGTAGGTTTTTTTTGTGTTTTCCTTTTTTGGCGTCTCAATGGACAGAAAACTGTTTTTTTTTTTCCTGGCCAGACATACCCTCTTTAATGCTCAGAAAACACTCAGCTGACATTTACTGATGTGGCCTTTTTAGTAAAAATATTTTGACTTTGCCTTCAAAGTATATAATTGATATGATCTTAATTATGATTTGAACCTCTTTGCTGTTGACTGAAGCTACCACATCTCGCTCTGCAGTTCCTGTATCTTGTGTTGTGCATGCACTCAGGGAGTCACTGACATTGTAATTGTAATTGTTTAGATTAGATAGATAGATAGATAGATAGATAGATAGATAGATAGATAGATAGATAGATAGATAGATAGATAGATAGATAGATAGATAGATAGATAGATAGATAGATAGATAGATATACTTTAATCCCAAGCTGGGAAATTACCGTGTAGCAGCAGCAGCATTATAACAATACAAAGAGATAAAAAGAAAAAAGAAGGAAGAAAAAGAAGAAAAACCTTCTTTTTACAGGGTGAACTTTTGGACAGGCATCCACACCAAAAAAGATGCAGTAGAGTAAAAAAAAAGAACTGACCTCCTAAAACAGTCAAAGTTTGGCCTTTCACATTTCTGTACATGGTATCAAGACCAGCAGTCGACCCATCGGGCTGTTGTGGGTGGTTTTTGAGGACAAGCTTTGTTTATGTATTTTAGTTCAGGTGACTCTGGTGGGTTTCTGTGAAAGACTCTCTGTGTAGTTCCCTAATTTGCGGCTGCGGTGGAAAATTCTCATTGGGGATTCGAGTACACACGGCTTGAAAGGCTCGCAGTCAACACTTCATCAGTGAGTGAGGTCAACTCACTCACACTTCACACAACAGACGTACACATATACACAAACACTCACTCACTCACTCACTCACAAAGAAACACACAGAGACACACACACAGACATGCACACACTGACACAGTTTGGGCCTGCCTAACCAATCAGAGAGAAGTGGAGTAGGTCCCCCCAGAAGTGGGTGGGAGAGCTGTTGAAACAGAAGTCTGTCTCAGGACACACAAAGTTTGCGTTGGTGGTTTGGAGAACTTTTCTGCTTACTACTTCTCTGCAATAGTTTTCCTTTTTCATCCTGTTATTGTTTTTTTATTGAACTCTGGGGTCCATTAGGGCACAGCTTGAGTGTGGAATGGCTGAACTGGTGCGAATCCGTAAGAAACGGCTGCAGATCCCCATCTCTAGGTAAGACAGGGGGTTAAGATCAGTACATTTTTATATCATTGTTAGTTAGTGCACGTTCAGCCTTTCTGTGACTGCATAAATAAGGCTGGAGCACTTCAGCAGATGAGCTACATCTTTAAAATGAACATGATTAATCACTGTTTGGTGCAATAAGGCTGTCTGAATCATATTCTGTTGCAGGAGGTTTACTTGTTTTGCAGCAGTGGAAATATGTGAGTCAAATATACACTGTGTTCTGCACAGTGATGAGAGATAATGCAGCAGCCCACAGTTGGTTTTGACACCTTTCACATCTGCAGACCTCGATCACAGTTAAGAAAAGAATGAGATCTTTATTCTCACTTAAGAATCATTTTTTAAAAAAGAAGTCTTCCTCTTATTTTTGATTTTTTTGTGAGTACTTTAAAGCATGTGAGCGAACACTTGTCACTCTGAGTACTTGTCTGAACACTCATTTTACTTGTGCTCTAGCTCTGGGAAGAAAATGTGCTGCAGAGGTAATGGGTCATGTGGTTTTGTTTTGGTTAACACATTGTTGTATCACAGGATATAGAGCTCAAAACCTTTTTAGGGTTGCTTTTTGCCAGAAATACATGTTTCTTATTCCATAACAGACACGATGAAATGTCATAACACTTTTGTGGTGATCTGAGGTTTGATCTTGTTGATTTAAGATTCCTTACCTTTCCCATAAGGTCTATGTCGGCACAGAGATGTGTTTTAAAATTGAACTTTAAATTTGTGCTGACAAAGCGGGTACCATTCAAACTCTACCATTCAAATTCTCCACTGCTGTGCCGAGATGGATCGAGTAAGGATGACACTATGTGCAGAGTGTAGATTCAACAAAGTCAGAGCCAAAGGAAGATTTGTCATTTCTCTCTATAAACAAAGTTTCACGAGTGCACTTGACGAGTAATTTCCTGTAAACGTCCTGTCAGAAGCCCTTCTACTGCAAACGGTTGAAACAAAAAAGACTGTTATCACAAAAGATTACTTGAGATTGAAAGTGAGCGGTGGCATTCAGATGCATGCTATTTTTATGACTCAACAGCTTTTGAAAGCCCTTGCCAGCGTGATAAACACTTGAAAAGCTGTGAGCGTCTCATCCCCAGGAGTTGGCTCCACGGCGTGGCCTGGCGCAGTTTGAACACAATCGTTCTGGTCACGGCACCATAAGGGCAGCCCACCAAAATGTTTTAGAGAAATTATGTGTGGCATGTGAGTTATCATGTCAAATAAATCTCTCTTTCAAACGGCCACAGAGATAATAAAATACAATCAAAGTAGATAGATTCCAGGTCTTTTCATCTGAACTATATTGTGCTATGAAAGCTTTTGGATTTATTACTGAGATGAGATTACGTTAATACACTGCAGGTGGGTTACACTATAGGTGACATGTGCTCCAAGCATTTGCTTTTTATTAGATTGCAGGAGATTAATGTGTATCCACCAGCCCTCCTTCCTAATTTGATTAAAAGTTTCAAAACCCAGAATGAGCAACATGTTCTCAGACAAGATCAGAATGCGGCCAAAAACTCAAAAACGTCATATTTTTTCACGCAACACACTTTGACAAAATGTGGGTTATGTAAGACTTGAGCCATGGGAAGTTTTCCTCTCATGGAAAATTTGGCACTAATGATGCCCTTTGGCCACTGGCTTTCTTTGGACAGCTTGGCATTTAAATGGTTTCAAAATGAACTCTTTCCTTTGACGAGGGCTTCTCAACCTGTTGTTAAAGTACCTCTCAGACTTTGTTTCACTCACTCGAGACAACGACAAGCGCTGTCAATTTATAGAGCTGTTTCAAGAAAGCTCGTATCCCACAAAGTCCCCATTATGTTCAAAATGACCTTTCTTCTGGAGCTATAACTTTTATGGCCGTACCTAGTGTGATTTAATGTGAACACTGTGATGCCAGCCATTTTCGCACCAACGTTACGTCTCAGTGATTGCTGTTTTGAGAGGTGAAACAGCAGCTCCAGTACTTTCAAAAAGGGCATCTGCCACTTTATTTTGTTGTGATTGCATCCAAATACACGATTGTGTTTCCTTCTAGGCTCAGGAGCATGCTAAAGCAGCTGGAGGAGAAAGATGTCGACTTTGAAGAAATCAAAAAGAATCTGGATTTCACGGCGTCATTACTGGAGGCAGTTTACCTCGATGGAACAAGGTAAAATACAGCTGAAAAATAGGATTTTGAAAAAAAAAAGCTTTTAAATTGATGTTTTCTTCTGAGTTCATTCTTTATTCCAAAGGTTACCAACAGTTTATTACCTTGAATTTGCATATTAATTGAAAATGACCACAAAAATCATTCCAAATTATTTTATTTGGTCCCAAAATGGTGCGAAAACTCAAGATAAGGACTATTATCAGCGTATTACTGTATCTACACCCACTACATACCCACTACACCTTTGCAGGGTGGCTAAAGGATGGAGCATACCTCAGTTCACACTGGGCAAGAAGTGGGAAAAACCGTGGACAAGCCACCAGTCACAGGGCTAATACATAGAGATCGACAACTATTCACACTTACAGAGAATCACACATTGACCCAACCTACATGTCTTTGGCCTGTGGGAGGAAACTTACAGGAAACCCAAGTAGGGAGTTGGAAAGTGACAACACCATACCAAACTAATAGCTAATTTTAGCTATTAATTTTATTTAATTGAAAATGTTTATTTACAGGAAAAATTATAAGTAACTGTGGAATGCTTTCCTTTACCTGAGGACCTAAACCTATGACGAGATGCCAAAATTGTAATTGACAGCTCACAACCTGTCACAAGTGGGTATTCAAAGCAACGTCAAACAGGTACAGACAAAAAGAAAATAGCCCCAATGAACTTCAATTATCCTGCCATTTAAATAACATGATGCTAATATGGTTGCACATGTTATTGTAACCAGACAGGATTTGTATCTTATGTCAAAAAACATTTTGCAGAAACTGTCATTCATACTGTATGGTGATCAGTGTCGTCAATGTTGGTACAGTATTTGTACACATTCCTTCACGGTTTTAGTTTCCTATTTCCTATCACTGTTTGTGTGTTTGTGCATTGCCTCACTTAGGCAGTGTCTGGAGTCCGAGGACGACCTGCAGCAGCTGCAGTCAGACGGGGTGCCTTCAGAAGTCACTGACTGGCTGGCATCAACCTTCACCCAAAGGGTTCGACGGCCTGTGCGACGCTCCGACGAGAAGCCTAAGTTCCGCAGCATTGTGCATGCAGTGCAGGCTGGGATATTTGTGGAGAGGTGAAATAACACACATGTTCATTATGAGGTTGTGGTACTTGTGGACAGTTAGTCAACGAAGCCTGTTTAATGCATCAGGATGTTTGATACTTGTGTGTAATAATGAAGCTACTGCAGAAAAGAAACAGAACCAGCCTGTATGTTTCATTTATGAGACTTAAATGCAATTAATTAAGGAAACAATCATCTCATACTATAAAATTCCCATTGTAAATGATTGATCTCCACCTCTGTCCTATAACATATGATATAAGCTCATACAGTATTGTTACAATCACAGCCACAGAAAACACAGAGCTGCACAGGACTGTGATACATTAGCCTCCTTTTCTCTTTAAAACATCCTTCCAAAGGGGACATGGACTTTGGAGGATTTATATAAACAGCTCCTGAGACGAGTTTGCTGCACAGTGTCAACATCTGAACTTTAACTGAACTCAACATAAACACTGCATTATTCCAGGATGTTCAAGAGGGCCTACACGGCAGCCATGCCAGACCAACCTGCAGCGGTCGTAAACTGCCTCAGGGTAAGCCTCCACTAATCATAAATTTCACTGTGCGTTGTGTGTTCATGTAATAAATCAGACATCACAACGATGATGTATGCATCAATAACGCAGTGACTTTCCCCTCCTTCTCTGCAGGATGTTGACCGCTGGAGCTTTGACGTGTTTGCCCTGAACTCGGCCAGCTCTGATCATGCACTGCAAACTCTGTTCTTTGAGCTGATCACCAGATATGGGCTCAACAGCCGCTTTAAGGTCTTTTACCCTCAGATTTCAATGCACAGTATATGTAGTGCCTTTCTTATGCAGTGTATTATTTCAGAATTGAGAACTATGAATGAAAAGCCTTACAGTAATATGATCATTATTCCTCTCGTAGACTCTTTTGTGGGAAATGTGGGTTGTAACTACAGATACAATCAGGCATATGGGTTTTATTATCAATTTACAGTGTTTGAAGGAACAATGGTTTGCCAAATGATGTGTGCAAATCACACACATCAGACCATAATCACTGTCAATCCTGCCCAGAACCTCATCACAACATTTGTACGACTCTAATTGTTGACACAAACTTTGCAAACCTTGGATTTTTCAACACAGCTTTGACTTTAAGGATAATCTAATGCACTTTGCAGATCCCCATCTCGTGCCTGACAGAGTTCTTGTCTGCCCTGGAGAGAGGATACTGCAAATACAACAACCCTTACCACAGCCACGTTCATGCTGCTGACGTGACTCAAACGCTGCACTGCCTGCTGCTGCGCTCTGGACTTGTGGTACGCTGGGTTCATTTCAGTACTCTTATTTTTGGTCAACTGCTTCATCACATTTTTAAAGGAGAGGCCTGTTTTTTTCCTGTATTGTTCCTAACAGTCAGCAAATCCCATGAAAAGACCAAAGCCAACAATGTGTTAAGCTACCAGTAGTCTCTGTCGGTACGGCTTGTCTGACAGTCAAATAGCTTCACACCTTTCCAACGCTGGATTAGGGGGATTGTGCCTGTCAATTTCTTTAACTTTCCAAAACTGTAAAAGTTACCTCACTTTTACACCCACTTAAGCAGCTTTTTTGTTCTTGACACAACTAATTTTGTCATTTTTCTTGTGAACAACCGAGTGTAACACTGTGAATGTCTGAAAATGCGCACTGACATCTGTTAGCTTTCCACTCCTCCTGTGAGTGTGGCCGTTCAGAACAACTATAAGTACTTTTGATTTTCATCTTGGTCGGACAGCATGTGCTGCGTACAGGCTCTGTTCCTGCTTCACCTGACCCGAAGTCTGTCTCTAAAAACTTTTAGACTTCCCCACCCTGTTTGTCTCGCTTCATATCCTTTTTTTCTCTACTGAAGATAGACAGGTAGCAAATGAAGAGTACATTTACAGAAAAGGGTAAATAATCACTTTTTCATTTTTAACAAAACGTTAGTCAACATCACTCTTTTGGGGACCATTTTAAGAAACAGATTATATTTACATTATAATTACATTTGGTGTATAAACTGCAATATTTTAGTGGTTATTAACCTTTTGGAAAAAAAAATGTCACCTAGTGCAACAGTGTGGCTCATATATGTGTTTTTAACCATGTTAGAGGAAGTTTGGTTCTTTTTTAATCTCAACAGCTATTGGCTGGATTTCCATAAAATGTTATGCAGACATGCATGGTCCCCAGAGGATAAAGCTTAATGACTCCCTTGATATTTGTTTAAGATGAGAAAGCCATTTGTTGGTTTGAGTGAAATGTCCCACCTATTATATGAATTGTCATGAAATTTGGCATACACATTCATGTGACCCTCAGGATGAATAATCGAAATTCCCACAAAATGAACAACATTCCTATCTTCATCTGCCCATCGTCCAACCCTTTATGTTTTGTGCTACTTTATACATGAAAGCAATGTTAGCATGCTAACACATCAATCTAAGAAAGTGACAATTTTAAACACTTTACCTGCTGGTTAAACACCTTCATATTACTACTGACATTATTGAATTTTAGCATCCTGACATTGGCGCTTGCAGCCCCACAGAGCTGCTGGCATAACTGGGTCATTGTTGGCTTTGGTCTTTTCACAGGATTTGTTGACAATAAGAAAAATAAGCTTTAATCTTTTAATTCAAATTATTCAGTTGTTTTTTTTTTTTAAAGCAAAGATGAAAGAATCACTCGCTTGCTCTTTCACTGTATATCCTCAATTAAATCATGACCATGACATGTTGCTGCTATATGTCTATAAATTGTCTGTTCCCATGTCATAATGCTTTCATATCACTTAACAAACTATTCATCTCACAGTACAGTATGTGCACACATCATGTTTTTCTATTCATCTGTTTTGTCCCTTGTGGCTATCAAGCACTGGCTGACAGAGCTTGAGGTGATGGCGTCACTATTTGCTGCGGCCATCCATGACTACGAGCACACGGGAACCACAAACAACTTTCACGTCCATACGAAGTAAGTTCTTTTCCTAAAACACATTTTATTAACCCTGTCTTATAAAGCACCAGCTATATATATGCCTCATCCTGTTGTGAAATTGTAAAATAATAGTAAATTAAAATAGTAAGTAAGAGGATAGCAATAGTAAGAGATGTCAGGAAATGTAGGAATAGTAAAGTAGTGTTCCTTAAAGGTCTCTGTGCAATTTTAGAAAAGAGTGAGAGCGCTCTAAAGCAAACACATCTTCATGGAGGGAACACAGTATTTTTAGATGTCGATTTTCCACATAGGAGGACTGAAGAACGCAGTCTCTTGGCACCCATCATCATCATCGTGCTTTATTTTGGGAATAATAACTGTCCACAATAGGAGAACATGTCTTAGTTACAGCGACCAAACAGTATGTATCTTAGGCATACGCCATCCAAAATATTTCTTCTAAGAGTCGAACAGTCACCTCATGTAAGCTGTTATAACTTTGTTGTTTCTTCCTCTACGTTTTCACGATGGAAAAAACGTCAAAAACTTCTATAGAAGTCTCTTAAACTACTCCAGCAGCGGTATGCATGTCTCCACTGTCCACTCATTTGCTCCAACACTCGCCAAAGACTGACTGAATTAAAAGCTTTCTTCTTGTTGTGCAAAAACATCAGGATCCTCAAAGCTTCAATGGAGGCTGTGGATAATCCCACAAACCTGCAGATTGCATTTGATGTTTCTATGCAAGTCCACAAAAGTTTAAAAGCCAGTGTTATAATAATTTCTATGTATGTTTTGTCACTGTAACTCTTTATTTTACTGGTATTATAGTTTCCTATAATTTCCTTAAAAATCAACTGACAAGTGACTGAAAATCCATATTAATGTTCCTCAAAATGACCATATAATGTGGTGGTAATTATGTGGTAAAATGAGACAATTAACTTATTAATTATAATTAACTGTAGAAATATTTTAGTCAGCATACAGCAGTTCTGCTGAACTTGCAAACATTTTAAATTTGTGTATAGGTAAGCATGACATTTCTCAATAAAAGAAGACAGAGATTTTCAATAACAAATGAATAATAAATATACACTTGGTGCCTACTTTATTAGTTATACCTGTACAATTTAATGCAATTCAGTTAAAAAAAAAAGATATATATATTAATATATATATAATATATATAATAATATTAATAATGCTATATATTCTACCTTTCTAAAGTTGATCATGTTCAATCTTTGTTGTCATAAATGTGTTATTTAATTATATATTTTAATAGATTGTGCAGGTATTCTTAATAAAACACCCAATGAGTGTATATTTTTGTTTAAAATGAGCTGTTCTTAATAAACTCAAAACAAATAATTACAATAAACTGGATCTGTTAAGATGAAATCTAGTGTCTTAAGTTAAACCATGAACCTTTTAATGCTAATAAGATTAAACAGCTATTATTTCAACATAAAGCAAGAAACGTCAGCAGCAGTGCGGAGGATGACCATTTTTTTTGTACTCTGGCTGATACAGTGGTTTTCACAGATGGTTTGGGTGTTGCTAATGCCATATCACCACAGCAAATATAAAAATTCACATAATCAAAAAACACCATAAAAGCCATGAAAGTTCCCAGAAACCTTCATAGAAAACGCAGAGTAAGCAAGATTTGGAGGGCATCTCTTAATTTAGTCTGTATGGATCAATGTATGTATCAATTTGTTAAATTGTTTATTCACAATGTCTCCTCCCTCAGGGGATGGGGAAGTATTTCAGCACCTCAGACTTTCAGTCTGCTGTTGTACCGGGACACTATTGTCGAAGGAAATGTCCTTATTAGGAATTCACCATGAAATTTTGGCAGTTTTAAAAAACAGCATGAATTTAAATTGACTGTAGCCAATCTCTCTGTGAAGGACGAAACTACAAAGTTTTCACAGTCCCCAAAGGACCACTTTAACACACAACTGAATGTTGTCTGTGAAGACATTTTCACAAGTGTTTTATTTTATGTTTTGTTTAACTGTGGTGGGTTGGCAGGACCTTCAAAATAATCACTAATTGGAAAAGTTTTCACAGTGTACTTTGTTACACATTTTAACAGTCTGAGTAAGTAGATTATGCAAATGAGTGGACGCAGGATGCCTGATTGAGAAATTAGTTCATTAACTTGCTATAGTGAGTCATTAATACCCACGTGGTGCCAGTTTTTATCACTTCCCACTCTCTCTCTGGCACTTTTAAATTCATTATTACAGACTTACAGTCATACTGCTTAAATCTCTCTCCCTGAGGGCTCTCTTTTTTATCCCATTCTCACCTCCTCCTCCCCGTACCACTATAACGTTGTACAACTCTGCTTTCATGCCTACTCACTCTTTCGTTTTTTTTTGTTGTCTGTCTGCCAGGTCAGAGTTTGCATTGATCTACAACGATCGGTCGGTGCAGGAAAGTCATCACCTGAGTGCAGCATTTCGCCTGCTGCAGGACGACCAAATGAACATCTTCGTTAATTTGACGAGAGAGGAATGGATGTAAGATGACAAAATTTTTATCATCTAAAACTGTTCCACTGTTTTTTTCTCGGAAAAACCCTCACCACACTTCACCCACATAACTACACAGCTGAATGTAGCAAGTTCCCAACTTTTTATGGTTTTTTTCGCTCTGACAACTCACTTACTGAAATAGAAAGAGATGAGAAACGTTGGGCAACATCTTTTGAAGGTTTGTTCAACAAAAAAGTACATAATTAACAACAATACTTAGTGAGCACAATGAAAGATATTTATCAAAATCCAAGAACATAAAGATGCCATTGTTCTATGTTTGTATTATTGTCATTAAATCTATATGAAAAGACAAACAAAACAATAACAAATTGATCCTATTAACAAGTATTTTCTGTGTAGCCAAAGCCTGATAATTTATTTCTTTGTGCAGTAGACCTCCATTGTCAAAAACTGTCATCAGTGAGCCATGCTGTTATATTGGCATCACAATGGAGATGGACAATGTTAATATTTTGAGTATTCACCGCCCTGCTCCCATGATGTGTCACTAGTGTTTATTCATCCACAGCAAAAAGCCCCTAACACACTTATTACTCCTGTTTTTGTGATTTCTGCAAAAATCTGTCCTGCCCTGCTGCTGTATTGTTAATACTCATAAAAGCAACAACAATAAAAAAACAAACAAACAAACAAATATATATATATATATATATATATATATATATATATATATATATATATATATATATATATATATATATATATATATATATATATATATATATATATATATATATATATATATATATATATATATAAATGTACAGCTGAAAATAAATCCTACTCTACTACTGTTTAAGTAACTTTTGCTAAAAACTACATTGCCAAAATGTTTTTCTGAAATATTTTTAACTATACAGCTATGACCTCTTTTGAAAAATGTTTAATTTTAGTGGGTTTGTGTTTGTCACAAACAGGGTCTTTTCGTGAGATTGCTTGACAGATGAGAAATAGGCTGGTTGGGTTGGTACTATTTTACCAGTTTTATTGTTTCAATATATCAGTAGTTGAGCAGCATTATTGTATTGGTGAACTTAATATGGCAATAGGCTGACATATTGACAGAAGAGGGACAGAAGAGAACAAAGACCCCATTATGGCAATGATCTTTCCAGCAAGAACAGACCTCAGATTAGACTTAGATTCCTAATTTCTGAGTCAATAAAGAATCGTGTTACTATTACTGTTTGGTGACTCATTGACTTATCAGCAGTGAATTAGTGAATGAGTCACTGTGTGCTTCCTCTGTCTGCAGTAACATTCAAAGCTGTGGTTAGAGAGCTAAAATGTATTTTATTATTCAACTCAAGAATGTGATGTGTGCATAAACAATTAAAAGACTAAAGGTCACTTACTTTCTCCCTGTATATATTCTCGTAAGTGTAAATGATTAATTTCTTCACTGGAACACAGCTTGTGGTGAGAAAACATCAAAAACTGTTCACAGTTTTATATTCAGGGAGGCTGACGCTTCATCCATCACAGATACAGTATGCGACTACGTTATTCATGGAAGAGCTCTGCAGATATCACTAAAGATAAACACCAGCATACTGTAATGGGCTTTTCTAGCAGTCAGCGTTACCATGGGAACAAGAAAATCCATCAGGAAACCTAAAAAGGTTACAACCCCATTGAGTCTACCTCTATACAGTTCCTTCCCATAATCAGGAGATCAACCATGTGTTTTTGTTCACAGGGAGCTGCGATCGCTTGTTATAGAGATGGTGTTGTCCACAGACATGTCCTCCCACCTACTCCAAGTCAAAGGGATGAAATCCTGTCTACAACAACAAGAACGGTAACGCTAATGGACTGTGCTGTTGTTCACGCTGTGCTGCATAATCAAGAGGTCATAAAATGAGTGTTCAGAGCAGATTCGGCTGATTAAAATGTCCCGCACAGAGAGAAGCGGGCAAACGAATTAGTGCCACGCTGGCTGGTGTCAAGTCTGCTATTCAGACATGTCTGAGATGCACAACAACAACAACAAAAAACAACAGGTGCCTCATGCTTCCTCCAACAGGATTGACAAGCCCAAAGCACTGTCTCTGTTACTCCACACGGCTGACATAAGCCATCCATCCAAGCCCTGGGCCTTGCACTCTCGCTGGACCAAAGCCCTGATGGAGGAGTTTTTCAGGCAGGTAGGAACTCTAATAGACCTGAACTAACAACTGTAGACAACCACAGGAAATTTAAAAGGTTTATCTTGATTAAAGGAGGAATAAAAGGGAAAATGTTATGCCAAGATATCTTTCCTACTAGAAAGGTTATTGAGTTATTGTGTTGTTTTTGTTTCAGTGTTTTTCACCAGTTTCCACTGAAGTTTTGGGCCATGCTAATAATACAGCCTGCAGTGTACTTTTACTGTATAAATCAGGTTCCAGTAAAGTAGTCATTGGTAGATAAAAACAAGACTCTGGGGAACAAGGCAGTAACAATTTGGCATTTTGGTGGAAAACTACTAAAAGTGTTTTTAAACGTCTTTTGTAGCCAATGTGTGAACATTCAGGTGTCATTAAAAATGCTGTAGTAAGTGGAGTCAGCTAGGGGATTTCATCCAGCTAATGTTGCTCTGCTCATGTTGCTGAGCCTCTCTGTGAGCCTCTCTTAATTGAAAAGCAAGCTATGAAAGTGAGTGTGTCAATCACGTCAGACATCAGTCTTGTGTGTGTCTCACCATTTGTTTGCTGGCTGCCACCTGTGGGTCACGAACAGGATGCTGACTGCAGGTGACTTTAAGGCCACAGCTGTTGTTCTTAACAAGCATTTTTTTAATGTTACACACAGGACCATTAAACATTTTTGTAAATACTGGTTGCTTCCAGGATGTAGCGTTGGCAAACAAAAGTTAACATCACTCATATTCTGTGTATGTATGATTATGGTGTGCTACCAAACCTGCAGGAGGTACACTAAGTTAAAATTTCTTTGCCAGTATTTACCAAATAAATGATAAAAAGATCATGATCTATGTCTGTCTAAAACTGCCGTTATTCCCATTGTTATATACACATTTAAGTAGCAGAAGAAACTAGAAAGTACCTGATTGATACTTAATTTATACAACACAGTTACACTGTAAATCATGGGCTGTAGCGTTACCAACTATTGTTTATTCCCTTCTCCTCTGTTCCCAGCTGTTCTTTCATGTCCTACTTATGACAGTTCTTATCTGATGGGTTTGATTGTGTGATTGATGAATCAAAAGGTTATAACAGCGCAACAGTTTTGTAAATGACTCATCTGGGTCTGAAGGGAAGCGTGGGAAACCTTCAGAGGGGTTTATAGTGTCACAGCTAAAGAAGATGACATAAATAGCCTGTCAGGTATTAAGCTGAGACAGTCAGAGAGAGGTCAGTCTCTCTGGAAAGTTTATTGAAAATGCACTTTGGTGGTTGAAGCCACACTAGATCTTACAAGCTCTGATTTCATACAAGATTTAAGTCTGATGTGTAGCAAACCATTTGATCTGGTTGAAATGGCGGTGTTGTCTCTCAAAACTCCCAAAAATTTTGAAAAACTGAGCCAAAAAGTTAATTGTTGACCTTGGGAACAATGTGAAAATTATAAAAGGAGAAGACTGTGAAGACTGTTTAACTTCTGAATATTAATTATCAATCTCAAATTGTCTCAATCTCAAAACAATCTCACTCTAAATGTCAAAATTAATTGTGCCATTAACCCTTTAACACCAAGTGTATCATATTTGATACATGAGTTTTTGAGACCTCTACATCATCAGTGTGATATTTGTTTTTCCTGAAAAACCTGATGTATACAATCAAAATGCCATAAATACAAAATAACCAAAAATGCAGAATGTAGCAAAATTATACAAATGAAAAATCATATATGCAAATTTATTAATTATTCATATATATATATATATATATATATATATATATATATATATATATATATATATATAGCGAGAGAGAGAGAGAGAGAGAGAGAAAATAAATCTAATAGTTTTCTAGCAATTATTTCATGGTACAGGCTTTACAAGGTTAAGTGTATGGTGTTACAGAGGACAGCAAATTGAAATATTAATGATAATCCTGTTTTAGTTGTTAGTGCAGATTATTTATTTAATGTCTGTATAGAGGGTTCATGTTTTGGGGGCCTCTTATCTTGCGACTTTGTTATTGAGCATGTTCAGTTAATCAGTTAATCTGCAGTGCAACAGAAGGAAGTCAGCCAAGCTAAGCGTGGAACAAAATAGGTTTTCAGTGTACAACAGACAACAACATTAAGAAAAGACAGATTAAGTATTTCCAAATGTTCCGTTTCCCAGAGCTGCTCAGGGGGATTTAATTTGTGGATGGAAGATGGAGGGCTGAATGGATATGGATGTTAATAAACCGTCAAAACCACATGATTGGATCTCCACCTTTCTTTGGAGCTGTGGGCTATTAACAATGGAACAAGAGTACTCACCTCAAGGTCCATTTAGAGGCTCTTTTGGAGTTTTGGATAATCAGCAGATGGAGTCCTCATAGAAGTATATATATATTTTTTTTAATGACAACTGGGAAAAACCTACTGAAACCTACTGATAATAATCACGTGGCACAAGTGCAAGCTCCAGAACAGCAACTAAATGGACTTTGAGGAGAGATTGTTTGACAACTTATTTAGACTAGATATTATACTGTAGATGTGAAATGAAGTATGAATCTGCAGCTCCCCTGAGTTTTAGTTCAAAGCTGATTTTGGTTTTAGCTCATTTGGCAACAATTTCAGAACCTTTCCAGAACAATGACAGCATTGCAAGAGATGCGATCTTCCATGAAGGTGTAGGAAGTGTTTATTTTGTCTATTAGTGTAAAAAGGAAAAACGTTGACCATCTGTACAACCTACGTAAAATTCTATTATTTTCAAGCTAATGCCTACTGATTCTTGCCAGACATCAATGAGAGGGTTGGCTGATGTTGTGGGGCTGATACTTTAACTGAGTGGCTTTCCAGTAAATGCAGCTATAAGTTGCTCTGCGCTGTCATCCTCCTTCCTCTATTTTCACTGCCTGGACTTGAAGAAGACATAGAACAGAGAAGGTGTTGGGCAGCTCCGCTCTCTTTGAAAGTGAGATGTGAGAAATCTCTCTGTGTTTAAAGGTTCTTTAATGTTTGTTGTGTTACTTAAAAAAAAAGAAAGAAAAAGAAAAGCACTTGTATGGTATTTTTTGAACAATCTAAAAGTCTCAGGTGGCAGAGCGCTGGAGTGAAATAACCTTTAAAAAGTTATTTTCAGGTGGTATGTGGGATGCCCTTTAAGATATCTTCTCTCTCTCTTTCTGAGGGTGATAGAGAGGCGGAGCTCGGCCTGCCCTTCTCCCCTCTGTGTGATCGCAAAAGCACCCTGGTAGCCGAGTCCCAGATTGGTACGTCTCACAAAGAAAGACTTTTCAAAATGCATTTCTTCTGAGTCCTTCTCTCGCTGATATTCTGGCTTCAGCTTCTGTGGAAACAACAAATATAAAGTTGCTCCCACATGAAGACCAGAAACCAGCTAAAAAAAATCACCTCTCATAAGAGCAGATTCTTCTCTTCTCTTTCTTTACAAGACGCAACAAACCAGTCAGTGGCACGCTTTATGCAGGTTTTTCCACACTGTATGATATGACATCTCGCACATTGCTACTTCAGTCACTGAATTACCTTTACATGTCTTATGGTGTAAGAAACAACAACCAAAAAAACAAAAGACAATAACATCTTTACAGCTCAGGAACATTTCATTTTCAAATGCTAATACGTTTGCTCTCGCAGGTTTCATAGACTTCATTGTGTATCCTACATTCTCTCTGCTGACGGACATGGCCGAAAAGATTGTTATTCCTTTGGTGGAGGAGAACCCAGGTCCACCAGACCCCTGCAACAGGCACAGGTGACACACAGACGAGGCTTGTACTTGTTGGAAAAATACACTGTACTTGTTTTTTTTTTGCTGGACATTTTTAGCAGAGAGCTGGTTGACACTCAGCTGTGCTGCCAAGTTGTCCCGGTGGCCACTTGTAGTATTGCAACGAAAATCTCCCCATGGGCCTGAAAAGCATCAGTCTCCATAGGCCACCATTACAAAAGAGACATCTGTAAAAATGTTGATACACCTCAAATGTAAATATCAATGTAAAGTTCATGAAGGAGGCCTTTCAAGAGAATGACTAATGTGCAGAAAATGTGACAATGGAGAGGAAGACCCCATAAGTTAAAAATATTTATTTCACAGCATGAGAGTGATTTGATCTTTGATCTTCTCATCTAACTCTCAACAAGAAAGAAAGAAAGTATACTTCCCTAAATGCCAAACTATTCTTTTAAGAGATATTTTGTTCTTTAAATAAAGTTCAAATGTAATAGAGAAACTCTTGCAGTTATGTAAAGTTAAAGGAAAAGAAGAAAGAAAGAAAGAAAGAAAGAAAGAAAGAAAGAAAGAAAGAAAGAAAGAAAGAAAGAAAGAAAGAAAAACAAACAAACAAACAGACAGACAGACAGACAGACAGACAGACAAAGGTGGCTAAGGGGACAACAGGGAAATAAAGTACTGCTATAACAGCACTGTCATTGCTCAACAGCAATCTGTGGAAGGAGAGCTCCAGAGGTCTGCAGTGGAGTCTCGCCCACATCACGGCTGAGCTGGTGAGCTTCCGCTCCACTTGGACACGACACACCGAAGACAACAAGTTCAAATGGAAGGAAAGTGGCTCCAATGGTATGTTGTATGGTCCTTCATTCATGTTATAAATAAAGTCACAAATCTATGTTAAATATTGAATAAATAAACACAATTAAGACAGGCCCTAATTTGATTTATATACTTAATTTAATACTATATTGATAGTCTCTCTTTTCACAACTCACAGCAAGGCTTGCCACAGAACAATCTTGGGAAATAGTTCTGCTATGAAAAGTTTGACAGCCTCCGCTAAAACAGAGCAAAAGATCTTTCTTCTAGTTGTGAGACGTGCTTTTTTGGCAGGGACGAAGCCACTTTGTTCCATAAATGTGCTCAGTCTCCCTGATTTGATTTGTTATCTACATCCATTTTACAGTGATCTCATAAGGAGATTAACAAATAGAGATATTGTTTCCCTTTCAGCTTAACAACATTTTCCAGTGCCTTTTCCAATATCTTTTATATCCTTTCAGGATTTTCAGACCCCAGTGTGACAAAAGAGCAGAGATCCAGACAAGAAGAGCTGTCAGAAAAATCCCAGCAAGACCCCAGCACAGATACAAAACAGTAGACTTCCTATATGATATGTGCTTTTTTTCATAGAATATCTACAGAGTTTAGCAGGGGGTAATGTTGAGTCACTGTTCGTATCAAAACCGCACAAGGCCATGATTGTGCCATGATTGAAGGAGCCAGAGGAGGGAGGGTGGGGGAGGAGGGACGGGCAGTTTAAGGTTAACATCATCTTCCCAAGGTAAGATGCAGTATATTCACAGGAATGTCCTCATGTCTTATTTTAAGTGCAGTATACTATGATAATTTAAATGCAAAGTGTACATGCTGGTCATGTCATATAGTATAGTGCATGTTATTAATTTAAGTTGCCACCTAAACACGTGTAAGGACCTTTAATAGTTTGAACGGTACATAGATCATTTATCCATGCAATAAACGTTGAAAATATGCCAATGTTTGTCATCTGTGAAATTTGTCATTGGTTCATTAAAAGGCTGGCCTTGTTACTGTGGGATATTGTGCCTTGTTTTTAATTAAAAGATTTAAGGGGTTTAACTGCAAGGTCAAAGATATTAATGTTTGCCTTGCATAATTTGAACAATTGTTTTATTGGCTCCAAGTCTGCAAAATAAGTCACTCAGATGCTCATTAGGGAAACCAGTAAGTGTAAGTAAATCATGTCCTGCATAAAGCCTATAGTACACATAGGTAATGTTTGATTATAAGAAGTAATGTTTGTAGCACATAATAAATTTCTGCTATTTGGATCTATTGAGCTCGATTTAGTTGACCTTTCTCATTAGAATAAAACAGTAGTTTCTGTGCTCTTCAAAGCTAGGCTGGCTTGTTAGAAGCTGTCCAATTAGCTGTTCACCAAAATTCAAGAGTCATAAATATACTATTTTAATGAATTGATTCATCTTCAGGGCGGAGTGTGGAGTTTGCATGTTCTCCCTGTGCCTGCGTGGGTTCTCTCTGGGTACTCCAGCTTCCTCCCACAATCCAAAGACATGCAGGTTAATTGGCAACTCTAAATTGCCCCTAGGTGTGAATGTGAGTGAGTGTGGTTGTCTGTCTTTCAATGTCATCCCTGCATGACTGACTGGCGTCCAGTCCAGGGCGCGTACCGCACAGCCCCCCAGGGTGCACACCTGCGACCCTGTGTGTGCTCAGGATAAGCAGGTTTAGAAAATGGATGGATGGATTTATCTTCAGCACTCGTTTTTTGATTGCATTTAAGTCGTGGAACATACAAGAGACAGATTGTTCAAGTAGAACCAAAATGGAAGTACCTGAGGCCAAATGGTCCTGAATTACTCCTTAATATGGGTTCTAAATCCAAATGGGTAAGTCCTACATTCATCCAAAATCCCTTTTGACTTTACTGCACTGTAAAAAAAAAAAAAAAAAGTCAATCTCTGTCAGTTCTCTGCTCTCCCAGCTGGAGGGGCTCTAGAGCAAAGTGAAAGAACTGACTCCAGGGTTGCCCGGAGGGTTCGGCTTCAAACTCAATTTTTCATTTGTACAATTGTCAGTTAAGCATTTTGAAATCAGTTTTATTTCAGTTTTATTCAGTGTAGAGTGGGGAAGTAAGGACATTCGAGTCAATTGGGGGGCTGTGAATGAATTAACAGCACAACAAGGACTGAAGACACATCTCTGTTAAAAGAGCATAATCTGAGCAGTGTGTGCAGAGAACACACGCTTGGACCCCAACCCCTAAACACACACACACACACACACACACACATACAGACATATGTAGCTATAAACATGCAAAACAGTAAAAAAAAATAAAATAAAAATTGCACATATTGTTTATGGTATTTGAAGCATCTCACTACAAAAAGCTAAATAATCATACATTTAATTTATCACACCGTATTTTTCTTAAAGTGTAGAGTCCGTTAGAGTCCAGAAGTTATGATCACTGTGTCTCTCTCCCTGATATTGAAAATCAATCAAAACTGCAACTTTGCGCTTTTACTCTCAATGGATCACTGCAACATTGTTTCTCAGCAAAAATGGCAAAAAAAGGCAACTGGAAGTGTCTGTATAAATATGACATGTGGCTGAAATTTGCTGCAGTCTTACAAAATATATTTGTGAAAACCAGTCCTGTGTATGAAAAATGTATGTGTTTCATGCTCCCAGCTCTGAGTGCATTGAATAATTTACTGGCTCAGTGCCTATTTTTAGGATATAGTCAAAGTCAACCTCTACTAAACACATGACCAGTGGTGCAATATTGTCAGACACTGTTTATGCTGAAGTTTCTGAAGACCCCCTAACATACCTCTATTTTTTACATTGGAGCAGATCCTGGTTTTATGTGCTTTGGAAATTCAAGATCACCAAAAATAGTTGAGAGCAGACGTCATTCTGACTCTGATCGTCAAATACGCTTTTAACCTTACTGGATTTCAAAATTCAGTGCAAAAGAAAAGAACAGCCAATCACCAATTTAAACATTTTATTGTATCAAACAAATTTAGATTACCGATGTAATCATCAATCAATTCAAGTAAAACTGGAACAAAACTCTGCAGATTTTATTCATGTAAAGTACACTATTACCATTCAAAAACAGAACAAACATTACATGGTCCATAAATACACTGCAGAAGAAAAAAATCAAAAGCTTGCACAGGAATGTTTAACCGTCTTTCTTGTTCATTGTGGACATAGTGGTCACTGTGGGCAGCTGGGAGATAAACTGCCCATACTGTGGCTGATTAATCTGCTAAAGTGACATCAATACTAGGGTGGCTTTTAGTTTTCTGCTTCAGTTTGTTTTATTTCTTTCAGACATGGCATGATGTGAGTAGGTATAATGTGAAGGTTATGGAAGGATTGTCACATAATCTACATAATAATGCCACTTCCATGACACAAACAACAGATAAAATAACAAACATTTAAGAGTGTGCTGATGACTTGATAATGTTCTTTTATCATACAAAAAGAGAATCAAAAAGGAAATGCCAGTAGTTACAATTCATGTCCGGTGTTTCAAATGTTTGATTGGCTGTTCAAATTGGTTCCCGTCATTCAAGTGTCAAATATGAGGGTGCAATTTGCTCGCTGGAGATGGGTTTTACCTTGTTAAAGCAAAATATGTAAATGCATCCGCATACAAAAACTTCTGTAATGTACCCCGCATGTTAACAAGAGATTTACAACCACACAGTAAGCTGGTGAAAGTCTGATTATCAGTGTGTTACTCAAACCAGACATGATAGCATTATTGTTAATTGGGATGGTGCCAGTTATTACTTCCTCATCTGAAGTCCAACTGAAATCCCATTTAGTTATCACATTTTTCAGTCAAAAATAATGTTTTTTTTTCTTTCTAATGTATCGTTAATACTTTTTGAGTATTAAAAGTAAGTGAGGAAAAAATAATAATATCAGAAATGCTCTTTTTCCTCTCAGCAGCTCAGGGGTGTGTACGTGTTTGATTGACAGCAGCTGGCAAGAGGGACTAAGTAAACAAATATGTCTCCCCATGATATATAGCGTTGTGTTGTAGAGGTACTGAAGAGTGAGCACCACACCAGCATCTCAGGTATGTTTACATGCTGTTTAATGTGCTACAGATAATTAGCTATCTACCCTGCAAACTGATGTTAGAGGTGCACCTCTTTCCCTCCGTGGATGTTTGTTTGGTTGCTCGGTCAACAAGTTCAGGTGCAGAAAAAGACGTGTGTTCATGTTTGTAAGATTAGTTTAGAGTGGGACTTAAGTGGTGAGGCTGACGTGGGTTGTTGTTTAAAGTTTGTGGCGCTTGTTGCTTTGCAGGTGCTGTTGGTCAGTGTAACCATCTGCCTGATAGAAGGTGACGTTATGCAAAATGAAGCCATTTGATTGGCTGTGTGGAAACAAGGTCTAGGTAGATAGACAGTGCTCTGACAAATGACCACAAATCAGATTAATTAATGCATCTCAATTAATCGCTTTGTCTATGAAATGCAAGAAAAGAGAGTAAATTGTCATGCTCATGGTTTCTCAGAGTTTAAGATGACGTACTCAAATGTCTCGCTCTGTCCAACCAACACTCCAACACCCAAACATGTTTTGTTTACGAGACTAAGGAAAGCAGCAAATCCTCCCACTGGAGAAGCTGGAATTAAAGAGTTTTGGCATTTATTTTTAAAAAAGTGATCAAAACTTCTAATTGTTTATTTAAAAAAGCTGCCGATTCATTTTCTCGGTCAGTTGAGTAATCAATTACTGGACTAGCTGAAAACAAGCAATTTAATTTCAGTTGGACTTTTTCAGGACTGGTGTCAGCATGTGTAAATAATATTTAATTCAAACTGCCAATCAGCCCAGATGTGCTGTCCACAAATGTGAGACTCAGCATTAAACTCACTGGGACTAAACGGCGGCGTCTGAATTAAAAAGTGATGGTTTCGGTCCCAGCTGAGGTACAGATACCTCTTTATTGCTTTGAGATGGAACAATAATTGGAAAAGTCATGGCACGTACTTAATGATAGAAACTAAAAGCACTTTGAATACAATGTGCATTTCCTTTTAACATTAAAGGGGCGTTATGTATGGTGGTGGTAGTTTATGATAATGATTGAGTGACTGAGACAGGACAAGACTCTTCCCAATTGAGTAGTAGCTCCCAGTCTGGTTCATACACACAGTAGGCTAGTTTAAGTTGTAGTTTAGTGCAGGGGAAGCTCTAGAAAACAATTACATTATAATTAAATAGGATTTTTGACACAAAATAAGAATAGAAACCTTCGCTCTTGTTCTCGGGGTGGTAACTAAGGCCTGACTGTAGAGGAACGTAGATGCCCTGATGTATCTAAAAAGTGGATCTGCAGACACAATCTTCCGTCATTGCGTCGGGCTGGCTGAGCAGACTGAGCAGCGTTGTGTTGCGCAGAAGATCGCTCTATTTCTCCTTCTCCATGCTGCATTTCTTTGTCTTCTCCTCCGCCGGCTGACTCGCGCTGGATGCTGCTGCTTTTGTGTCTGCGAAATATAGACAGAGACATAAAAGACTGACACCGAGAGAGGAGGCTGACTCTGGGTTTTTTTTTAAAGGACTCTTACAACTAAGTAATAAATATTTGGCAACACTTTTTATTAAGCCTCACAAATCACCGTGAAATATTATCAGCTACTTTACTTTTTCAGCTACAACTTTGCGTCTAACTGCGCCTCTCTGTTGACTTCAATCATTCATAATGAAAGTTTATAGTAACCCTTAGGACACAAAAACATGCTTTATTCAGCCACACAAAGTGCAAACCAGTTATAGGTCAACATAGATCAATGACAAAAGAATGGAAAAGAAAGAAACCTAACTAAATCCACAGTAATGAACACCCACAGTATCATCTCAACCCCGCCGACCTACAAACACATTTTTCCACTGTCGTACGCATCTGCCTCCAAGGGTATTTCAGTCACGGCGGCGCTCTGTGAAGTGTGGATCAAAGCTGCTTCACAGATGTTTGTTGACAAGCCATGATTACATGACACCGAGCCAGGCCTGTTGAACTGTTTAACACATCTACATAAACCTTGCCCGGTGAGAGGACGATGATGAGCCCCCTGAGGCGAAGGATTCTTCTGTAACCCAGGTCCTTTTTGACTCTCGTGTACCTGCTTGTGCATTGTTTTGTTGCGATGAGGGATCTGCTACATTGGCAACGCTAGAACAATCCTGTTTCTCCTTGGAGAGGGGGCACTCGAGTCCGCCCGCAGCTTCTAATAGACTCTCCCTTGAGAACTCTGCAGGGGGCGGGAGAGACAAAGAGAGGATGAGGTGAGGGTGAGGAAAAGTGACAGATATAACAAACCAGAGAGCAGGGGTGGAGGACATATTCAGGTTCTTTACTTTAAGATATGTCCCAAAAGATTTTAATTGAAATAAATGTCGCTATCTATTGCCAAATGATGGAACACAATGCTGATCGATCCTATTGCCTAAAGCCCTTGCATTTGCAGTATTACAACCTGTGTAACACAATTTCAAAGGCTTTTAACGCAACAGACTCTCAGCTCACCTGCAGGACTGTAATAAGCCCGTCCAATCATTCCACTCTCAAAATCTAGCTTCTTCTTGCTGGTGTCTTTTAAATTGCCTAGCCCAGCCTAATGACTGGAATTAATGATTGTTTTTATCATGGATGTTTTGATTATTTTCTTGATTAATCAATGAATTGTTTTGTTAATTGAGAAATATAGTAATACTCAGAGCCAAAGAGACACCTTTTTCTTGTTTTGTTTAAAAAGTCATACAAATATCAAAACTATTAACAAGAAATACAGACGGTTTAAATTATTAAAAACGGTCACATTTAATGGTCACATTTAAAGCTTGAGCATCAAAAACAACTAAATGATCAACAAAACAGTAAGTAAGTCAGTAAGTAAACTGACAAATGGTTTAATGGTTTGCTTGTAATTTTCAAATGTTAAAAATAAACTTTCAATCATACAGCAGTGGAGATAAAAGGCTCTGGTCCAATATTTTCTGAAAAATTAGTTGGACAGAATTTGAGGACCTCCTCTCATCAATCAATGCCACCTGCCATTTATAGCTACATGTTATTTAGTCACGCCAGGGAATTTCAAAGGCTGATCTTTATGTGAAGCCACCCTTGGCCGAACTTGTGTTAATGGCCATCGATTTGTTTCTGTCCGCTGCCTCTTTGCTGTTTTCATCTGGACTGAGAATTTAATTTACAGCTCCAACATAACATGTGAGGGATCCATAAAAAAATACACACGCTCATCTTGAGTATTTTTCCTTTTTCACGCTTTTACACCCCAAAAAACATGTGTCCTGGTGCATTAAAGTGAAAATAGCCAACAAAGAATTAACAGCCCTTGTGATGCATTAGTGTTGGACAATTACTGAATGAGTGTGCTGTATGTGCTGTACTCTGTGACCATCCACTCTCCTTCCATTAAACTGAATTATCTGGCCCGAGCTGAAAAGCTGACCTCTGTTTTTTTCTGATCAAATGTGAAGTATTTGGCACAGGACAGAGACAGCATCTGTCAAGCTGATGCTTTGAACGTGTTTTCATTAAAGGAAGAGTTATTCACTTAAGGGTTGGACGGGAAGGTTGAAACTGCTATAATGTCTGTGTACCTAATATGAAGTTAAAGCCAGCAGCTAGGTAGCTTATCTGTGTACAAAGACTAAGGACAAGGGGAAACAGCTAGCCTTCATCTAACCCTTGACAAAAATAAGGGAATATGTGTGTTTCCTTTAGGTATTCTATCCTCATCTCCCCTTTTTCCTCAGTCCCTTTGTTTCACTTCTTTTAATTCTCCTCGTTCTTCACCCTCTTGCGCATTTACATACTTCCCTCCCAGCCATATTCAAGCGTCCTACCTCATTTTCTGCTTTACTTTTATCCCCCCTTCTCCCAATTCTACACTCTTCCCTCATGTTAATAAGCCGCATTTAGCTTCATCCCTCCCCTCATCGTAGCCCGCACATTCGCCTTCTCCTCTCACGGTAGCACGGCATCCATTTTTCAGAGGCCACAGCAGTGACCTCCTCATCTGTCACACATCCTTCCTTTCACTCAAGCATCCTCATACCCTCTTGTGTCCATCCTAACAATCTTTTTCTACACCCTTTCTTGCCCTCGTCTTCGCACACTCATTTTATACTCACTGCAATGCAGTAGAAAGTAACTAAGTAAGGTACATCTGATTTTAATGTACTTTATGTGAGTGCTTCTATTTTATATTTTCTACACCTATATACTTCTTAGCTATCTTCTCATCTATAATTCCAAGATGTTTTTCAGATTAAGACTTTTCATAAAAAAGGATTTTGCACACTTATTTAACATAGTAAACTATGTTAATTTCCCCGATGTGAGATAATAAAATTTATCTTTTATCTTATCTTAGCTGAGCTTATTCTTCCTTCCATCCTTCCAGATTAATCTAATGATAATAATTTAATGACCACCTGGATTAATTTGCGACCCCTTGGAGGGGCCTGACCTATAGATTGGGCATCACTGGACTGAAGTATCTTAATGTACACTACAGGCCAAAAGTTTGGAAGCAAGATCAAATTTTTACAAAAAAAGATAATTTCTTTCATTGGTATACTTTGCAACAAAATAAACATGATCGTTATATAAAGAGTAACTTATCAGAAGACATTTTTACTATAATTATCAGGTATTTGAGTTTTTCTTGCTTAGACTTTGCTTTAACAACAGCATGGCAATACGAGGCATTTGTTCCACAAGTTTTTTAAGGTATGTGCCAGGAATTGCATTCCAAGCTTTCTTAAGTTCATCAATAAGAGACTGCTGATTTGTGGGACGTGCTTTTCTGACTGATCGATCCAATTCATCCCACACAAGCTCAATTGGAGAGAGGTCTGGAGACTGAGGGGGCCAAACCATCTTTTGAACATGCTGGATCTTTTGAATACATCTTCCTCTTCTTTTTTGTCTAGGTAACCCCGACAGAGCTTGGCAGAATGCTTAGGGTCATTATCTTGCTGCAAAACAAACTTTCGACTCACAAGTCTTAGTCCAGATGGAACTGTATGATGCTGGAGTATGGAGTGGTACTGTTCCTTCTTCATGATACCCTTTACTTCAAACAAATCTCCTACTCTATCACTTGCAAAACATCCCCATACCATGGCACTACCACCTCCTTGCTTTATTGTGGGTGTTACACGTAGTGCTTTAAGACGTTCACCAGTTTGTCTGCGGACACAGACTTTTTTGTGAGCTTTTGCCCACTCATATCTATTTTTCTTGTTCTGTGGACAAAGTAGTGTTTTTTTGCAGATACACACCCCTTCAGACCAGCCTTTCTCAAAAAGCCTTTTCACAGTCGTCAGAGATATGGGTTTTGACCTTGTCATGTTGATTTCATCCCTTACTTGTGGTGCTGTTTTTCATCGATCTCTCTTACTGGTGACAATAACATGTTTATCCTCTGCTTTTGTAGTAACCCTCTTTCGTTCAGGCCTTTTTCTATCATCATAACTTCCTGTTTCTTTTATTCTCTTCAGAGTGTAGTGAACCCCTTTGTTGGACACCATTAGGCGTTTTGCAATTTCTCTTTCAGTGTATCCTTCTTTCCTCAATAATGTACAAATCTGTACTCTTGTTTCTTTACTCAGTTGCTTCTTTCTTTCTAGCCATTTCTGCAGTAGTTTGTCAGAGATTTGAACGCAGTTTAGATTTATTGGGATTTTTGTATGCAGACTCTCAAAAGCCAGAGAGGTAAAGTGAATAATGCAAACTGTGATTTGTTTTTTTACTTTTGCACTGAAGTTGTGACTCTTGCAAATCTTCTCGAACCTAAAACTAAGCCTTTCTTTTGTTGAGATTTATTCAGCAATGGTCTGGTAACATCAATGTATACCTAAAGGTAAATTGAGGAAAATGGTGCATATCAATGAAAGCAAAGTCTGATCATGCAGTAAATACATCCCAAAATACACATAATTCATGCTGGTTTTTAAGACAAGGCATTGTGAACAGAAACTTGAAGTTGCTTCCAAACTTTTGGCCTGTAGTGTATATAAAGTTACAACTAACTCCACCTTATGAGTGTTTTTACTTTTGATAGCTCATGTACATTTTCCTGGTAATAAATACTTGGACTTTTGGGACTTATGTTAACTTCCACTTCTGCTGAAACTTTATACAACATACCCTCCATTTGGCAGCGCAGTTTCTCAAAGGCCTCCGCAGTGGCCTCGTCGTCATGTGGGAGCTCCTCCCCGGTGGGAACAGAGTCGGGGCTGGGTCGGTCCGACAAGCAGCTCTCTGAGGAGCACTCATCCCCTGCTCCCTGCTGCTGCCTGTACAGATGGTGCTCGACCATGAACTGCAGCTCTGGGAGGAGGGAGGAGGAGATTGGAGAGGTGGAGGAGAAGCCGGAGAGAGGAGATGAAAAGGAAGGGTTGGTTAAGGGGAAAGAGTTAACAGGGGAAGGAGAGGGAAGATGAGAAAGGAAAGGAGTGCATCAGAGGAAATAGTGTAAAGTAAAAAGCACAAAGTCATCGGAGAAATGTGGGGAGGAGGAGGACAAGCAAAGAAAGAAAGTGGTGTGAGATGAAGGCGACCAATGGGAGAAAAGATGGAGTATGAACAGCACGCAGAAAATAGAGATAGAGGGAAGGGGAGTCAGTGAAGGTGGTGATTCAACAAGAAATCCAGCACTTACGATCAACACTGTAGGTTAAGCATTTCAAATAAACTCGTAAGATTTAATTAACATCCAGCAATGTTTGGAGTGAGGGGGCAGGTAAAGACACATCAGATTTGGGAGATGATTAGTTTAATCGCCTCCTTCAGCCTCCTCCATCCACAGTTTTATTACTCTTAATCTCTTTGTCATTGGAAACTGTAGCACGCTGATTATCACCTAAGTTTCCTCTCAAGAAGGGACTCATCACACTCAGAGCTGTTTAGTTGTGAAACTAATTGAAGAATAAACGTCCTCGAGCACCAAGTTTCACTTATGCTCTCATTATTGTTCCCTTGCTTTGGTTGCTTTATTGGAATTTGTTCTCTCTTGTACCACATACACTCTATGTAAATCCATTTTCACTCTGTGTTTAATCGGAAACTGACACTTAAAACACAATTTGCATTGCACTGCAGTGACAAAGACAGCCTACAGAAATATCAGGTGCTTCTCAGGCTCTGCAAGTGTATTCATTATGTTTGTTCTTCCGGCTTTCTTTCAGTGCTGCAAGATACCAAGTGCCTTTTTACACACAAAAATGGAATTTGGGGAGAAGTTCTGGTCAGAAAATATGGGATAATGGCTCCTTGCTGAGGCAAGTACAGCACTGATTGGCTCCGAGGTTGAAATAGGACCCAAACTTTCATCATTAACTGAGCTACTTCACCATGTAAGTTCTGGTTACCTGACAGCTGACGTGCTGGACTCCATGTGGCACACTACTGGATCTGTTCCATTAAAGATGTAGTCTGCTATTCTAATTCAATACCCTGTTTGTCAAATTCAGCCAGTATCTCCTCAGAGTCAGCTGTCCATGTTCTGAACACTTGATTTGAATACACTTGCCACCCAGGTAGCCCATACTGTTATTTTAGTTTGACTAACACACTTACTGTTGTTACAAGACTTACTGTAGGTGTAGACTTTGTGCAGTCATACACTGAAAGAAGCTTTGTGGTTCCTAATTTGGGTATATTGTCATTTAACAAAATACAAATAACGTGTTAGTAGGTGGGTGGTGATTCAGAAGTGTGGAACCAGCCTACATTTGACCAATACATCTGAAAAGAAGTGCCCATATTTTTAAACATAAATAAAATGATCACATACATATGCATGTTTCATACAGCCTTTTTACACTTGGTTTTAAAATGTGTTTCGGTGATCCGAACACAAGTGGACAGCCGGTTCACGGTTTGTGCATCTCCAAGGTGTCCAGCTGACCACTTGTGTTCAGATTTAGTTGAAAAGTGTTAAAAGGGTCATAGAATGTGGCAAAAAATATTTCAGTATAGAAAGCAGAAAAAACTACATGAAGAATGAGATTTATATTGTTGCTCATGGGTACCAGCAAAATGCCAACATCACACGCACGTTGATGACAAGACTGAATACTGACGCTACCTTTCATTGTAGGTGTTCCCTTTTGCCCTTTTCGCCGTTGTCGAGGGGAGTTCAACAAAGCTGCCTGTAAAACATCAATGTTACATATCAGTTGGGCAGAGAGCACCAAGATGTAAGAGACTGTTGTAATGGAGCTGGAGTTAATTTAAAAAAGAACAACAGAATACACATAATTCTATTTCTGTATCTATTTTTTAAAAATTGACTTTCGTGGAGCAGGAATTAGATTACCTTGTACAACTGGTTTGGGAGGCGATCTTCATCTATTTCTGTAAGTACAATAAAATGATAAAAAATATGAGACATTAAAATCTTTGGTCTGAACATATTGTGCAGTCTTGATACAATTCACAATGACACAGTTGATCTGTTCAGTTTGTCGGTGTGCTGTGGCCAGAGTGCTGCTGTGTCTCCAGACAGCAGAGTGGATATAAGGTGACCTCCAGCCAGATGGTTATCTGACTCACTATAAGCCAATGCAGTAAGTGTTTACTCAGTTTTTATCAAGCATGGTGGGTCGATTTATTTTATTTTTTATTCCCAACTCTCATCTTTGAATAAAAACAGACTGGATGAGTTTCTGCTAACAAAGGGAATGCTAATCCACTTTCATCATCTTCCTAATAGACCCCCGCATACGGCCAAGTGCTGATGATAGATAAACAGTAAAACACTGTTTATTCTACACCCCCCGAAGGGATCAAGTGTGCAGCATACTGAAGTGTAGTCTGGAGCATAGTTGATTTACACTGCCAGTTTATTAGGCACGCCTACCTAAAACTAATGCAGCCTCATGCAACCGTCCTGCAATAAAAAATAAATCATGATAGTAAAAATGTTCAGTTTTTGCTGAAACTGTTTCGAAGAAGTGTTGTTTTAACTGTATGGTAAGGTCTATTTCAGGACTGTTGTATTAGATTGAATTAGTTTTAGCTAAGTGTACCTTATAAAATGGCAACTATAAAAGCAGCTACAACGTGTGCTTGCACAGCTGGGGAGATTAAATATGTTTGGGAGAACAAGGAAACTCCAACATGATACGACACTCGCATGGAGCTCATGTGACTCCCACTGGACAAGAAAAAGCTTCATCGCCTGCTGTCGATATGTGAAACATGACTCTACGGTCACTATATGAAAGGACTGAAATAGAAAAAGAAATCAGTTGATTGGAATACAGTAAAACCATTAGCTGTGATCAATAGTGAGTGTGTTGAACCTGCAGCCAACTCTGCGTTTTCAGCCATGGAACTTTTTTTTCTAGGACACCCCTTGTTGCCTGGCAACCTATGCATCCCTAGGCACTAGGAAGGCACTGTGTGTGTGTGTGTGTGTGTGCCAGTGAGCATGTGCATATGTTATTCCTACTTTAAAGTATACGCAAGACTGTTCAAAATGCCAGTGATGTGCTGTTTCTTTATTCATCACACTCCCTTTCTCTCTCTCTCTCTGCACCAAACACAAACTCGGGGGTAGATTAAAAAAAAAAAAAAACCCACAAAAAAACATGCAATTTCATTTCAAGAAGGATCTTTGCACCGTACGTTTTTTTAAAGTGATGCATGAAACTGAATCTTATTTTTAACATCTCCCAGGAGTCTGAGAACTTTTATACAGCCATTATGGATTTAGTTTCAAATCAATCCCAGGAAATGGGTCAGTCTTGGACTGTCCTTCAAGTTACAGGGTGGAGCTTAAGATTTATAAACTGGCATTTGACAGACGGTTGTCAAACTACATTGGCCTGAGATTAGAGTTTCATCCCAAAAAGGGAATATACACAGTGCATTTGAAACATTAAGGGCCAAGACAAATTAAAACAATGAATGTGTTTCAATAAAAGGGGGGAACCCATGACCTACATAACGAGACAGTGAGAAGATTGCCTGTTTCTAGTTATTTCTTATTTCTGCCACTGGGTCAGATTTTTTTTTTTTTTTTGCAGAATCAAACAAAGCAATTTATGACACGCACATCTGAAGAGCTCATATTTATATTTTTCACATGCAAAGTTCAAAAGTAAGTAATATTCTAAGTTAGTTGGTTAAAAAGGAAGCAGAAAGATAGAGAATTTTATTTTTGATGTTATATTTTGCTGTTATGGCTGATACTGGGTCAAATTTTGAATCAAAACTGATTTGAAGCCTGTCCTGAATTGACCCTCTTCCTCCTCCATTTTATTTATAAATTGCATTGTGAGATGTGATTTACTGTCCATGCAGGACATTAGATTACATTACTTTAATACAGCTGGTTTAACGTAACGTAACATTTCATGTCAACCCTCTTACTGAGATATCTTGCTGTTGGCTTGTTGTTATGAAGACAGTGTTTCCAATACAAATGCTGTACTTGGGCCATCCAGCCCAGCAGAGTGGAAGGAAGCAGCAGCGCTGGGTATAACCTGTGTGCTGGCAACAACACAAAGTTTGCTGATGTGGGAGTTGGGGCAGTCTGGGATCAGACCCCTGGAACTGACCAGATCAAGATATGAAACTTCCAAAATCTCCACAAAATCAACACAAAATGAAGGTTTCATGTAGCTGTTTTAAGATGTTTTTCACATTAATTTTATTATTATTTATATTGTGACTGTAAAGAGAGAAATAATGAGCAATTTTAGTTATAAATAACAAGAAACCGCCTTGCTTGTGGTGGAATTAACTGCAGACTTACTGTCTCCTAAATAGTTCAAATAATTTAACACCTGCAGTGATGTCAGAGAGTCAAAGTAGAAATGGTATTTTAAAAAGATGTGTCTTGTGTCTCGACCCTGAAAGAATAACTTACAGTCGCTATAAAATTCTGCAATTTCAGAGATGATAATAAGACATGGTTGTACCTCACAGGTAGAATGAAATTGGAGCTTCAGATTCTTCTTTTATGTCAAATGACTTTATGGTGGATCAATGATGTACTGTAGTCATAAAATCTTAGAGTAAGTAGCTGTGCTGAAATATGAATAAAAGCAACGTTTTTTTGTTGGTAGTAGTAGTAGTAGCAGTAGACATGGCTGACTTATTTGGGTCAAGAAACATAAAATATGGCTTTCACCCAGCTGATTTTCAGATTGTTGTCTCTGTGTATGGAGCCCATCTGTGCTGCAAAATGAGAGAAAGGCCAATAAAAAAAGCCTCCCCGGCAGTGATGAGTCTATCACTGCAACTCCCAGCTGAC
Source organism: Scortum barcoo (assembly GCA_023238725.1). Classification (NCBI taxonomy): domain Eukaryota; kingdom Metazoa; phylum Chordata; class Actinopteri; order Centrarchiformes; family Terapontidae; genus Scortum; species Scortum barcoo. The sequence goes on from CM041537.1 coordinate 12,155,031, forward strand.
TGGCTGTCTGACACAAAGCCAGACGAGAACAGAGATGAGTCTTCTGACTCCACTTTATTCAGCCAAGCTGCTCTAATTTTGCTGCCTACTGTAGCTTGGGTCGAGTTATAGTTTCTGTACTGTGTTCCATGAAGAAGAATGAGCAAATCAAGCACACTCGCGCTTGTACTGTGTGTTCAACAGAAAATAAGTCTACACCCAGTCAGTAGTGCATTTTAAAAGGGCCGTTTCATCTTTCATTTTACAGTTGTTTACTGTTGCTAGGCAATGGGAAAAGAAAGTGGGGGAGGAAGAGATGGCTGTGTCCTTCTCTGCACAAATAATAACATGTGGCTCCTTTATTTTAATTTCAAAGAAAACATTGTTCTGCCTCCTCACCTCCCACTTATTTGAGTTTGAACAAACCAGCCTCTGTGTGTGTTCAAACAGATAACAACAAGCATGTAAAGAATTAAATATGCTAATGATGTCGCCATCTGTCACTTTAACTAGGGAATGCATTTCATGAAAAAAAATGCATGTGAGATCCGGCGAGCTGCGTTTACTGGAGGAAAAGCAGGTGTGACTGTTGAGAGATTCAAATTATAGCTCACGATCTTGTGAATTCACAGTCCTCGACCCACACACTGTGCTGTATTGAATGAGCTAACACTAGACAGAACTGGATGTTTGTAAAAAACAAAACAAAAAAGAGTATCAAGAAGAGGTGTAAGTGATGTTCTCTTGAGCAATTTCAACACAATGTTTACATTTTTTTTACAACCTCAGTGACCAAATCACTGCTGTCAGGATGATCTTTGTCAATCAAGTTTCCTTTCTATAACATCTGAACTTATGTGTTACAAAATTCTCACACTATTTTCATATTTGTAACATCTGTATCAATCCTAAGTTGAAAAGTAGGGTACAAAAAGTGATTTCCTGCACTTTTTTTTTCTCCAGTTTTAGTAGTCAATAGAGCTCCTGTCCTTTCTTTCATTACCGACATCCAAGCAAGAAATGTGTGTGCTCGTATGTGTAACGTTCATTAAGTTCTGGATAAAAAGATTAATGAATCCATCTTGCCAATGTGTTTCAGGTGGCAGCATACCCTCCATCACAGACCCACAGACCAGCTGCTGCTGGTGCTCATACAGATGAAGTATCCCACTTAAAGGCCACTACATAACATGATCATTTTATGTGGGCGTGTGGTTATTTCCTCCCTCTAAGTGTATGTAGATGTGCACTGCTGTTGAAATTTTCATACCAGCAACCAAGTGACAGTAGCTCATCAGGGAACACATAAAACCAAACCAGAAGTTGATAAAGACGATTGTTATAGTTTAATGTAATTTATTTAAATTTCCAGCTTTTTTTTTTAGTTTCATGTCATCCCTCTCAAGTTGTGTCTTTGTCTCTCTCCAGGAATCAGTAAAGACGTGAATCCTCCCCAAAAGACACCTTCCTCTTCAGGGAAGATTCAAATTAAGCACACTCTTGCAACAATCTCTGCTTCCTCGTTATTTAGCCCACAGCCTGTTTCTCAGCTGTCTGTACATCTGTGGCTGTTCCTCTGATGTGCTATTGGGGTTCACAGTGCACAGGGCAGAGCAATCTGCAGAGCATTAAATAATGCAGGGCTCTGTGTGATGTGGGGCACACCATTACTGCACCAGCACAGCTCCTCTCCTTCATCATCATATCTATTCCTCCAATCCCCCTCCTCTTCTCTGGCATATCCTCATTCACTCACACACACACGCACATGCACTGTAACTGTCTCTGATTGCGACTCTGTGTCTGATTTGATATGTCTTTGACTCTTGCTGTCTTGATTCTTTCCATGGCATGGCTGTTTTTCTCATTTTGAGGACTCGCACACAGTGAGAGGCAGTCCAGGGTGAGACTAAAGCCCATCAAAATTAAACAAGGTGCAGATCTCTTCTCTAATACACATGTGTTGTTTTTCCCAAATATTGTCACCACCCTGATGAGGCCAAGATATCCATAACATACATACTTGGGCAATTGATTAGATTATATATGATAATTTTATTAATTGCAGAGGGGAAACTCATTTGGTTGGAGAAATTAGACATTAGTGTTGTTCAGGATTCCATCTAGCCACTAATTTAAGAGAGGCGAAGAGTCTACAGCCATGCTAGCAGCCATCTTAGGTTAGCATGCCAGCTTAAATACCACTCAACTCAAAATACAGCTGATATTGATGGGAATGTTATTGGGTTTGCAGGAACCAAAGTATCTGAAATATTTTACATTTGACAATAATCTGGGGGTAGACAAAGTTATTATCCCGAGGTAGAAGTTGAATGTGTGAACCAAAAATATGAATGTCCGTCCAAAGTTCATGTTGACATATTTTAATTGATAAGTGGATGTTGATCAGCTGGTGGAGCTAGAAGACAACTCAGAGGATCAATCCACTCAACCAAAGTGGTGGACTGACTGACTGACACCAGCATCCTTAATGCTGCGTCACTAGCATGACTAAAACCGTTCCTTGAGAACACAAACCAGACAACATCACAATGCAATTAGGAGAACAATTTAGGAGTTTATAGATATAATCTCTAGAAGTCAGGGTTGGAACCTTTTAAAAAAATATTGTAAATACATTTGACCAAACAGTAAAAGGCCATAGACAAGTGATGCACCTGAAAACAGAACCAATAAAACAAGTCAGTACATTTGAAACGAAACCAAGCCTAAACCTAAAGCAATGTATTTTGAGAAGAGTTAGCATTTTCAACCCCACTTCTTTCATTCTTCTTCATTTCTATACGCGGAACACCACACAATCAGAAAACAAACAAAAGCCAAACAAGATTTCCTGCCATCTTTTGCCTTTATCTCAGTTTCTTCTTGTTTCTTTTTCACACTCCCGTTCCTTCACTTCAAAAATGACCTCTCCACTCAATAGCCTCTTAAGTTTCGTATTTCTCTTTTCTCTCGTCTTGACTCTGATCTATTAAGCAGGAGGATTGTTGAGGGTTTTTCTCGCCTTGCTTTTATTCGGAGATCAAGGTTGACTCTGCGACACTCCACATGCTCAGCGTCCAATTACTGAATCAAACACAGACACATGCACGTGCAACCACACACACATAGACACGCATTGAGATCGCAGGCAAAGAGACCTATTTTTAATCACACCCTATTAGAAAGACAGATTTCAAGCTAAAAATACTGATCACTTCAACTCTGACGATGAAATGCTGTGATTCAAACAATACAACAATGGCAGTCTCTGCTGGTATCTTCAATGACGCATCAACTCTTATTTATTCACGCAAACCAGAGAATACCAACCTCTGTTTTCTCACCTGGTGAGAAAATTACTCTCGCTGTCCCGTATTCCCAGCTGATCATCTCTTAATTCTGTAGTGGGTCACATTGTACACTCGCACACCAGAGCACAGCAGAGGCAGGGAGTGAGGCAGGGAGCCAATGGATGACTCATAGAACAAGATAACTCTCCAGAGGAGCGCTGTTGTGTTTGATCATTAAGATCCCACGAGGGGACACACACACGGCTGTTTTTGTTGCTCTACTGCAGCAGGAAGATTCATTTGGTGCATAATAGGGTGGAGATGCTACATCACAGCAGTAAAAATGAGAAATACAGATGTCTGGATTACTGTGAAGCATTCTGTGATGATGGTAACTTATTAGCATGAGCGTCTGTACCTGCATTAATCACACCGTGGGGACTCATCTCCTATATAGGGGCAAACAGCTGCTCCCCTTAGGTTAAATATTTGTTTTATTGTTAAGACTTTTAGGTTAAACAGTTGAATGAAATACTTATGAATAGTCAATCACCTAACTACAGTAGATGGCAGCTGCTGTGCCCCTAGGTTAGAAAAGCAGCTCAGAATAACCACTCAGAAGCTAAGAAATGTACTGCTGTGGACAGCATCAGCAGCAAAACGTATTAGGTCACCCTAAAAAAAATCTATATCAGTTTAAATGTACAATATATTTAGAATTTTTCATGGACGCCACCAGACAGCCCTTTCCTTTGGCCCAACACCTTCTCAACAGCATAACCATCAACTATTCCTTACTCAGATTGGACTTGGCTAACCTGGAGGTTTGTTTCAAACCTTTATGATGATCCACCCACTTTTTTCTTCAGAATATCAAAGAGTACAGTTTACAAAGGTAATGATTGCCAAAGCTAAAAACAAAAGACCCAAGTGAGCCTCCAATGTCCTCATAAGATATAAAAATAGTCTGTGTGTGTGTGTGTGTCTGTGTGTGTGTGTGTGTGTGTGTGTGTGTGTTTGCACTGAAGTGCCTTACCAGGTGACGATTGATCACTGGATGCCACTAAAGTGGCAGGTGTGGGTCTACGTCTTCTGATCTGAAAAAGTAGAACAATTTCATTGTAGAGTGAGGAAAAAACAACATGATCCATTACAAATTTCCTTGGGTATGAAATGGTAGTACATTAAAGTAACAACTTTTTGAACATAAAAATCAGCTTTAAACCTTTGAACAGCTGATCTTAAAGCACTTTGAGGCTGTAATCTACACAGGCTTTGACCTCTAATGGCTTATTTTGGCTCAACCAATCAAAGTGCTAAGTGGTATACTGAGATTAGCATATTGTTATTGCTCAGCAAATCAGAGAGAGTCTAGACATGCTCCCTTGGTACTGGTCGTATTGTGACTCAGCATCCACTTTTTCTCATTATGCTGGTATCCTATAATACAGCCTGTGTGATCCATATTTTGGATTTGGTTGTCATATACTTTGAAGATGCCTGAGCTGGTAGAGATGCTGGATCTGACAGTGCTGTGCAGTGAGATCATCGGGGCAGCCTGCCACCGCCTAGTTGCTTCTTGGCTCATGACTAGTGGAGTGTGGCAGCTATGGACCACTCTGGGATAATACATGAAAGAACAGGCACATTTCACTGAGTCCAGACTGTCAGTATATCTGTTACAAAGCTCTGCAAGTGGATAAAAAACTGGAGTTACAATGCATAACATTTATTATTTTTAACTGCTAACATACCATGATTTTCCTAGTTTTAATTGCAAAAGTCAAATCTGGTAAACACTGACTGCCAAGATTGCCAGTGAGCCTGATGCATGCTGGGATTGGGAAGGGATAAGTACTATACACTTTGTTAATTTGACTGTCAACCTGGCTCTAATGGAAATAGAAAGAAGAGAGGTGAAAAAATAAAGTGGAAAAATAAATGGTAACCCACTTAACTGTCAGCAACAGCAGTAAAAATAAATAAATAAATAAATACATGAACTGTTCGCAACAGAAAATTAGTTCAGGATCTCTGTCCCAGCACTGCATGACTCCATGCCCTGTGTTAGCTATAAGAATAAACCCAGAAATGTTAGTTTGACATCAATTAATTCTACAAAATTGCACTAGACACCTTCTTCAGTACACCACACCAATATTTTTCAGTCCAACTCTTGAGCACATTTGCATTTTTACTGACTTTAAATGTCACTTCTGATAGCTAGAAATATATGGTTAACATTAATATTTCACACTTCATGCACCCACAATCTAAAATGATCTGTTTTATCCCAATGACGATGAATAGTTTGCAGTGAACTACATACTGCATGTATCAAATGAAATCAGTGCTGCATCTGTGTAGGTCTCCAAAACTTTGCAACCAAAAATTTCTGGGGAAAGCACAGTGATTCATTTTCAGTTGCCTCCAGAATGATGTCATTACTTCCCCATTTTATTGCTCCATAAACCTAAAAGGCTGTGATATAGGAATTTAAATAGACAATTATTCACACACACACACACACGCACGCATACACACACATACACATACACACATACAGATACACACACAGATGTACTCTGTACACATAGCTGAGAAAGTTGCTGACTAATGCTGGAAGTAATGTGGGCACCAGTTCCCCATGCATCTTTTCTAAATGCTGCCTGTGCACTTACAGAGCTGAAGCAGCCTCCACAGTGCAGCATCCCTGCCATTTTAAATCACCTAGTAACTTAACACTTTTCTACTGAGACGACTAAAGGCTAAAAGTTCTGACCTGTGCTGTGAGTTTACAATGATAAAGACTACTTTGTTGCAGGTGCATTCAAAGTTATATTCGAGGAAAGCGAGGAAATTGAATGTCTGGATTGCAATTCCAAGGAGCACGTTGACTTTGAGGCTTTGCTGTGCAGAACAAAATGTGTGAGGAAATTATTAAATACCACAAAACGATCAGCAGCACAAAACATTGTTTGAGACTGCTCATCTGGATCGCTCTATTCATAAAACCCACTACAATATCTCCCTGAGCACGCACGCACACTAAGACACTGATACATTTGCGGCTCAAGCTCTGCATGGTGTTAGATCTTAATTGAATAGCCTTATATTATAATGACTTGAAATAGTGATGTAACTGCAGAAATACTGTGCAGTAATGAAAAATCAGCAGTAGGTAGCATCTCAATATCGCAGTCTAATTGGGTATTCAGACTTGAAGAGCCTTCATCTTCATTACCTTTCAGCTGGAGTACAGGAAGGCAGCGTGAACAAGAAGAGGCATCAAGTGACTTTTATTTTCTTTAACAAGGCAGAAATGTTTCACTGTTTTTTACGCCCATAAAATTGCTGACTTCATATCCTGAAAAGCGTGTCAGCTATTCAGTGTCATTCTCTTTAAGTTTTTCCTTTCTGTATCTGTAGCTAATTCTAATATGTTCTCAGACTAACATATGTGTTTAGGCTGACACATACACAGGTAAAGAGATTGCTCTTTGCATGAAATTGTGTCTTGTGTCATTGAATCCATCCATGCATAGCTAAAGAATAAATCCAGGTGTGCCCAAGAAGCAGGGTTCAAAGACAGTGATTCAGTGGCTAAATTGTACATAAAACACATTTGGGATCCACTGGGATACGTTTGTACTTGCAGGTACTCACAGACGGTACAGTATGTGTTGTTTAAATGCAAAGGGAGTCCCACAACCAAATACCTACAACAAACAGCTGAGGTAATACATTGCCACCACTCTCTTCGTCTCTGTCTGCATGTCAGAATAAAAAAATGTTTATTTCCTGTTTAGCAGAAGTTGCACTTTTTCAACACATAAATGAAAATCTTTCTGGGCAAGCTAATTCCAATCACACGTAACTGTAATATTGATGCAAGGTGTGAATTGCAGCCAGCTAATTTAGACATAATAATGTCCACCAGTACTTACAGCTTATAGTATCTAAAAGTTATTTTGCAATAACAACTTGCTAAAAATCAATGACTAATTGATTCAAAACTTTCTCTGGTTAATTCACTCGGCAGGATTAGACAAAAAAATTGGGATTTACACCCTTTAAAAAAGGAGTTTGTGATTTCTTGGTGAAATGTGATGCAAAAAAACAAGTTCAAGTCTGTAAGGCTTAGGTGGCGCCCCTCTAAGCAAAGTCTCCTGTGTAGCTGAATCACACCACAAAGCTTAGGACTACAGATGATTGTACTTATTGAACCGTCCCTCTTGTCAGGTCAATATCTGTGGAAAATTTTACATCAAACTAAATTTTTAAAGGCTTTTTACTGATTCATGATGGAGTTTTATGGTATCTTTATTTGATTTGTTCTGTATATTCATGTGAAGCACTTAGAGGCTCAGATTGAAAAACTCAGAATAAATCAAGTTTTATTTAGTACTCTTGTGTATATTATAAATCATTTAGCTTTGTGTGTGTGTGTGTGTGTGTTTTGTTGCCCTCTCTGAAAAAAATCCCCCCCCCCCGGGCCACATTAAAGCACAAACGAGCCATGTCTGCGAAGGACTGATTATGCTCAGAGTCATTGTTATTCTCCTCACCCCGGCAGCAGAGCAAACTCCTTGATCCTTCGCTCACACAAAATACCACCGCTTACTGGACAGGCTCACCCCTCAAACCAGCATGCCTGCCTTTCAACCTACAGTCCGTTTAAAATTCAGTTCTGTCACTTTTCACAACAATGAACAAAAACAGCCTTGGAAAGTGATGGGTGGGCAGGAAAAGCCGTGCATGCCTGATATTCTTGCCGCGTGGGGGCCAGTAGACAAATAGCTGAAAAATATAGGTCAGGCTGAGAGACAGCAGAGTCACCATTATGTTTCACGTTTTAACCCTCATGGTCTGTTTATACTGGCTTTACTTTCTGCTTGTTTGGGCTCCTATAGAACCATTGCTTTGTGTGTAAAATAAAGAAATAAATAATACATTTTCTTTTGACATCATTAAAGTAGTAACCCCTTCCTTTACCACAAACTGAGCCTGCACATTAGACGAAGGCGACAAAGTGACAAAGAAATATAAAACAATCATGAGGAGATATTGTGTCTTTTATATGCCATTTGGGTAATGCCTTTACTGTCACTTCAGCGTCTGTTTCACTATCTTCTGTAACTCAGTGTAATCCCACATTCAGCTTTCCTTTCATCTGTCTTTCAGATGTTTTACCCATGAAGGTCTAGGGCTTATGGGAAATGGTGTTTATCAAGGGCCATTAATTTGCCTAATTTTGACTGTAGTAATCCACAGATAAAGAAATGTTTGTTATCATACATAGTGACATAATTCGTGTTTGGTATAATCCATTTTAGACCTCTTCTGAACAAACTGTCAAAAAGCTTCAATATCACAAATTTAAATGGACTCCATTTTTCCACTTTAAAATGGATAGTGCTGTGTTAAAACTGCTGTCAACACCAATCACTGATACAGACATTATGAACATCCATTGTATTTTCCCATATTTTACAGCTGGACTAATGTGTTATGTCATTATTTGAAAATCATGTTTTTAAGCCATTCCCATAAAATTAGTTATCAACTGTGTCTTTCGAGCAGCAGGCCCAGATCTCCAGGAGCCCAAACAGAACATTATGGTTAATGTGTTGTTTAATGGTTGAACGCATTTAAATTTCAGTAGAGGTGAAATACAAGGGTTACAGCTGCAGCTATTGTTCAGGTTTTATTGCTCGGGACAGATCTGACCTTGCAACTCATCTTCTTCTTATCATGGAATAACTCCTTACTAAAAGAGGTGACAGAGGTGGAAGAAATGTTTATAGTTAGACATTGTCTTTGGGAAATCCTGATGTGTAAAGCCTTTATCTCCTAACCCTGACTCGCCTTTGAGGAAACCAGTGGTAAGTTTGTAATTCCTGCACTATCAGTGCTGCCCCGCGACCTTCACAAGAACAATGTACCGGTAAGCACCCTGAATCATAAAAAGGCCATTCACGCTCAGTAAATTGCTGCAGAAATCAAGGTTGGAGAAAACTTTCCCAGCGCGTTGTGACTTGGTGGGCCGATTTCTGAGCTGTCAGAGATTCAGAACAACACACAGACCATATCGGTCCAGAAGGATTAATGTGATTTCTCATTCTTCATTCTGTCATTTGAAATATGATCTTGGCATTGTTCAGGCTAAAATCAGAGCTCAGCCATTATAATTCCTCACAGACTCTCCAACTGTGGTCTCATTTGGCTCTAAATAGAGGGAATTACTGTATTCACAGGATACTGAAAACCCAGATCATTGACTTCTACTTTCTTTTATCTCAGTTTCTGCAGTCTTCTGTCTCCTTCTTTCTCCCTGAAACAGTCCTTTATCATTTTTGCTGAGAATCACAAAGGTGAATAGCAGCAGTTTATAAAAAATATTTGACTTGTTTTCACTGAAGGTGGCTGGAAAGTTATCTACTCAGGTCTGTTACTGGAGGAGCAGTGAACCCGAACAAGTACTTTGACAGACAAAACCAATACCAAATAAAGGAACTGAAAATTTACCGTTCTTATTCTTGCAATGCACAAGTACAGTTTATAATGATAATGGAGTTTTTTTCGATTGAAATTCTTCATAATTTTTTGATCAATGAATGCGGGACAGAATCAGACAAAAGCAGGTTTGTCATTTGTGGCCGGCAACTATTGATTTTCATGAATTACTGAATGATGCTGACAGGTTTGATCAGCCATAGCTGATTCAGACTGTTAATTCTCTCTTAAATAATCCTGTTTGGCTGCATAGATAGACATACTTTATCATTTCAAATTAGTGTAGGTTAACTAGTCAGACATGCTAATGTTTGCAGCTTAATTTAACAGATAAATGGAGCTTAATCAATTTCCTCACACTTTTGCTTTTGAGTTTTGGGAAGAAAAACATTCAAATAATGCTCTTATCATAGCTTACAGGTTGACCAGCCTTCTTTGTCTAATAACTCTAGCAGTAGCAGTTAAAGCTACAAAGAAAATGTATTGTTTCTAACTATACAAAGCAGTGATTTGTATATCTCTTGGTTAAAACTATACTTTCAGTTTAACGATTGCCTTAATGTGCAGAAGATGTGCATGCTGTGATAATATATACAGTCTACTGCACTTGAAAGTTCTTCTTAGAAAATGGCCCTCCTGAGGCAATACAGTGAAATTGTTATATTCACAGTGAAGGACAAAGATAGTTTAGCACGTCAGCGTAGGGAATATTAGGGGGGGGGGGATTGTCAGCCCTGAAACGTCTGTAATAAAAAGAACATTGCCTCAAAATGTCACGATTCATCATCTCAACAAGGAATTTATTGCCATCATATATGAATGGGTTTTTTTTTTCTCCAGCAAGTGCTCCTCATCTAAATGGCCGAGTGAATGAATAAGTTCAATATCAACTGTCTGTCAGTGTGGGCAGAAGATTTGATTGTTTGTTTTTTTTTAAACACTGTCTCTCAAAGGCTCTGAGTTTAATTTGGAGGTAAACCAGCTGAGTTAATCATGTTATACACACTCCACTTACAACCGCAATGTGAGGAAAACGACCTGGTGTTAACATCATTAGTTCACTAATCAGACTGCTGATAATACTGGATTCATTAGTGTGTGTACATTGAATATAATCATTATGCGTGGTTCAGGATATACTACACTTTGGGATAGATGCATTTTCACTTTGTTGTCAAGAGTTAGATGAGAAGGACGATCTCATATCTGTCTCTTTAATTCAAGGCTACAGCTTGCAGCCAGTTAGCAGAGACTGGCACAAAGACTGAAAACTTAGCTGGTCTACAACATGTAAAGTCTCTTAAACCCTTTTTCAATCCTTTGTGTGTTGTTAAAAGAATACTTTTGAAATTTTGAGATGCTCATGCATTTTCTGTGTTTGTTCTAACCTTTGGAAAGTAGTAGTAATACATATTTCTCTGCAGATTTTGGATCTGATTCAGTGCTCCCGACAATCATGGGCCTAATTTGAGGCTGGTTTGAGTCAATTATCTGGCCAAACGATCCTGTAGACATAATGTTGATGTTAGCAACTGGGTTGTAGTCTCCCTGATTTTGAATGTCAAATATTGATTTAAAATCCTGTAGCGTGAAAGGAACAGTGATTGAGCATTGAGCAGAAACCCTCAATAGCCAATAAGAGCAAGTTGATGAGGAAGTCTTTTTTTTTTTGGTGCAAACACAGCACACAAGTGCAACCTGCTGACGACAACAGCCTCTCCCATTGTATTTTTCTGATGTCAAGTTTGATCACTATGAAATCCCAAGTCTCTGGACTCGCCACTCCGAAATCATTTAGTAAAAGATAGATAGATAGATAGATAGATAGATAGATAGATAGATAGATAGATAGATAGATAGATAGATAGATAGATAGATAGATAGATAGATAGATAGATAGATAGATAGATAGATAGATAGATAGATAGATAGATAGATAGATAGATAGATAGATAAATACTTTATTGATCTCCAAGAGAAATTCACAAAAAAGTGTGTGGTTCTGCGTCTTGATTGAACTGTTTGGTGTGTACGTTCTTCTGATTAACATACTAAAAACCACTCGAATCTGTCACTATGTCTTTGGTCACCCACGTTAACATAACTGTCTCCTGACTCCAAATTAATATTTAATGGATGAATAAGAGGGTGATGTCGAACTCTTCCATCAAGTAATAAGACAACATGTTCCAAAAGAACAAAACCTTCTTCTGGGAAGAGAATCTAAATAATTGCAGACAAAAAGAAAAAGAAGGTCAGGTCTTGGCCTTCATCGGGTACAGTGAGTTTGTGCTGGTAAGAACGCAGTGAGCCCTAATGTGAGGTTATGATAAGGGTGGCACACACTGTATCTGTGTGTGGATAACAGAATGAGTGTGTGCAGCCGTTGCGAGGGTCAGACCTCGGGGAGGCTGTTCTGACTGACGTGCAGTTCTCCACGGACGCTGATTCACCATGCTGGGAGGTGTCAGGTTGCAGAGATTACTGAACCATGGGTGAAGCCCCCTGGCGTGACATTCATAAGTGTGCTTGCAAACACAGAGGTGAGCACATACACGCATTTTCTTTTTTTTGTCACATCTTCACATCCTTTGTTCATTTTTGCTTTCTTTATATCTTACTGTTTCACTGCTGGGCTGTCTGTCTTTGTCGTCTACCTCTCTCTCTATCTCTCTCTCTCTCTCTCACACACACATACACACACAAAACCACACACTTAAGAACCAGCGTGCCATGCCGGCTCAGTGGCCACTCGCAGTAGAAAATGTATCCCAAAGGGGTAAAGTCTCACAGGCAATCAGCCAAGCTGTGGTCATGGTTATTGAGGCTGAGAGCTAAGAACTCTCAAGAGTCTTTGTAGAAGAGGTAAACTGAATTTTACTTGTATACAGCTAAAATGAGTTCTGTCGGCTGGTGAAGAAGAGTGGGCAAACACCCGGTTGGAGGTGTTTAAGACTGTATATTGAAAGGGATGTGTGGCTGAATAAATCCAGACAGTGGACACCGACTCCCCGTGACCCAGACACCACCGAGACAGACAGGGAGCCCCGAGCAGATTTAATTACATCCGTATCGTTCAGACGGGCAGAGAAGAGGAAAAATTAAGAGAGGCAAATACACTGCAAGGATCCAAAGAAACAGATTCACGCACACACTCATACAATTAAACACATACCACATTGATTTTTACAAATGTACCAATACAGACACAGTGTCTGTATCATCACTTGGCCAATTGCACAATAATGATCAAAAAAGCGGCACACTAATACGTTTCAGACCTGGATAATCACGCATCCCAACCTATATGCCCGTCTGCTGGTAGTTTCATTAAAGTTATAATCCTGGAGATTTCAGTCCTGGTTGATTTGACGCCGCTTGTGGTTACCATAGTAACAGCAAGTGCGATTTGACTGTGCAGGTCGCAAAAGAGACATCGATAGATAATAAGAGATTATCATTACTCATGCATTAGTTCAGAGGCAGGATTTTTCTGTTTTAAATATTACATATTATTTTCATTATGGATTAATGTTCTGACTATTTTCTCCATTGATATATTGATTTTTCAGTTTGTAAAAATTCTGATATAAGTAAACCCAAAGTAAAGTGACACCTTCATAATGATTGTTCTGTCCACCAAATGGCCCAAACTTCAGGATGTTTAAACATAAATTCAACATTATTAAAATAATTTAAAGCAAAAGCAGCAAATCTTGTTGGAACCATAAAATGTTTCTGCCTGAAAAATTACTCTAACGATTATTAAAATTTGTTTTCTTTCAGTCAGCTAATTAAGGCATCAACTCATTGTTTCAGCTGTACTTGTATGAACTGTTAGCTAGTTTAATTTGAATAAAACATTATGTTCTCTTTAGTTCTTAATATGCTTTGTGAGCAGTCTTAATTTGTAAAACTGTCAGATAAATGTAGTGGAGTAAAAAGTAAAAATGTAGTCAAATAGAAACTGGCATGAGAGGAAAATAAGTAAAAGTACCTCAGATGTGTCCCTCAATACTGTATCAGAGTTAATTTACCAAGTTACATTCCAGCACTGCAGATGATTCACATTCAGCTTGTCTGAGCCTTACGATACGTGATCATACCAGCTGATCTGACTCATCCTGAACTTTAACCCACGCCATGCAATAAAACTTCCTCTCAAGGTCAAACTTACATACTGCACACACACACACTGCACACAGAGTCTGAGAGAGAGAGAGAGAGAGAGAGAGAGGCGAGAGAGCGTAGATGTGGACAGTAGATGGGGTGTAGTCAGACTCATGCATCTTTGCTGCTTTTACTCGAGGCTCGTTTGTTATTAATGACCTGTCCTGTTCATGTTGTATTTTTAAAAACGAGAAAATGGGACACATCTTTTCGCTACAACCTCTAAAGACACACGAATTGCAACCACTGGACTTTTCCTGTCACTAATTAGAGGTCTGTGCCCCTGTGTCTCTAAGTGATGTTGACTTTATAATCCTGAAATATCCTGAAATCCTGAAATAAGTGATTCAAACACTTCCATCTTTTCAAACTTCCTCCAGTGATAATCTGCTGTAATCTGAGTCACGTCATGCTGTTACAGCCTCATGATATGTTTTAGACTGATGTGAGGAGATGATTGCATTTCTGAGAGCAGTTTGACTTGTGACAAGTTTATCTTTCTATACCAGGCAACTTTTACCTGTATCTCGCTGGTGTATAATGCTGACAATCACACACACCAAAACAACAGCAAACCCCTGAAGGCACATCCACACACTGCAACACCCCCCCTCCTTTTTCTAACACCGCTGAGATACTGTGTCTCTGAGAACCTGCTACGTTGTGCGTGGAGGTGGAAAAATCAATCTTAAATTCATCATGATCACTCCAGAGCTGTATTCAAAAGACACAGCTCGCTAATTAGCTGCAGGGGAGTAATAGCAAACTGCAAATGTGGTTTCTATGAGGCAGCAATTTGTCATCAGTCTGTACTGACTCTAGCATTTTGGACACAGCACACTGCGTTATTTGCTCCAGTTAAACTGCTCTGCTGTGAATACACCTGCTTGCTATGATGACTGGGATAAAATTTTGCAAAGCGACGAGCACAAACTATGATTTGCACTAAAATTTTTTCCCCAAAACAGACTTGTTAAAAAGCACATTCATGTCACTGACACATGAAGAAACCTTTAGTCTATATTCGCCCCAAAACCACCCCAACTCCTCCTCCTCCTCCTCCTCCTCCTCCCCTCCTGCATCTGTTCAGCTCTCCCTCCTCCTCACCTGTTCAGCTGCCTCTGGGTCCAGGTGGGTGTCCAGTAGGGGAACGGTGAACTGTATCTTCCTGGGGCTCCCGGTTTCCATGGTGGCTTTGTCTGTCAAAGAGGAGGACAGGACGAAGAGATGAAGGAGGAGGAGGAGGTGGAGGGTGCGATCCAAGGAAGGAGAATCCGTACAAGAAAAGGAGGGTTAAAAGCTTAGTAGGAGTGTCTGAAAAAGGAAAGAAGTGGGCTCCAGCTCAGGGAAAACTAAAATTGTTTTACAGTTTCTGTTTTCTGTTCTTTACTTTATCTGTTCACACACTTTTCCCTGATTATCTACCTTTTCTTTTGCCACCGTTTTTCTATCCTACCCTTTATTCTAGTCCTCAGCACCTGCTGGTGTCTCTTCCCAAGCTTCACTCTCCTTCCTCTCTGTCTCTCCCGGCTCTCAGCGCTGAGGCAAGGGCATCCTGGGCTAGAAACACCTCTCCTTCACTCTCATTCGCTGTGCCTCACTCCCCTTCACACAAATCCCGCCCTCTCTTCACATTTCTCTCTGCCTGTATTGGATGTCTGACATCGGGGCTGTTCTGCAGCAGCCCCTGCACCGACGGGAGAGAGAGGATGACAAAGACATACTCTCTCTATCCATCTATTGGATGGGTAGGTAAGATGCTGATGATCCGGCTTCTGCTGTAAGAGAGAATATTTTTAAAATCACCTTCCTACATGTGCATAAATATAACCTACATGGTATTTCGCCTCACTCAGAGTGAGTCATACTGTTTACTCTCCAGTATGAAGTTATATAACTTTGACAGCATACATGGATATATAGGAGAGATCTTATTTTTTATGTGTTTATGTTAACACAACAATTGTAAATATATACATTACCGTTCAAGGGTTCAATGGCAGTGATTTTACCTGTAAGTCACAGACACATATGTTAGTGGGTTTTAGCTATTTTACCCAGATTGCTACAGTATATTTCATAAATAAGAAGGCCACTAAACAACACTGAGGATGAAGCTGTGAAACGATCATCTGAGCTTTGTTCATATCGGACCAAGCTTGTCCTCGCTGCCGCCTGGCCAGCACAACCTTTATTGATTGCCTCCTGGCCCGAGTGTCCCGACATCACACGTCCACTGGGCCCTGATACCCGACACCAGCCAGGGAGCATATGACTGCTGCGTGGGTCCAGATTTGCAGTGAATTTTGAGGGTCGGGAAATAGAAATAAACCGAGGAGATGCATCCATGAAATGTTACCAATTTTTGTAAGATAACTTTAACTCCAAAGTTTACATTCTTACCGGTAATCACATTAAACATTTGTTATTTTAATCAAAAACTTAAAGCTTATCTTTACAACTGATGAACAGACGCTGCTATCTTTGGAAATTACAGACACATTTACGCATTTTTAAAGACAAGTACATGTTGTTTCATAGTTAAGAAAGACAGAAATTATACAGAAAACACTGAGGAAAGGGGGGTCTGGGTCCACCAACAACAAAGGTCCCCAGCTGGAATAGATCCAGAGACACTGTGGCCATATGGCACAAATCCCAGACCACTACGCCTTAGGGATGCCTCTGAATTTCTGTCTTCGGAGTTGAGTGACAGTTTTTATTTAGCTTTTTGTAACTGGATGGAATGGGAAAGCCCTTGAGTAAGCTAAAGAGAATATCTTCCCTCACTGCTTGGGCTAAATCATCTGACCTGAAGAGCGCCTTGCTTCCATATTCATGTATGAATAAATCAAAGCAACATCAGAATCCTTTTCTCTCTTGTTAACGGCACCATTATGCCGCTCTGCTAGTCACACAAACATTTTCTTTTTCTCGTAGCTCAGAGAGAAAGATCTATAATAATAATTTAAAAAAAAAAAAGTTGCCTTTTTTCTGAATTACGTCTTTGTCATCAAAGCAGAGAAGTGTGTTGATAAGAGACCACATGCTGCGTGTGAGAGAGAGCCGGTGACAGCTTGCTACATATTCTTCTGTACAACCTCTGATGTTCACACTCTGATGACTGAAGGGAAACACTAGTAAAAATGAGCCAGTGTTATCTGTTAATACCAGCAGAGTGTCTCTGGTTTAGGAAGACTCAAAGAAAAAAAAAAAACACGAATACAGCCTACTACAGATGGTAAAGATCTTCTCATAGTTCATAGTGTTTTGTCATGTTTCGTTTATATAGTCCCTTCCAATGCCTTTATCATTCTATGTAATTTTATGCTAAAGTTTTAATTATGGCAAGTCATTGAGGGAAGACAAAAACAAAAAGCTACCAACAGACCTAAATGCTACTTGGAATCATCAAACCACCCACGTGCATCTTCAACACCGACCGCCCTAATTCATCCAGCCAATTATCTCTTACAATAGATGACAGTGTGCCGCATAATGCGAGGTTGTGGTCATTTATCTTCCTCCAAGCACAGTCCCGGATCTTCATCTCATAAAAATCAGATATTTTAGTTACTCAACATCTCAAAAACAAAAATGGAAAATACAAACTCATAAATACAAACTTATTTGTGACACAAAAGGTGGGAAAAGAATGTTAATGGAGTGCAAAGCAACAAAAAAAAACATGATAAAAAAGGTGGTGATGGATTTCTTTCCTCGCTCACTGAGTGCAGTTTTGCCACTGATGATTTTTCTTACTGTTATTAAGTCTGCTAATGGATTTTTTTTATCATATGGATATAAGAATGGAAATCAAAGAGCTGCCTGGAATGGTGGGAAAGACACTCTCTAAAAATCCTAGCGCAGTTTGTAAAACATAGTTTGTAAAAATGGTTTGCCGCAAAGTACAATAACTCTCTTCAGTCGTGAGGGCGAGCACACTCCTGCAGTATCCCTTTGCCAATGACATTGCTTTTTTTTAAAACGTCTTTTAAAAGGTCCTTCGCTCACCCTGTAGCCATGAAAGCCTGTTGTGTGTGACAAATTGTGCTGTGTCACGGCCGTGGCCGGTAATGGCTCAGACCTCCTTCTCCGCTGTTCAAGATGGCTGCTTTCCAAGATGATGACCATGAGGGAAAATGGGAGCAGGGTGGGGGGGTCAAAGAAAGGTCAGCAAACTATAGATAGAGAAGGACAAGGTATCGAACAGACAGCTGCTTGCACATTCTTGGTAGATGCATACAGGAGGTGGCAATAATGGCACTCAGTCTATTATAATTGCTGCACACACACTTTTTTCTTGCCCGAGCCCCCCTGCAGACTCATGAAATTCAGATGAGTTGAGTCTCTCTTTAACTCAGCTGTGAAGATCATAGGCTACAGCTGTGTGGACAACAGTACCCACGCCCTGATATCCCTCTTTGTCTATCCCTTGTGTGCTTCTTGTTACCTCATATTTATTTCTCATATCTCTTTGCCCTGGTCGCTGCACATTTTACTGTGTAGTTTTAAGCACACTCAGGTGTCCTGGTGGGGATCCCTGACTGTTTTTTTCCTCTCTCTCTTGCCCTCTAAAGTGATTATTGAGTCTTTTCCTCATCTTCACTGAGGCTTCTGAAGTAGGCAGTTTAGTGCTTTTTTATTTATTGTTTGTTATTGTTATTTATTTATCTATTGTGTATTGTGTAACATATTTGTGATTTCTAACTGTCCTTATCTCAATGGTTCCTTTAAGTTTTTTTTCGTAAATACTGTTGAAAACAGATAAAACATAAATAAATCTGACCTGACATGACTTTTTAAATTGTTTTCCACTGTGGATTTATGTCACCACAGGGACATGACTCCCATGATAGTATGTGGAATATAGAAATATAAATCATCACGATTTCATTTGATCGTTGTGTGCCCTACCATGTTGTCGGTCTCACTTCTGTGAATGTTTTAATTTTATGAACCCTAACCCCTAACCCTTTGTCATCCTGCTTCTTTTACTGATAAGTACAAAGCTAGGTAAGAAAAGTACTCTAGATGGTAAATTGCTTAAAATTACACTAAAAAACGATTGTGAGCGTTTGAAACTGATTGTGACAGAGCTCAGAAAAATATCTTCCACCTGTGATGCACATGAGGCAACAATGCTCCTTGATTGACCATTAAATGGTCAGAAAACCAAACCAAATGAGCCAAACAAACGTAAGAGAAAAATCAAGAGGTCATCTGTCACTAGTCTCCAATCAGCACTAGTTCTTCATCTTGTCTTCTGGGCTCATAAAGAGGAATGAGAGTTCAGGCTAATAAAAATCCCTCCTCCTAAGAGGGATTGACGTGCTTTCCTTCCCAGTAATTGGCTGCGGAAACCGTGAAAGCGTAGAGTAATTGCATGTTGCTGTGTTTTAATTAGTGCTGAGGCTTATTGCACACTGCTTCCCCAGGTGGCCTGTAAATTCATCCACACACAAAACCAAACAGCCACTGCTGGTCTGCAGAGAAGAGCTGTGCATCACTTTACATTAATGATTGCTGGATAAACCATTTTTCATCCATGTCTTACACAACTTAATCCTGCACACGTCTGTCTGAACGCTGTGGCGACAAAAGGGAACTAACTAAAAGTCCAGTTAGATAGATATTATCATCCATGTAGGCACTGCTGTGTTTTCTTGGCTGTATTTACATTCCTCTGATGCCTGAGCGACCGGCTAAGGCAAGTTTAATGTAGTGGAAAAATGACCAGAGTAATTATGTGCTTTTATGTGCTCTCACAGATGTCTGAGCTTTAGGAAGTTCCAGCAATTAGTGTTTAAGTGATGATACAAATGACAATGTTTTCATCTTTTATGCGTATCTGACAAATACAGCACCGTGCCGATCCGTTGCGGAGAAAATGTACCGCACACAATCACGACGGAGCAGCTGCTGTAAAGCCACAAAAGTTGTCCAGAAACCAAATCGAAATAAATTGGAAAGCTGACAAACTAGACACTGACTGAATGCTAACAATGATTTTTGACAACACTGTACAACATCACAGCACATCTTATGATGCCAAACACAATGGTAAACTTTGTTATTATCATTATTGTTTTTAACTGACATTTTATAAACTAATCAATATGTAAAAAATAGCCCACAGATTAGAATCAGAGCAGAATCTAACAAGAGATTTCATACAAAACTTAATGTCTGTATTTGTAGGATTCATTACTGTAATCCAGATCTTTGTACACTGATCATTTTGAAAACACATGCACATACACATGACTTCATCTTTCCCAAGTTCAAAGCTTTTATTGGACCAAAGAACAGAAGAATAACAAAAAATAGCAGACAATTTACAGCACTTAACACTTTTGGTCCTAAATATCATTCCAGTCAGGACATCTGAGGTCTGTCAGAAAACTTAATAGGCACTCGTCAACATGCTCTGCAGTGTTGGAAATGTGAAAATGAAAGCAGTAAGTGGAGCTCATGTCATTTTTAACTTAAGGTCAATTGTCAAGTAAGACCTAATGGGCAGGGACACTGCTGAAAAAAAGTTAATATAATTCAGGTTTATTCATTCAAATTCTGTCTCTCCACAGTTGCTCGCTGCTTGGCCTCATGCCGGACGGTGATGTGTGGATCTGTTGGCAAGATTATTTCTTGCCAAATCTCTGGGGTACAGCCATACTCCAGATCTGACCGGGGGCAGCCTCCCAGTCACGGGACTGTATCTGATCCTCCGACACTACCTGCCCTCTGGAGCCACGGCCAAACCTGCGAGGGAGGGGAACTGACGTCATTCACAGAAATATATGGTTTAAAAAGAGGCTATATATCTATTGGTATATTCCATTTTACATTGGCTTTATGTTTTATTTTATATTATTTTTTTCAAAATATTTTCTGAGCATTGGGAGCCTGTGACTTTGTGTTTGTCAAACATCTTAACTGTGTTTCACTGATAAGAGCAGTATGTATGTTAAAGCAAAAGGGCAAGCAACAATTTTAATATAGTGTTTAAATTCTCAAAACTGAGGCCACACTTTCTATTAAAAAACATGATCTAATCTTTGCCTTAAGGGAGGTGCTTGGCTCCTTAACCACTTTTACATCATATTATAAAAGTGGTGCATATGTGTAATTTTATACAAAGTACCATTTAAAATAACTCATTATGAATAATCTATAGATAATCTAAACTTGATGATTTCAGCATTTAAAATGTATAAAACTGCAGTTTTTTCTTTTTTTCTTTTTTTTTTACATTATAAAGAAAATGAAACACTGAAATTTTGATGACATCAGGTTGACTTCTAGGAAACTTTTCGATGTTTTCCAGACCAAACGATTAATCGATGAATTGAAAAACGTTAGTCAGCAGATTATTCAATAATCAAAATAATTATTAGTTGCAGCTTTATCTGCATGGCTCTTGCAGTACAATGATTATTACAGAAATCAGGGCCCATTTTAAATAATAAAAAAAAAAGTCATGGATTAATAACCTAATATGACACTGGGCTGTGTAGCAGGTTTTTCCCAAACAACACACTGAACGGACAGTACTTGCATATGATGTCACATTTTAACATGTTTGATTAAATATTTGGTCTTCATTCAGTGGGATCTGTTATACATAGGGTTGAAATCGTAGAGTTTTATAGATAACCTGATTCCTGTGTGGTTGTTTGTTACAGTATGTGTACTGTATCTGTGTGAGAAATACAGGCTCTGTAATGGCACTGACCTCTGTGGCTGATGGAGGACAGAGTTCCTGGTTTCTCTCTGAGATCCGAGCAGCAGAGCTCGCAGCACTGCTGTCAGTAGGCGATCATCAATGCTGTTATCTATGTTTTCACTCTCCTGGAGCACAACAGCATACACACAAACACATGTGAAGCCTAGAATAAAAAACCTGACTTTTTTTTTTTTTTGGTAAACAAAACAGAAAAATATTTTGGGCACATCAAGAGCCCTGACTGTATGCAGTTTTTGATTTGCACCACAAACCCTAGGGGGCTTTAGCTCCAGCAAGTCAGTCCTGCTGTGGCGAGAGGCCGTGAGATGTAGATATCAGTGTACAAAGGCAAACAGATGTACTTTATGCCCACCCCAATAACTATCATTTCCTTATCTTTATGCAAAATAAAACCCAGATCTGTCTGTATCTGCATACCACAAAGGGAAAAACCTTATTTTTTCTCATGATCTGAATCCTCCTCCTCTGTCTGACCTCAGAATACATTACATTGTGTTTCACACTCTTATGAAGAGGAGCACTATCTGTAATCTAAATGGGCTGTGTGATTTAGCTCGTCTCATCCGATAAAATGGCTCATATCCCATTTACATACTTCGTCACATGGAGCGACAGGCTTCTCTGAAAATGTTGGCTCGACTTCTTGTTGTGCACAGAATTTTTTCATTCAGTCTAATGTGGCAGAGCAGACAGCTCATATTTAAACCCTGCCCAGAGACAGACAGTATATTTTAACACATAACCATGTGTGCCTGAGATATGTTTCAAAATTAGATTTTCTCTTTTCAGATGCCAAATGTATTTTGGAAAACTGGATGTAACAAGAATTGCATGGTAGAAAACACACTCAAGTGGTGTTATATCTATCTAACAGTAGTGCTGCCGATAAATTAAAGAGCTAAAATATGCTAATTAAATAAGTGAAGTGAAAAATGTGCAATTCAAGTTTGTGAGTGGTTTGTTGTCTCACCAGCCCCAGCAGGTGGTCGACCATGTTCTCCTCTGAGCCTGGCACGATGTCGTTTTTGTCCAGACTGCCTTGGATGTGGAGAGCCTGACTGACGCCAGCCACCGCCATAACCAGAGCCAGAAGAGTCACCACCGCAGCTGTGTCCATGGTCTCAAACTGGGGAAGAGGTCAGATGGATCTCGGTAGTCGGATTCAACCCCGCTGACTTCAAAGACTCGGTCCTGGAGAACAGAGGAGAGGCGCTTCCTGCTCGGGGTTAAGTGTCCTCTTTGCACCGTGTCTTGGCTAACTTCAGTGGTGTCAACATCCTCGCCGGGTCTTATATACACCTCACGGCCACTGGCTGGAAAACCCCAGGAGAGCTGGAGAAAGATGCTACTGTATGAAAGGGAACAGGGGACAGGATAGAGGAAGAACCATCCACTAATATGAGACTTAACCAGGTCCATTTAGCAGGATCAGGACATTAGTGATGACTGAGCATCAGAGTGCGTTATTATGTGGCCCTTAGGGTAGTGCAACACAACTCTCCCAGTTATTAAACAGATAAATCCCTGCAAATGGACTCTGATTCACCAATCCCAGTTGTCCAGTAGTCCACACAGCATGTACAGACAAACAATATGTGAGAACGTTCACAAGCCACTTAATCATGCGCCAAAATTAAATAGATTACTTCACTGATTGTAAGCAACAAAGTAATGAACCCTAAATAAAGTATTTCAGCACCGGAAAAAACAAAGCAGGTCTTATTGGATTTCTAATATTTAGCTAATGATTCCAAAATAGAGAAGATATCCACAATATCATCTCACACTTTGGGGTTTACAATAAAGTTACTGTTTCATTTATCAGCGGAGGAACGACCTCAGAGTTTGTATTTCAATGACGTCTCTGATCAACGTTGTGGATCTTTGGTTCCATTTTAAGTACCATATTACAAGTGTAAGCTTAAACGTCCAAGTTGTTCAAGTTCACGTATTTAAATATAATTTTCAGACAAAATGTTAGTTGTGTATCTCATTTTAAAACCCACTATCAAAACCATATAAAAGTTTCACTGAAATTGCCTCACACATGCTCTTTCCTAACGATTGCTGGCATGAAGGTAAAGAACACGATGGTTCAATAGTGGTGTTATGGGTCATCAAAGCCTTTGCTTACAAAGTAGAAGAGATGGTTTTATGGATTTTTTTTTCTTAACATGCTGATGAAGGGACTTCAGAAAGACGCTTCCCCCAAAGGAATAGAGTGTCTCCGAATAAAAAATCTTCATTTGTTAAATGTCAGCTTCCTTCTTTTTGTTCATTTCAGACAAAGACAACATTTTGTCAGAGTGATGCTGGCTTTATTAGTGCCACACATTTTCACTTTGTCTGTCTTTGACTCAGTGTGTGTATGTGTGTGTGTATGCATGTGCTTTGTCTGTTTGTGTGTATGTGTGCATAATAATTAGTCACTTTCCCAATACTGGATGAGACAGCAACAGATTTGGCTCATCAAAGTGCCTAATGGGTGACAATCCAACTGCTTAAACTGCAACACACACACACACACACACACACAGTCTAACTGTCTAATTGTCCCTGTTTAACGCCATGGCAACCAGGATGACATCTGAAGGATTCTGGAGGGAATTAGTTTTCATCACTATAATAAGATCATAAGCTTTGGATTAGAGAAAAATCTAATTCGCTCACACTGACGCGATAACAAAAAGTAACATTTATGTTTAGTCAGTGCTGTTTTGCTCAAGATAAAGTTATTTTTATAGAAGAACATGCACTCGGTGGACACTTTATTAGGTACACCTGTACAGTCTAATGTTATCCGATACAGTCCTGCCTTATGTTTCCTATAATGTCATGTTGATATGTCGATATCTTAATTAGATTATATGTTTCAACATCAACGGTCATAGTTAGTGATCAATGTGCTGGACATCATTATTTTGTACTCTGCCCTCCTCATGTTTACAATAGGCAGAACCAAAATATAGAAACAGCTTGACACAATGTAGTGCAGTATGAATTTTATCCTCCCCTGATCTGGAGAAGGTCATTTAAGCTTATATCCAATCTTTTTTAAGTATGCAAAGATCAAATAAGATCAATGCAAGATCTCTCTTACACAGCGGTCGCCATAAACGGCCACCTGGGGCACCATTCAGTGTGGGGGACACCAAAATTGCGCCTCGGGGGAGCCTCTATGGTCTGGCTCTGCTGCTCAGATTTTAAAGTTAGTATGTAGGCTCCCTGGAGATACTATGGGGGTCATTATGTTCAGTGGGATGGCCTTCAAGTCTCACAGAAAGCTGAACGACCTTAATAATGTCTTCATTGTTTATATATATATATATATATATATATATATATATATATGTGTGTGTGTGTGTGTGTGAATGTCCTTGTGTGTATATATTATTATTACCAATATCATTATCATTATTATTATTATTATTAGTAGTAGTAGTAGTAGTAGTAGTAGTACTTGAGCAGCTGCTTGCTGATGCAGAGAGATGGGTCAACTTCTACTACAGTTGACCCCTCAAAACTATATTAATATATATATTAATGGTCAGTTATGGATCCTCACTGACAGTCCTGACAGTAATCTTGAAGGTTGAGTCAGCTATCATCAAATGGACCGGACACTCATTTTGGTGTTCTCTGTAATTCTCTCCTTAACTACTTTTGTTTTCTCATGATAACAAGATAAATTATCTCATACTCATGAGAAAACAAGCTTTGTCATTGCAAGATAATGAGATCATTTATACATGATCTCCAGATAACAGCATTAAAAAAATAATTGCAAGCACAGCTATTCTCGGCTTCCATAAGTTAGAACAGGAGATGAACAGAGGATTTAAAGCTCAGGTCAGTCTGACCTCAAGCTATATATGGCTGACCTTTGTTTTTTTTTTTTTTTTTTTTTTTTTTTTTTTATGATTCAGAGCACAGGCTGAGATCATGGGCTGTGACATATCCTGATGATGATGGTGATGATGAGTGTTATAATACAAAAGCAAAGCATCAGTTTCCCATTCACTTGTTATTTTTCCATTTCAGTTACACCAAAACATCTGCATGTAATATTCCACAGAAATAAAACAAACTTCTTTAAGCAGATAGACATTCAAAGCAAAGGTTTTGTAAACCTCTTATTTTATGTACAACTGATATCTGTCCTTGTGGTGTAATATGTCTCTGCTCATGCTGACCATGAAAATAAGGAACATAATGCAAATTTACTCCATATAAGTGCTGCCATCATCTTGTAATGGTTTTTGTTCGATAGTTAAAATGTCAACATTTTCATACTATTTCAGTATTAATTTATTTTGTGTATCACATAAACAAATAATATAGCAATACAAAGGGTGCTTCAGTTTTCAGACTTTTGCTTCCACCTGGTGTTTGCTGAGTGAACTGCAGGACACCTCAATCCAGCTAAGAATGACACAATTTGCGTTATCTGATGGGTTTATTTAGTTTCCTGTTATTTTATTTACAATGTTAAAACTGTGCAGCCAAACATAAAATAAATAAAACACCGAGTCATGACAACAGGGGAAAAAGAAAATGGGGGAACGTCAGAACAGCAACAGGAGCCTCATGCAGCTAATACAAGATTGTCCAGCAATACCTAAAAAAAACAACAAGCTGACTCTTCATGCTTTACAGCCACTTCACCCACCCAAATTAGATTCAGAGGAAGTTCGTCTGGCTCCTCGCTGGCATATTCTGCTCTTCTACAAATCTTCTCTCCTTGTTTATTTGTTCACAAGTGCCTAACAGATGCTTCAGCGCAGCCTGATCTAATTTGAAAGTTGCCTTGAGTTCTTTGCCAGTAGCTTACAATCTGACACTTTTACCATAAGGCACTTTTATGTAGTTAAAGATGTCAGTACTTAAATTAATGGGCTATTTTACCCTGGCTGGTATGACTTTGTATGTCACCAGGAATAGAGCCACAAGCAGGTTAATACAACGCAAATAAAAGGTTTGAAAATAATTTATACAAATGGCATGATGTGTCCTGGTGAAATATTATCAGTATAAAAAATGAAGGTGGTGTTACTTGAAAAGCTCATAAAGCAGACATGTCAGTACTGCAGGTTTTCATTTGAGACCATGTATTCACACATAATTCTTTTATACACTGGGAAAATGTAGGCCCATATGAACCAAAACATCCATTCAAAAATCAATGTTTGGCTCAGAGACTTCTTGAAATATGCAGACCATATTATAAAGATATATTCTAGAAGATTTTCTTTTATATAAAATGTATATTAAGTCACTATCTATCACACCATGGCGATTGAGTCGAATTAGCAGTATTACAATCCCAGTGTTGATGGTGACAACATTAGCAAGAAAGACAAAGAAAGAAAGATTGAAAACTACAGACAGTGAAGTTTGGGAAATGAGGTCCAAAAACACACCTGCAATTACTGATTATCACCATAGATGCTGCGCAAAAGAACAAAATGAAAATCTAAGAGATTATAACTTGAAATATCGCTTGACATATGTGGTTTTCATGCAACAACAGTGCTCTGGTCATGCCTGTCATTGGCTGTATTGTGGTTTTCTTCTTCTTTTTCAAGTTCGCTCAGGCAATAAACTACTGATGTACAGTACATTTGACTGACATGGTCAATATGTCAGTGAAATCTAAAAAAGAAAAATAAAAAAGGTATTAACACAAAAAAGCAAAAAAAAAAAGCCTTTCTTTAAAGGCATTTTTTTCTCTTGAAAAAAGAAATACAAAAAAACATCAAGTGAACTTACTGAATGGCTTTTTCAGCAAGCCCAGACACATTCAGAGTTCTGCAACATCTTACTAACATCTTACTTTACTGATCTTACATACCGACATTTTCCCAATGTTTACCAGTGCTAACTGAAAGAAAATCCCAAAACATCATTTATATAAAAAATTATTATTTTCTTTGCCCATATCAGTCGTCAGTCTTACAGTAGTTAAGGCAAAAAAGTAGTCTTTGTCACGGGCAGTGGCTTCTTCATCAACAGTGTCCAGTGTGTCTGTATGCATCTGATATTATACTGTATGACTGTGCATTCATGCATGTCTTTGAGTTGTCATTTTCTGTCCTTTCAAACTCTTGATAGACAGTGAAGTCCATGTGAGCATCAGCGCTCCTTCTGCAGGCTGTAAAAAAAACACATTGAGCAGCTACACTGGTTCTAATATTGTTGCTGGCCTTCAGTACTTACTGTAAAACACTGATATAGATGCACAGTATGAATAGACTATCCAAGGCCAGCCATCAGTGGGCTACATTACAGGAGAGTATAGATCCAGTCACAGTGCAACAGGCCACCGTTATGCAAGTACTGACAAAGTACAGTGTGCACAAGATGTAGTGATCTCAGTCTATGTGCACTTCTTTTAGTTCCAATGCAAAGACAGAATGAGTGCCACACATGGTGATTTGAATTAAGTCAGTCAGTCAGTGCCTCAAAGCGTGTTACGAGGTCCCGTCGCTCCAGTGCGTGGCCCATTCCTTTTTATGGACAACTCCTGACTTCTCGGTCTGGAACTGTGGCCGGTCCTCGCGAGGAATCTTCACCGCGTGGTACTGAGGCAATTTGTCTTTGTAGTGGGCCCGTTGGAAGAAGCCACACTGTCAGCACAGCAAAGAGGACAGCAGGTAGGAGTGTAGATAGACGAGGAAAGGGGGAGAGAGATGAAGGGCAGAGAGGCAGAAAAAAAAATTAACCAATGTCATATGGAAGAATGTGATAGCAAATCACCTGCACCTGCATGATGGTTTCCTACTTTCCAATATCATGCCTTGTAAGAGACGTATAACTACTTTTATTCCATTAAAGTAATGTATTTAAAGGAAAAGGTTATTATCTGGTGACCTTGTGCAGTCAAAGTGACCATTTAATAAAAAGGCACATCCACCCAAAAAGCACATCCACATGCTTTACATTTCTAAATCAGCACCAGTCTTACATGTCCTTGATTTGCACACCAACACACTGCCAAAGTGCCATTAAGAAAAAAACTGCACACATTAATTGGAACAAAAACACCCACTCATATTAACGACAAGTTGATTCTGGCACCTGAAAAATTCAGTTGGTCATGAGATGCAAGTCAAATAGGAGCGTATGATAAGCACGTCGAGGAAATGAACAATCTCCCTCGACTGGTGCCAGAATGAACAAGTGTAGATAATAAAACACACAGCACAGCAGGCATCGTAGAGCCCTGAAGGAAAGGTGGCTGGATGGTGTTCAATAAAAAGAGGAAACAATACAAAGAAATCGGTTTTCACTTAATTTATATAACAAAACAGCACATTTTTGCCATCCATAATCTAATAACAGAAAGCACCACACTGGCAGAATTTTAAAGGTTATTCAGAAAATGCCTAATTGATTAAAGCTGCGGCGTAACCTCACTGATACCATAACCATAATTGGTCATCTGCTAAACCCCTCTCTGTGCTGCAACTGTCCAATCATAGCTTAGAGACCGCAACTATGCACAAAACCCAAAACAACCGTGCTGGGCCAGTAGGCAAAAATAAAGTCTACATCAAATACGTTAAATACAAGAGTATTCTAAGCATGAGTAGTGAGCTTATTTTCTTTTGGCTTTAGTGACTGAAAAAGAGTAGCCAGTTACTTATTCATTTTTTTATCATTATTTAACAACCAGTAATTAGAACTAACAAATATCCATGTACCAGGCCCAAGTTCCAGCTTCTTCTGGAACATTACAAACTCAAAACCAGATTTTTTTCTTTTTTTTGGCCTGCGACTAATCAGTTTTTGCCGCATCTACCTGCCTGATTCCCCTCATCTTTCTCCTGGCTTCATCCCAGCTTGGCCGTCATCTCAGTCCTCTCTTCACACCAGCTCCTCTTCACGCTCTGCCTGCCAGCCTGCCTGCTCTGGCCCTGCTCCGCCAGCCACTCGCCAAGCTGCATACAACACCAGCCTCCACCCGGTGGAATCCGGACGCTCAACTCTGAGTATATTCAGACTGTCTGCTACCTGAATTTATCTTCCATTAAAGACTTTCTTATAACCGTTCCTCTGGAGTCTGGTCTGGTCTTGAGTCTGCATCTCAGGGTCCTAGCCTTGCCTGAAACCTTAACACACCATCCCACTGCTGCAATATCACACCTGTTTGTTTTTGTTATTGAGAATGCAAAATGTGCTGATATTTGATCTGCAATGAACACCACCAGCCACACCAGAGTGGGCCAAGGAACAAAGCGATCGTGGGTGAGCATTTTTACCGCTTGGAGTGAGAGGAGGAGGGGAGAGCAGGCCAGAGTGAAACTTTTTTTTTTTACATTATAGCTCTGACGCCTGCTTCTCCACCTCCGAGGGTTGGACCCCCAAATGGGCGCGGTAGTACTCCGTCTCATAGTGTCGGCGCCGCTCGCTGCGTTTGAAGAACCCACACTGGGCAAAAGATCACCACAGAGAAGCGGAGGGGGGGTAAAACAGGGGAAAACAATGACATTGAAAGGAGATTTAGAGAGAAAGAGTCCGCAGATGGAGTTGAGATGAGACAAAACAAAAGGGGTGACACACAGAGGACAAACAAGTACAAAAGAGGAAAGGAACAGATGAGAGTGAGCTGGGAGGAATAAAATGATTATAGGACAGAGTAGAACAAAGCAGACAGAAATAATTGGACTACCATGGAAAGTGATGAGAAAGAGCTAGAGTACGGCCAGTAAGATGACAGGGATGAAGTCAATGAAACTTAAGGACCTCTTATGTATAGACCATTGAACTGCTTTTATCAGTATTTGCCATTCAAGGGAATCTTAATATGGCACAACAGGTGTTCATGTTACACCTTGAAGTTTCTGAGGAAATATCAATTATTTTGTGACTTTGAAAAATAGGACATGAAGGTGTATAGAGAGTATAAAATGCAGTTACTGTGTGTATGTTACCTTCCACAATATGCAGACCAGTAGAGTCAGCAGCAGGATGCCTGCCAGGACGGCTATGAGGATGATCCACCAGGGGATCCAGGACTGGTCAGCCAGACCATGCTCAGGATAGATCATCACTGGAACCTTAGATAGGAAAAGAGGATGCAATCAAAATATAAACATGACAAGAAAAATAGGAGATATTTATCACTGCTGGATGTTATCACCTTGTAGTAAATTAATCAGTCAGCCAGACCTCAGTAACACATGCTTGTAATAATAATAGGATGATTTAATTAGAGATTAGAGATGAGCAAATAAAAAAAAAAACTGAAAATTGAAAGGTCCCAACACCGACATAATTTTACAGAGCCCCTAAAGGGTCATGTGCAAAAAAAAAGAAAAAAAGTGGGGAAAAAAACTGTATGTATACTCTCAGGTAAAAAAAAAAAGACTACATATCTCGTTAGCACGAGATAAAATTTCAGGTGGGCTGGTTTCAGTTTCGAGAGCTGGCAAAAGACCATTAAGCTCATTTTACCAAAGAGAATGATGCTGAAGTTAGTTTCAGATTCACAGCTTCCGATTCGAATAAAGGTTATACAAAACTAATAGTGGGTCTCAGATATCAGATAGAAGTTAATGTTTGACCTAAAATGCCCAAAATCATTTCACAAAAGATGATAAGGTAAATGATCCATCCATTAACTCATTGCATGCTCTAAAATGTAAACTTTCCCATGTACAGTTTTTTTCCACTTTTTTTTTTGCACATATCCCTTCAGGGGCTCCGTATAATTCAGTGAACAAAATGTCATTACAGTTTTTGTGAGGATCGATGTTCTGTGATCCAAAATGTGCTGTTTACCTGTGCAGCAGCGTCCTTGAGGACCAGGTGTTTGATGCTGGACTTCACAGTGATGTTGGCCCTGACCAGCAGCTCCAGAGCACTGACCGCTGAGTACTCCTGACAATCAGAGAGAGGAACTTCAGTATTGAAGAATATTTAATAATTGCTAATCAGCTATACAAATAAACTGTTCAGAGTAATACTGTGGTTTGTTCATGCAGATAAAGCTTTAACTTTTCCATGAAATGAAATGATAACCTTCCTAGATATATTGTTCTCTTGAAATAAAACTATTTTTCTCTTCCTGTGAAGCACCTTAGACTTTGAGGATATTCAGTTCGTCTATTTTCTGGTCTTCTGGCCATTATTCACATTGACCAGCATATAAATTTGAATAACTGGAGCAGTGGCGAAAATTATGAAAATAAGACCCATGTAAACAAGTAATTACATTTCATTAAGATTCATGTGGAAATACAATAATTGATTGTTCTGTATATGTAAACTCACTAACCTGCATTAGATCAGTGTGAGTAGTTGCTGTAACAGTTGGACTAAAGCTGAGATGGAGGGTAATGTGCAGTAAGGTGCTGATGTGATGATGACAGGATGTTTCTTTTTTTACCTCTATGAAACTGCTGTTCCACAGCCTGGCGTGGATCTTAAGGACAGCCTGACCAGAGAAGCTGTGGAGGGGACACTGGAACAGGACGCAGCGTGCCGACCCCAAGAGACAATCCTGGAGGACAAAATGACAGCTGAGCATTCTGACAAATTTCATTATCAAATGAACTGGAGGAAGACACACAAGCATCTATTAAAATAATGAAAAACAAAAATAGCAAAGCTTAGTTAGCAATAGCAAGTTATTCCATTTATGCATCTTTATTTTGGATGTGTTTTGTATATGCAACAGCAGGAAATCAGTAAAATATATTTGCTCTTGCTTTCCCTCCTTCTCTTCTCCTCGCTCTTCTTGCCTTCTTTCTTTTTTTCTCTCTCTTACCAGTTTGAGCGACTTGCGTTTCTCCGAAGCTGCCACAGCTGGAGTGGTGCGTCCCACGCTGCCTTTTGTTATCACTTGACCTTCCTCCTCCGGGTGGGAGCGGCGGTTTCGCCCAGCCTGGTGGAAGCAAAACATTCATACAGGCAGAGATAGATCAGACCCTAACAATGTTTGATTTATGCTCAACAAAAAAAACACACACACATAAAAAAAAAAACCTCAACTCCTTCTGTGGCCAAAAGGTGGATGCAGACAGATCCATGGGCTGCTTACCTGGTGATTGACAGGCTGGGGGAGTTCTGCAGGTGTCGAGCTCTGTAGCTTCAGAGGATTCAAGGCCCCTGCTGGAGTGCATTGTGTGTTTGGGTGACCTTCAAACTTCAAGCTGGCAGGATACAGGAGCCATTTCTCATTGGCCAGCTCATAAGGCCACATGATGTTGAGGAAGGCTGAGCCGAGTGTCTGCAGGGCTTGACCGGGATTAGCAACCTGACAGAAAAAAATATGGAGAGAGAGAAGAAACCGTGATGATGGACAGCTTTACTTTCTTGGTTGAGTGTTGTGAAATTACCATAAATTACACTGATTCTCAAAAACTCCCCATGAAACTACAGGCAGAGAGCAGATACAGACACACTCGTTTTCTCACCAAAAATTCAAAATCCACGGGGCTGCCGATATCCTCCAGGCTGGTCATGGCACTTTCTCCCTTCACTGTCCCACTGAAGAACAGCTGGTGAGGACGAGCAAGCCTGCAGTAAAACACCCCACCCCATCAATGGGTCAGCCTGCTGCAAACACACTCACACAGCTTCATGTAGCTTCACATGTCTCTTTACTAGGTATGGTAGCTGTGCTGCTTAAACCCACAAGCTTAGAGTTTAATATGCCTTGACACACAGCAGCCATCACAAGCTCAGGCATGTACACTATTAACTCCCGGAGGACTTTTAATTCTCAATCTGATCCGAAAGTTGACAGATATGTATTAGAAGTTCATACAGAGGTATGTGAGATAGAGTGGAGAAATGTGGTTTTATAAGTAGCAAAAAAACCCTAAATTAATTTTTTAATTAAGGACTTTAAGTAAATTAACTGAGGTAAAGCAGGATTTCTAAGCCAAGTGACGTTTTTAACATTGATGGTCTGACTGTGAAGGTGTCACTCACCCACTGACAGAGAGAGGGAGCTCTATCACAACTTTGGCATACGCTGTGACTGGTGCCAGGTCAGGCTGCTCACTGATACTGAGGACATGAACAAACACAGAGGTCAAAAGGATTATTTGAATATCTGCATCAATCTATCTAACCAAAGCTCGGTGTGAGTGAAACGCGAGAGGGCTTACGTTGTCAATAAGAGATCTGCTGTCAACTCGGTGGTCTCGATTGTGATGTTAGACGTGCTCAAATTGATGGTGAACTTCAGCTGAAGAAGCAACACATACATTGAAATTGAATTCAAACAATGACTGAGAGGGCAAAATAATTACACTTAATGCTGATGAAGGGCTGGCTAGAAGCAAATGATGCTGATTTGGTTCCACTTTGTAGGGAAAAAAAATCAAAAAGTACAAAAGCATATGAAATTATTCAACAAGATGTATGATTTTTTTTTTCCATGCTTTGACTGAATTCATCCATCTTTTGTTTCTTTTACCTTAGTGTTTCGTTTCATAGGGTTTCCCAGGTCACATTCAACTTGGGAGCCGTTCTGGTTCGCTTGGCATCTCATCTGCAGTCAGTCGGGATATCAAACAAATACTCTCAGCAAAAAACATGTCGAGCATACAGACACCAAGGCTGGTTAAGAAAGATCTGTCTTGTCAGAGGCCGTACCTGTGGTGGGATTCTGGAGCCGGCGTACGACAGAGTGTTTGGGAGGGAGATGAGCAGCTGAGAGGCGTGGGCGTCGTCTCCATCCTCCTCGGGCCTCAGGGGGTCGGACGGCATGTTGGTGACAGTGATCTCCAGCACCACCAGCCGCTGGTCCGACAGGGAGAACACCTGCACGTCATCCTCATCTCTACGGGAAGGGGAAGAAGGCAACTGAGACAGCAAACACACATCCACTGTTCTCAAAGAGAGTACAATAAAAAGAAAAGTTGTTAGATAAGTAACTTCACATGATTCTATTCTGTAAGATCTGAAAATCACTTTGTGGTGAAAAGCAAACTAAGCTTATTTACTCAAATACTGTACTTAAATACAATACTGACAGAACGTTACTGTTAGCTGTTACCAAAAGACAGACTGAAGAAACATAGCATCATATTTTCACGGCAAACATTCATATACACATATTTTTTTGTGTTGGGTAATAGGTTGCTAAGCAAGAGTCCTTCAGGCAACAGTTTACATCATCAAGGCCACCAGCTCGTGCAGATACTAACTTTGGCAGGGGCCTGAAGAGGTCGGAGTTCAGGGGTCGTGTTCCAAACTGGTAGTTCAGCTTCAGGTTGCTCTGGCAGATTTTGTCATTGCCACATCCCTCCCGCAGGAAGTTCACCTTCAGAGGGCACAACGAGACAGAAGTGAAGTCGTTGGTCATGTCTCAAAGCACATTCTACATCTAGTTTTAGGTTTTGAGTTCACTTAACAAAAGGTTTTGACTGCATTTTAAGTTAAAAATTACTTAAGTGCCAGAAATTTAGCTTCTTGAATGCAAATATTTTCTGGATTTACTTTTCCCGTGATAGTAAGTTGATTTTTTTGGGGGGGTTTGGACTGTTGGTCAGACAAATCAAGACATTTGAAAACATCAACTTACCTCCATGAATTTGAAAAAATACAGTTTGTTGAAGCCCTATTTGCATTACACTTTCCTTCATCAGTGTACTTAAAGATAGCTATTAGGAGTTGAAAAAAGAAAAACATGGGATGAAAAACTGTGCATGCAGGAAGTAGATGAGTGTGTTAGAAGATGAATCAGCACCAGCCTACAGGAAATCTCGGTTAATCGAGCTTTATGTGTGTCAAGGATCTCCACAGCAGCAGTACTGTATTTAACTGAGGTGCATGTGAAGTCACCATCTTTTAACAACAGAATCAAACTAATCAGTCCAAGAATTAGTTTGAACCACTGATCAGTGAATGTTAACAAAAGGCTAGATATGTTTTATATGCAGGATTTTCCCAGACAAGCCTGAGTAACTGCAGAATTAAGTGTCGATGTGTCTTATAAAGCTCCCCTTCTTTATACACTAATCTGCGGGTAAGTGTAGCCTGTTAAAATTAATCCCAACCATAAAATATTTGTGCCTCCTTTTTGTTACAGACCTCAGAGTGCAGCGTATTAGAGGGGGAAACACTCAGCACAGGCGCCAGCTTCTCCAGCCTCTTGGCACCCGAGTGTCTGCGTGGCGGCACAGGCTTGATAGTATGAGTTATCGCCAGCGAGATGGGACGAAGTTTGTCACGGATGCCCTCCTGCATGGGAAAAAAAACCATCAATGAACAACATAAGATTTGGTCAAAAAGCTTGCTTTTCGTGCAAAAGTATGGATATTTGGATTTTTGCAGGATTTTGACTCGTACATGTCAAAATATTGATTTAAAAGTAAATTGGAAATTCAGTACAAAACATGAAGTGTGTATCCATTGATCCACTTTTTTGCTGCCAGAGCAAAATAAGAGATAAAAAACCAAGACCAAGATACTTCAAAAGGAACCAAAAAAGGCCACAAACAAATGGAGTTGATATTTCTGCACCATGAAGAAATCTAAGTTACTGACATGGAGCTGGAAGACAGCGGTGGCGCACGCAGGGTGAGACTGACGGCGCAGCTCCACCTCCTCTGTCTGAGTGTACTCTGGCTCCAGGGAACTGCGGCCCAGGAAGTTAACGCGGTGCGGGAGGCCCAACTTCTTGTGCTCTGTGTCGGCTTCAAAGTGCACCACCAGGGCTTGAAGAGAGGGAGGCGGGCGGCGGGTGAGGAGAGATTGAAGGGATTGAGGGATTGAAGAAACAGAAATGTCAGGATGCACACAGAGAGCACTTAAAGAGCCCTCCAGGGGCACAACATATAGCTGAAATCTCCATCTAAGGGAATACAGTATTACACAGCTGTGATTTAATGAAAATAAAGTCTAGTGTTACCCCACAGATAAGGTTACTTTCCACTGTAAATAGAAATGTCTCCTGTCACTAAGGGGGTGATCTGAAGTCCCAAGTGAGAGAAAAAAGGGTGTGACTTACTGATGTGTGGTGAGTAGTGTTGTGGGTGGGTTGTGAAGGCGAAGCAGGCCTTGACCTCGATGCTAAAAAAGGCAGAAGGTGGAGAGTGAAAGACATCATCTGTGTTACAGTTTTTACAAACCTACGCAAGAGATTGAAAAAAAAATCACAAAGACAAACACGTTAGCAGCTGGCTTGTTTCTTGAATCTGCGTTTAGTTCAGTTATCCTGGGTGTTTGTTCTCAGTTCCTACCAGACTCCTTCTCTGCCCTCGCAGTTGTGCTGCTCCAGATCAATATACTGAGGGTCGATAGATATCTCTCTGACCACATGGATGACTGGACGAGACCTTGGGAACACACAAAAACACCAAAGCCTAATCATGACTAAATCATGGTAAAAGCAGACTATCAACATGCAAGATATATGAAAAAACTCTTTGTTTAGATGTGTAATTTGATCCAGATTTTTCCAACGCTAAAAACTATATCTAGATTTCCAAAGCTACAAATTAGGCCTTTATACTTCCCGTCAAATAAACCTTGTTTGGGATTTAAAATAAATTTTTTCTCACCTGAAGAGAACCACTGAATCGTTAAGAGAGCCCACTGCAAGGTCTGGGTACTCGTTATTATCGATATCCAAACCTCCTGAGATGGAGTATCCAAAATGTCTCACATCGAAGTCCTGACCATCCAGCACCTGATGGGAGCAGAGACGTTGTTCAGACAGTCGACAGTTTTGTATTCTTAGTTTTCCCTTCATCTTTCCTTCTGTTTGCTCTGTTCCTGAACTTCCTGCGTGAAGCTCTTTACTCACCTGAGCGGGTTTTGTTTCAATTCCGGCATCTGAGCCTCTGTAGATGAAAACTTTGCCATCTCCATCAAACGGTGCCCCCACAGCAATATCTGAACACATGATTGAAAATATTGAAATGGTGTACAATGCTTAACAACTAACTGAATTGCACTTGGTTAATTGTAGTGTTTCCTTCAGTGTTTGAGCCTTGAGGTCACGGCTTCTCCGAGCAGTGTCTGGAAGAACAATCGCTCTCACCTCCGTATCCATCCTGGTCCAGATCTCCGATGTTGCTGACTGTCATCCCGAACATGGAGTCGTAGGTCCCGTTGAGACGGATCGGCCGAGCCTGATTGTCCCAGTGACCGAAGGGGTTTAGGTAGATATACACAGCTCCGCCAATCTCAGCCTTACGGTCAAAGAAATTAGGAGCTCCGACGATCAGATCTGTCCAGCTGTCCGCAGAGACAGAGAATAATGGTGACCAAATTTTATCTCTGATTTAAGTATTATCCTATTTCTCATCTGTAGTCAAGAGGTATAATTCAACTCATGCACTATTTGAAGTATTTTCACTGCTTAGGTTTTCCCATTTTATGCAACTTCTGCTCCACTACTTTTTAGAGGCACTTTTTTTCCACACTACATTTACTTAACAGCATTTGGTTACTTTTCAGATTAAGATTACATACATTTAATAACATAATAATAACATAATAACATACATATATCACATACATATACAATAAATATGTTATAAATATATTTATAAATATAACACGTTCTAACAGACTAAACTACCCAAAATTACATTAAGCAGGTAGATTATCTCCAACTCAAGTATCTTCAATAAAGTCCAGTAATATACAAATTTATTTAAATTTTTATGAAGTAAAATTGTGATTGTAGGACATTTACTCTAAATTGAATATTTTTATATTACGGCATTTTAATAGTTAGGTCTCACCCGTCCCTGTTTAGATCTGTTGTCGCCACTGAATAGCCAAATGAAGAGGCCAGCTCCTCCCCCCAGAAAATGTGCTGTGGCACTAGCCGGTGCACATTGTTCTTCTTCAGCAGAACCACCGCCCCTGTGTGATTCGCCCGAGGAGCACCCGCCACAAAGGTCAGCTCCCCAAGGTTCATTATCCCCATAGCCGAGTCCACAGAAAATCCTGGAGGAGAGAGAGGAAGATGGGGTCAGGGGGTTAGTATTGACTGTGGGACACACAGGCTCATCTCCTCTCAGTGCAGCTTGTTCTGCTCATCTTCTGACTAATGAAATGTGCGCCTTAAGTGACCATTGATTTTATGCCAAACTCATGATGGGTGTAAATGTCCTGTGTGCTATGTTTTGCCACTGGAGGCCGGCGATGGTTGTGAGTCCAGTGGTAAGAGCAAAAGAAAAGCTGGTTGTGACAGTAACAGGGGGAGATGTATGGGGCTTCTTCAAATGTCTCATGAGATTCATGATGCTGCTGCTCTGTATCAGCTGCCTGAAGCGAAGGCAGTATGTAAACGTAGTGGGTGGACGTTAATCAGATTTATAACCTAAGGCAATTCCTCTTTTGTGTGATGTGCATGTGTGTGTTTGTGTGTGTGTATGTCTGTGTGTGTGTGAAGGAATGTGAGGATGCATATAAATCAGGTAGGGCAAAGGAGTGAACAAGTGGAAGGGGGAGGGGTGTGTGTGTGTTTGCTTCATAACAAGATTATGTTGAAATTTTCTTATCAAGCTGCGAAAAACAGCACATCATATCAAACATTTCACCTGAGCAGAAGCAACCGCATGCATTTGCTTCACCAGCTTAAAAACATGCAGGAGAGGGTGTGTGTGTGTGTGTGTGTGTGTGTGTGTGTAGGGGTGGGTGGTTGGGGTTTGTTAGAGCTGAGTAAACATGCAGGGGGAGACAACAACAGAGACAAACAGTGAGCAGCTCCAGGGTGGCAGGTGTGGAATGCAACAGTCTGCATTGCAAATCCAGTAAAAACCAGAGGACGGAGAGAAAGGTGCTACTCTTTCCACACAGGGTGGCTTTTAACACGCAGGCTCGCTACAAGGTCGTCTCTATAGAAACTAAATAGGGAATGAAAGCTTAAAGCAGGGAAAGGTTTATAAAGGGGCCTTGAAACTACCCCCATTCCCACTGCCACCCCAAATCTTTGCACCATAACTTGCTTATTATCAGTCATATTACTTATTTACTACTGTTTAATATATCTTACTTATAGGACATTTTGGCAAATTAAGTGTAATATTGTGAACATTGAACAATACTTACTTGTACTTGAAATTTGATACTGTACATACATCTCTCATGCAAATCAATATACAACTCACCAACAATGATCTTTATCTTTAATCTGTTAATAGTATTGGCATTATTGATTTTTTATATTTTACACTTGCAGTTTTCATGCTTCTTACAACTGCTATCACAAGAATTTCCCTCTGGACTTGTTCAATCTTATCTTATCTCATATATATATACACTGTTGTATAAGTTTTCTCAAAATATATTCTTAATTTTTCTTCCTTCTTTGCTATTTTATAATTTACTTTGTTCCATTTTATTATGTGTTTTATTCTATTCTGTTCTATTTATACATTTTCTTTGTGGGTATTATGGAGGGGCCATAAATGCTTGTCACTGTGCTATCCTGTATTGTGTAGTGACAACAAAGGTAAACCTTGAACCTCACACTTGGTTTCATTTCATTTCATATAGCCTAGGAAATTATTTAAAAAATAACTGCCATTTGTTTCAAATGTAGAATATGTCATTTCAGTTTCAGGTTTTTTTCTATAATCATAGACTGTTTTATTCTCATCTAAGCCAATGAGCACTGATACATTACCTTAAATATTCCTCATTTTACATTGAAATTCTTTCTAACACTCTCATTTGCAAATTCATTTTGAACTGTGATGAGAAATTAAAACAAAATGAGTATATGTAGCTAATCATAAGAACAATGTTTTGTTACAATCCGGACTTTGACACATTAGGCTGAAACATCTGCAATAAAGAGACTTTTTCTGTTCTCGCTGACAGGGTTTGATTTGGCCTTAAAAGGGGTAAAAAGGATGTGCGCTTTTAGTCAGCTGATCCTTGGAATGTACTTTAGGTATTTATCCATGATAAAAGAAACAGCTCCTGTAATATATTTTCTTCAATGATAGTTCAGAAAAAAATTATCAGAAATAGCTACAACACTGTCTCTATTATTTTAGTAAGCATGCATAGGTGTGGCATATCATCTGGTTAGGATCAATGGAAGCATGTGAGTAATAAATGAAGGCTAAAAGGTCATGTGGGAATTAGTGTTGTCAAGGAGACGGCTCAATACGGAGAGGGTAAGCAGGCTTGGAGGTATGTGAATGAAGAGAGTTAAGGCAGATCCACACACTTGGTGAAAGTAATACCTGGAACCCCAAAATAACACTAAATATGTCCTGTTAAGCAGGCCATGGGTTGTCACACGTTGACACTAAATACCAACACATTCATAACAAAGCATCTCAGAATACAGAAAAAAATCTTTAATCCATCACTTTTGTCCACACTAAAATATTTCAACTATTTGATGGGTATCCATGAGCGTACAGACATTCACGGACAAAAGCGGATAGATCCAGCTGACCTTGGTCATCTCCACGTTTTTCCTCTAGTGTCACCAGCAGGTCAAAGTTTTAATTGATCCCGAGAAACATCTTCACATCTACGAGATGGACTGGAACACAATTTTGTACAGACATTCGTGGATCCCAGATGATGTATCATAATAACTTTTGTGATCCTCTGACTTGTCCTCTACCACCATTACAAGGTTGACTGTTGTGGTTTTGAATAAAATGTGCTGACACCTATCACATGGATTGCCACTGAATCTTGTTCAGACACTCATGTTCCCCAGAGGATGAATCCTGTTGAATCTCTGATGATCCTCTGACTGTACTAGTGCCATCATCTGGTCAAAATTATCATTTGTCCAATACTTTGGTTCGCGAAACTAATGACATTCTCACCAGCCTCTGCCATACTTTGAATGAAGTACTAATTAGCAAATGTTAACATGCTAATCCACTAAACTAAAATGAACATGTGAACACTGAACCTGCTAAACATCAGCATGTTCGCATTTAGCTCAAACGACCACTGTGCCTCAGCGCAGCTTCACAGAGCCGCTAGAATCGCTGTAGTCTTGTCGGTTAGTTAAACATTTTACAATAAAACGGTTTAGTAAAACTTTGGCAATTGGCAAGAAAACCACCACCTGGAAAGCTTTGTACCGACATATACATGCAGACTGACCCAACATACTATAGAGGCGGACAGAAATCTACAGACAGAACAGACAAACACCCTGCTGCTACTCAAAGAGACAACCATCTCCTTACCATTGTCAAATCAGCTGCCATTAGCAGAAAGTGAAAAATAACAATATAAAAAATTAAATTAAATTAAATTAAATTGTTTTTGGATGGCTGTCTCTTTATAACAGTAAAGGTGATACAGTCCCATGTAGTACATAGATTACGTACTAGAAATCTATATACGTAGACACAGACAGGATTAAGACAAAGACGGAGAAGACGGTGGGACTACTTCCACTACAAGCCCAGTCCAGTCCAAACAAAAACACCTCACGCCTACAAACCTAAGTAGCTATTATGAGCTACATCCTCAAACGGTGCGGGCCGGCTGGAGGGCTCCAGAGTTCTGTACAGCGGGGCATCTTCAACGGGGCTAGCCATGAACAAGAGCCCTGTGGCCCAAGCCAGGATAAGAAAGACAGATAGAGAAAGACGGAAGGAAGGGAGGAGTGTGGGATGGGGAGTGGTGGGATGATGGTGAAATGGTGAGGGAGGCGCAGGAAAGAGTGAAAAGAGAGAAATAAGGGGAGAGGGAGGTGCAGGTGAGACAGGCTGTGATTGATTGGTTGTTTTTTTTGTCTTTGTGGTGCCGCAGCGGTTTTTTTCCAGCAAAAACCACCGCGTACCTGGTGGAGGGTCGACGTTTGAGGCTCAGACTGGCCCCCAACTGGTTGTATGCCACCTTCTGAAAGGTCTTGACGTGTTTTTCTTTACTTTGTTTTTAGAAGAGGGCGGCGAAGGGAATGAGGATAACATCATTTTTGTTTCCTAACTTTAGCAACAAGTGTTAGGCCATAATAAGCTCTGGAGATTTTTCACATGTCCGCCCACTTTTATATGGGAAAGTGTTCAGAAAATGAGGTGGAGTCATATTCGGGGGCCTTGTGAGTCACACACAAATAGACCCATCCAGGAATAATCCAC
This sequence comes from Scortum barcoo, assembly GCA_023238725.1. Classification (NCBI taxonomy): domain Eukaryota; kingdom Metazoa; phylum Chordata; class Actinopteri; order Centrarchiformes; family Terapontidae; genus Scortum; species Scortum barcoo. The sequence goes on from CM041537.1 coordinate 12,197,783, forward strand.
AGGGAATGACCAGTTAGAGGCAGCCTGGCAGTTGCTACTGTTACAGGCTCCCGTGGCAGCCATGTTGGAGCGCGGTCTGAGCCCCGGTGTCGCCACACCCCACCGGCTCCTCTCTTTCTCTCCTGTGCACAGGCAGCAGTGAGCAGGGAGGGCAAATCCTACCCAGGTAACTGTGGTAGGGCACAGGGATGAGCTGGGCATTGAGTTCTTTCTCATCTGCCACCTCGTAGGGCCCGTCGTCATAGTAACCGAGGTCAAGCAGAGTCTGGTTTAGGAGCTGGACGCGCATCTCACCTGGAAGGGAAAAAGGTGAGGCCACGGCGAAGCTTTCATACACAGGAGACATCAGAAAACAAGACACTCATACTACATGCATGTATGGGTATAGATATCACATCCCAATTCTGTGCTAAAAATGATCAATAAAAGTACAAGTACAGGTATCTTTAAGCACTTAATATACAAAAAAACTACATATTTTATCATTCGGTACTTACTGGAAATTATACAATACTTTTCTGGAGCTGTCTCAAAACCATTCATAATAAATCTACACGTTTTCCTCGGCTCTTAGCAGCTCCTCTGTTTCTTTTTGCTCAAGAAGTGTGTCAGTCTACAGCACACTCATAACTCAGCCAAATCAATCAAGTGTACACACTCTTTGATTTGAGAGTATTTCATTTTATCTACAAACCTGGTCACAAGTACAATTCTATCTATCTGTTCTGTGTGGCGGACACAGTGCAGACAGGCTTTATATAATACCATTTAGTAAAATCATAACCACTGCATAAATTAGGACTATTATGCAGTAAAACACAGCATTGATCCCATGTGGCAGACAACGCCAGTACAAAATAAATCAGTCCAGTAACTGACTAATATAGTGCTTTCTTTGATTATGCGCATGCCACTGCTCTGCATAATCTGTGTCCAATCACTAGATTGGCTTATAAATCAATTATATATATATATATATATATATATATATATATATATATATATATATATAATATATATATTGAGTATTGATTTAATTAGACAGTTTACACATATTGGCTCTCTTCTGCAGCTCACATTAGCTGCAACAGTATCCCTTCCAATGTTTCTTTTATATCATCGCCCTTAAATACAATGAAAGTAAACAATACTGTTAGGGATACCAGTAACAGTCTGCTGCATGTGCATTCATGTGTTTTTTTTGCTAAAAATTTTGTTATAACATCTGTAGAAGGAAGGCAAAGTTACGTAGACAGCTTTAAAATGCATAAAATATTGAATGACAACAGTCCAAAGACCCTCGAATTGGATAAAAGAAACAGAGCTTATGTGTTTTGTTTTTGTCACCTTGGGCCCTAAAAAAGATTAATGCAGTTTTAAAACCGCAACACGCCAATGGAAAAAACTCTCTCCACGGGAAGTAACATGCCTACATAACTGCATAACTTTCATAGCCTCATTTCTGTGATCCAGCCTTTCGGAGGTTAATCAGACATTGTACCTTTCCAGTTGTACGTCCCCGGGGCCCCAAGCAGAATGAAGTTGTTGTCTGGGGTGAAACTGGCAGAAAGGCCCTGCTGACAGAAGCCAAACTGCTCATGTCCCTGCGGCCGGCCCTTGCAGAACTGCCACTGCCCTCCGTCCATGAAATCCCGCTCTGTCAGGTCGTCACTCAGGACGTAGCAGCGTCCAATGGGGTCGCGCGTCTCTGAAGGTTGACTGACACGTTGCCTGATCTCATAAAGGTGAGCGCAGGTCTGGTGAGGCACGAGGAATGGGAATGGCGTCAGAGCATTCACTTGTATAATTTACTTTGTTGAGACAAGACATTTATGTTTAACGGTGTCTTGAATGTCAGTCGGCCTTTGACTTTTAAACAGCATCGTACTCTGCAAAACACAGCTAAAGATCGATGTTCTGTGTCAGAAGCAGAACAATATTTTTATTTTTGAAGCCAAGAAAGACCTCCGTACAGCTTCCTATACTGATGCATTTTGAGGCTGTGGTCTTAACTTACCACCACCTTCCCTCCAATCCCCTGACTCTTGACTGTGACTCCGAGCCACTGGTTGTCTTTGCTCTCTCTGTCCGGGAGCACTGAAGGAAAACACAGAAGGAAATACAGAAAACAGTTTCCATATTGTAAACCACTTATGATCTGAGCCACAGTGAGCAAAGAGCATTTCAGTCGAGCTCAAATTATACTTTAATTTAATGCAATGCAAAATACCAAGTTAAATTTGGAGTAAATAAATTAATGTCAAAATTAGTTAGAAACTCATAAATACAGAGTGTATAACAGGGTATAATACTTAATGTTACAGCAACCAAATGCTTATTCTGGTGTTACGTAATAGTCAGAGATGGAAGATAAAATTGAGGAAAATGAGGAGAAGAAAAGAAAGCACAGGGCATGTAAGTGACTAATCTTTGATCCTTTAAAGATATTTCTTTATTTTCTGATCAATCATTTTGCTGACAGAGGGAACTGGGAAAACCAAGAAATACTCATATTTGACAAGTTAAAACATATACATACATAACAATACATTTTGCTTAAAAAAGGACTTGTTTGAATGAACTGATTTGTTCATTACCTAGTTTGTTGCTGATTCAATTAGAAAGAAGTTGATTTTATTGGCCAATAGTTACAGCTCTACTAAACTTACCTTCTCCGTCAATATCCACCCTCTCACAGTCGTACTCCTCTGGCGTGATTGGACACCTGAACAAAGCCCCCGGTCGGGTACCTCGCAACATACCCTGTCCTGCTGCCTGCGGTGCCCCCACAAGGATCCTGAAGGAACATCAGTGTAATTTAATTGTAATACACAGACTGATTACTGATTCACACGGCTCATAAATACATCACAGAAACTACACTACGTACTACATACAGGCAGTTTGCATAGATGTTATGCCAGCCGCACATGGCCTGCTGTTTCTGGCAGCGGGGTCGTTGTGCATCACCTGTTCTCATATTATTTCACACGTGACTGGTGACACATTTCACAGCCTCAGCTGACCTAAGCTACCATTAGTGTTCAGTGCAAACACCTGCAACTCAAGCAAGACTATTATTCAAATCCCACTGAGACCACCTACAGTTAAGCCCGCTGTCTTGTTATCTCGGCTTTACGTTGATTCAAAACAGCTCTGTGGAGTCTGCACGTACCACCACACCGTGGCTATCACCAATCATCCTTTACTATCAAGGAAAGGAAAGGTTTTATTCTCAGTGAGGTGGTTGCTGATATTTTGGGGCCAGTGTCACTGCCCTCTGCCTTATTAGGAGCGGCTGATTCAGGCTAGGATGCTATTTAAAAACCGAGCGTTGAGCCGCATTCCTCCTAACGCCGTCAGCCATGGCATAGGCATAGAAGCGAGACATGGGGAAACAGAGGCAGAGGAGAAAGACAAAAGTAAGAGGGATCAACCTTAAATCGGCTGCCACAACAACAATGGGTACAATGTGCCTGCTGCGTACATATGATTCTAAAAATCACATTGACAGAGATAATACTTCTGCTCCAAATGTGGGACTTACAACTTGCTGTAATGCCTGTGTGAGAAAGTTCCCATCACCAGCCCCCCTCATATCTACCTTGTTATGTACACACTTAAATTAGAGCTATCTCCAAGGAAGTATTTTGCCTATAAATACAGAGTAGCAAGCTGATAGCACAGCATGAACCATGCACAGACAGACAGACAGACAGCGAGGTAGGCTGTGTTCAACATTGCATACTAACATAGCATACTGCAAAGTCAGTCAATATGTACAGCATACTGTGTACTAAATTACCGATTAAGTATGCTATTATGTAACTAACTCGGCATTACCGCCACTAAATTTGATATTTTCCAGCAGCATTTCAAGGCAAATTAAAATCCTTATATATTGCAGTAAGAAATTGTTTAAATATTTTACATAACATATGTGAGCTCCTGTGTTAAACTTACACTACTTTAATGTCCCAGGTCCCGAGTAACTAGCCTTTGTTTTATGTACACTTTTACATCAGGCCTATCAGGATGTTAGTATGCAGACACTCTCTGGCTACAGCCACTCATCAACCAGCCATAACAAGAATATTGGGTGCACAGCAACTCATCATGCTAATTTACTCCTGTGCTGGATAAATGAGATTGTTGTTTCATACAGTACGTTGTGTCCATTTTACAAGAGTGGTTCCTCTCTGGCCTCCTTTCATAATAATCTCCTCATAGTTGGCCATCACTATCTGAAAATATTAGATGTAAATGTTGGTTGCAACCCAGCCAAACATTTTATCATTCCTGGCAGTCTGTAGGCACCTGTGTGATCATTAAAATATCTTTGAGGATGCATCTGCGAGCCTTGTGACACTTGTTGTAAACAGTGTATGGCTGAATCGAGGAGTAACATACGAAGTGTGGAGATCACAAATGGGTCTAGTACCAAATACTGTAAAATAAAAGCAAGGTAAGGGATTACAGGCTTTACAGTGTCATGAGGCCCCCAGTCACAGAGAATTAAACATGGAGAAGAGATAGTTTGATGGTGATGGGAAAGGGGAGAATCAAACATGGTGAACCAGACTGCTGCACATCCCAATGTCTTGCTCATTTTACACCATGACAATTATCCACCACTATGACTCTTTTCTTCCACTGTAGGAAAAAATAGACTGCCAGACGGCGCTACTTTCTATTTTCTACTCCTGCCTTCTCTTTCCTGACGACTTCCTCTGTTGAGGTGCAGCCGTGCATGGCCCAGGAATGATTTCCCCCCTACCTTAATGAGTGAGAGCCCCAAACAGCCCAAGTCCAGACATCTCATGTGAAATAATGACTGCTACACATCACTGGTGGTCCACATGAGAAACCCGACTAAACAGTGTTAAGCTAACGCAAACACGTGTTAAACAAAAGGGATGTGATTAAGAGGAAGAGCATATCACTGAAAAAACCTGATAAGATCATTCCAGAGAGCTCTGGTTTACGTTCAGGAATTTAGGTGATACCTCTCTTTACCCACCCACATGTGCAGACGGACCAGCAGGTGTCAGGGTGTGAGGTGGGAGGTCTGTAAAGCTGTTATATCGCTAGTATTTGGAGAATAGAGTTGGATGACTCCCAAACTGTGCATGTGCCTAGACATAATATTAAGCCGACTTTGACAGATTCAAATTATTCTTCAGTGGCAAAACACCTCAGAAGACATTATAGGATATGCATGAATGAAACAAAATGATTAAGTTTCCTTGCCTTGTTTCTTTAACATGTAACAGTTAACAGTAACAGATAAGTATAAGTGGAATTCAATAATATATCTGTAGCTATTGATCTTTGTCTGACTTTAGCTAATGTAGATGGCATATGAATCCATGAGGCAAGAGAGTCAACATACTTGTTGAGATAGTGTTAGGGCCTTAAATGCCTCAAATGTAAGAACTTTTTTCAGACTACTGCTGAAACAAATAGTTGGTTATACAATTAGCAACTAGTGTGATAATTAATTCATAATTTCAATTTTTCAAGAAAAAATGCCAAACATTGACTCACTCCAGCTTCTTATTACAAGTATTTGTTGCTTTTCTTTCTCACATGTACTAGTTACATGAATATCTTTGGGTTCTGGACTGCTGTCTGGAAAAATAATATTTTAGAGGTAATGTTAAGCTTGTGGAAATTGCGATGGGCATTTTTACTAGTTTCTATGATTTCAGGCCAATCAATTAATAAAGACATATTTGAAATGAATCATTAGTTACAGCCCTGCATTTATTCCCTTTGATCTTTCCCTAAATTCTCTTTGATCTTTCCCTAAAATGAAAAGCATCTTTGTGTGAAAAATGTAGTCATAAAAAAAAAGATTTAAGAAAACAAGGGCATGTTGTCTGGGTGTCCTCGATAATCGTCAAAGCCCTAAACATTTTATGTGTGAATCTCTTTGTAACTGAATGACTAAGATAGTTGGAGTTGAATAGACAGGCACAAATGTCCCAAATTCGACACAGATAGAATGTCATGGCTGAGTAATGCTTTGATTTGTTTGCCCTTGCCCACTCCTTAGCTCACTTCATTGTTTGGGATTGAGTCAGACAGCATGATCATGATTTCCATCACCAAGCTCATCTTTCAGCGAACCCACATTTGACATGGAGTGTATGTGTGTAATATGAGTGGTTACGGGAATGTTGTTGCTGCTGTGCACTGGGCCAGGACGGGAGATATCGCCAGGGCTGAGCGTGACGATGACGCCGTCTAATGAAATGCCCACATGAACCCAGACGCAACAGAGCCAGCACCAGCATAACTGAAGTGTGTGTGTTCATATGTAATTTACATTACTGGGCTGTAGATCATGCATCTGGGCCCTACGTGCATCAGTGATCCCCCTGATAAGCTGATAAAGAGTCTATGGTATAAGGTTTAACCTGTACACCATCTTACTTTAGCATGTGAGCATACTAATATATGGTACTTAGCACTAGGCACAAAGTACAGCTGAGGCTTATTTGAATGTTGTTCGTTCTGAAAGCAGTTATGGAGGAGTTTTACTGAGAACCAGAAATATCAACATCGTGGTGGTGCTAGAGGAAGTCAAGGGATCATAGTCCTAAGGATTCATCATCATGAATGTCTGTGCAAAATTCTGTGCCATCAATCAATCCTATAGATATTTTGGTCTAGACCAACGTGGTAGTTCACCATCTATTAGCCTCACTAAAAGTATAGTTAGGCGAACAAAGAACGTTACATTCAAATACTAAATATGAGTGAGGGTGTACCTCTGGGTTAAGTTCTGGGGCCACTTACTATTTAGACTAATTGGATTTCCCACATGAAAACCTGTTTTATGTCCTATATGGTGCTGCTATGTTGGCAAGGGCACTTGGGAAGGGAATGTTTAATCTCAGTGAAGCTATTTCCTGGTTAAATAAAGTAATATTGTCATTGTTATTATGTATTGATAAAGTTCAGCTCCTGTGTGCAACACTGATTTTGGATCCAACAACACAAGTGAAAGCTTTTTGAAGGTAATGTGTATTTTCCATTTGGAGATTGTGACAGTGGGGTCCATGGTCCATAATAAATTTATTAGCAGAGACAATAACAGTGTAAAACAACACATTTCCAGCACCTCTGAAATTCACATGCCTTTGTTTATTGGATAGGGATTTATAACCCCACCCTCCACTGTCACAGAAATCATCCTTGTTTTTCCAGCTAATCATCACAAACAGATGACAGTCACACACTGAATCCTCATTACACTACACTCATACCCATGTGTTCATTGGGGGTAGCATGTGCAGTGACCCTAAAACTCATTCTCTACACGATCCTATCGGCCCCTCCCCCATCCAAAGCCAATCCACCTACACACACACACAATCCCATCCTCCTTCACTCTCCTCCCCCACTCTCAAGAGTAACATCCTTACACTCAGCTTCCCATACAGGCAGTGAGAAAACGACTGAATAATAATACATCACACATGTAACCAGTTTTCAGACGAGCATTCTTTCTCAAAACAGTGAAGAAAGAGTGTTGGCCCATCTCATCTTACTGAACAACAAACCAACTTTAACTATAATTAAGTCCAGCAGTTTTTAACCTGTTCCCACACACTTGCACTTGCAGCTTGTAAAATCCCATAAAGTCAGTCTTCATGTTTTTTAGATTGTAACACTTGTTTTGGTAAAAACCTTCAAAATCAGTTTTATATAATCCAAAGTTGTGACATTCAGCTAATGACAAGACTGCATTTTCTTTGTTACTTAAAAGGTATTGGAAATGCAAGGTGTCCACTTTGCAATAGCAGAATGCCCACATGTAAAGACACCAATACACAGATTTTGAGTAGTCCTAACATCATTTCTTTTGTCTTTTTTTTGTTACAGAGAGAGGTGACTTGAAGAAATACAGGGGAGACATGAGGGAAAAGACTGAGAGGCAGTTAAGACAGTAGCATGGCGGCCACACAAAATCAGTGAATCACATATGGTCTAAGCATTTCCAATATTTAGTGTCAGGACCATTTCAGTTGATCCCCTCCTAATCTGCCTGCAAACACCCTTTAGCATCTGTCCATCACAGAAGCAGCATGAGGCTGTTGCTCTATAGACCTCTATAGACAGTGGCTCTACAGGATCAGCATGGGGGTCAGGGGCTCTTTAGGCCTTCTGTTTCCTAAGGCAAGACTGTGACCTCTGACCTGGACACACAAACATACACACACACACATATACATGCATAGGAAAAACATGTGCAAGCATGCAGACATTAATAGAGGCATGAGTGTAGAAATGGCCCTGAATATTTGTTCATGAACTCAAACCCACACACACACACACACACACACACACAGGGACATGTGCAGATACACACCAGACAACAGGAGGCTGCGCAACAACTGTGTAAACTAAGGATCAACTCACTGACTACAGCCTGTCCAACAAAAGTCAACTGTGACAATCAGTCCCATAAAACTGAGCTAAAGGGCCGAGTTCAGAAAACAACAGCTTTCACACCTGACTCCAGTTTCTCCTTTCAGTTTAGCTGATGACAAAATGACAGCTGAGAATGAGGTGACTGTGCTTTGAATCATCATGTTTTTAACATCTCAACTCTCTCCTACTCTGGGCAGAGGAGAAAAGGAGTCGGTAATGCACAACAAAGGGCAAAAAGAAAAACAGAAACAGCTGTCAGGCCATGCAAAAACCCCTTTGGGATATTGTGGTTTACTGCCCACGGATGTGGCTCAACTTCCTGCTTAAACGATTTGCTCAAGAACATCACAAAGGCAGTTTATATAACTTTAAAAATTAAAAAAATCTTACAAAGCCTTTAAACCTCTATCCAACACTGTAAGTCTACTTAAAAGAAGAGAAGAGTACAAACATTATGTTATCAGAGGACAATGGTAACCCCATCCTCACTTCACATGCATCTTTAACAACCCCTAAGCTCACCACCTGCCCCACTACCGATCAATAAGTGAACAGCCATTTCCAGACATAGATGGGGTAATGATTGGCCCTCAGGTCCAAAGTGTAAAGAGGACGTAATGTCTTCACCACCCTTCCCCTGTTTACTTCCTCCTTTTCTTCTGTCCCCTTATCCACTCATCCATCTATTGATCGGTCTATCTGAATACACTTTGTTTAGTTCTCGTATTTCTGCCTCTATTTTAATTGCTCATTCTTTCCTTTTTCATTGGGATAGTTTCCATACTGTTCAAGTTGTTGGTAGTTATTGTCGTGCACGTCCATCCAGATAGGTCAATCACATAGGCAGATGAATACAATCAATAAATCACGCCTATGATAAGTTTATTGTTTCCAGGTCACCTGACCTCCATGAGTTGACCATGAGGAAACTAATCGTCTGCATGTGAACGTGTGATACAGAAAGACGCAGACACACAAAGGGAAAGAGAAAAGAGGAACAAAAGGAGTAAAGGACAATTGATGAAAAGTCAGGAAACAAAGAGTTTAAGGAGATTCATTAACAAAGAGTGAGATTTACTTTCCAAATAATTAGAAAATAAAGATTACAGAGAGAGAGGCCATTCTCGTCATATCGGCTCCTTTGCGGCTTTCTTTCCATGTCAGTAAGATAAAAAACTGCTGTTTCATCCTCAACAAAAATACTCAACTATTACAAGCTCTTACAAAAAGACTGGCAGCCAAATTTACAGGTTGACTTTACTTAAAGCTCTAGAACTGGTGTAAATCATCCACTCAATCACCAAAACAAGAGGTCTGTTTTTAGTATTTCCAAAATGAAATAGCAAATTGCAAAATAAAAAAATCCACTTCTGTCGAATGTATGCTTGTGTTACTCTTTTCAGGAATTAGCACAGAAATATTCTTTGATGTCACAACAGGTATGAACCATCTGTTTATTCCCATACAAATTGTGAGCCAGCCAAATTTTTGTGTAAAATCCAATTTCTTTGTAACCTGTAGGTAGTTTTAAACAGCTGATTTACTAAATCAAGTTGGACCATTAACCTGTAGCAAATGTCTTAATTGCGACTTGGTAATATGTAAAATTGTTGTGGCTTTGCAAGCCAACAACTGCCCAAAATACCAGTTTCTGGGGCCAAGCTATGTGTTACACTTCATTAAAACTCCTTCATAAATGTTGGTATTACTTCATCTTATTTGTGTGTGTATACATGGAGAAATATTTGCTTCAGATGTAGAAGTATTCATGCAGTTGAGAATGACTGAATTAACCAAGGCTACTCAGCTTGATCTGTAGCATGATTAGGATTTAGCATTTGACATTACTGGCTTCATGTTTAAGGTTTATTGTGCTGTCTGAGTGTAAATATTTACTAATGATTATTTTTTGGTAAAGCTAGTTGTGATTTAGTAAAGCTTAAATCCTCGCTTATTAAACACACTATAATTAAATTAACGTGATCACACACAAAGCTGTGGCATCTTGACTAAAACTTTGAGCCAGGTATAGCTATGTCAGACTTTCAACATTTTCTTGGTCCACAGATTCATTTAAAAATTCACTTAAAACTGACACAAGATGCTAACACCTTTCTGACTCATGCGTGTTTGCGGAAATTAGAAAAGATAAGCAAGTGACCATGGTAACTCAAAGGGCATCTATAAAGAATGGCTTAAATGTTCAAGTCGTTTCAAGCAATTGTCTCCAAAGACTTCCCTGCGAAATCATTTAACAGATCTCTTTTAATAAAAACAAACAAAAAGCCTCCATGTAATTTCCTGTTTCTGTCTGCTTATCACGACTTCTGTCCGATCTCACTTCTGTATCAGTTCTCGGTGGAGCTGCCATCAAACTGCGTCTGCGTCAACACAACTGCCTCCACAGACATTCACATAAGCGTGTCCAAACACACACACACACACACACACACACACACACACACACACACACATTTAATCAAAGGGGAGGCCTGCCATGATTTATTCATCCCTGCAGCTCCGGTCCCCATCAGACCCTCAGCCCCCTCCCCCACACACAGATCATACGATATTCAGAGTCAACTCAAGGTAAAGCTTTAACCACAGAGTTATTTATCAAATATAAATGGAATGCAAACCTAATAGAAGAGTCAAACATTAGTCATTAACAGCAAAGACAATAATTATGTGTACTGACGATGCCATAAAATGCCAGAAATCTCTGCCAGCTGTCTCCAAAGTGCAGATGCAGGATCAGCTCCTGCTCTTCTTCCGCCGCCAGAATTGTGCGTTTTTTTTCTGCACCTCCATCATATCTAAGTTGTATGTTTCCTCCTGACTCTGCAGATTGTCCCTCTGCCTCCATGAGCACGTGGTCTGCAGAGCAATATTCCTGAAAGCACTCTGCCGGGCAGCGCTGCTTCCCACCGAGCTTTTGTCCAGGCTCAGGCATCCCGGCGTAAAGGAATGGGAGAATGCTAAATAGACAGAGAGTAAGTGGGAGCTAGTAAAGAGCATTAATCGTATGTGTGTCTGTGTGTGCAAAGCCCATGCTGTATACCCTTTGCTCTTTCTGATCTCTCATATAAATACAAAGCAAAAGGGTGAGTTCCTACATTTACAATGCTTTCACATGAATAGCCTCTAGGAGATTGGGCGACAAGAAAGAGAGGGAGCAGGAAAGAAAATCTTGAATTGAATTAGGGAGGGTAAGGGGGAAGGTTCCTTCTCAACTCCTAAGCTGAGGGTGAAAAAGCAGCTTTTATTTTGCTATTTTAATGCAAATTAACCCCCAGAAATTCTTCTTTGTGTTATGAATGTGTGAAGCAGTTATGGTGGGCCCCATTGACCCACATTTATACATGTAAGGCCTGGCTCTGGAAGGATATCTTTGACTCCTGAAGGCAAAAAGCGTTTTGATGATTTTCACAGTTTAACTGTAGAAGCTACAAGATATACTGTACAAAAAAGATGAAGAATTAGTTTGACATTTTGGAAAATATGCTTTTTTTTGTCTTCTTGCCAAGAGTCAGATAAGAAGATTGATACCTCTCTCATGTCTGTATGTTAAGTATGAAGCTAAAGCCAGCAGTCGGTTAGCTAAGTTTAGTGCAGTCACTATCAATGGGGAGAAACAGTTAACCTGGCTCTGTCAAAAGTCAAATTTCCCCACCAGCACCTCTTATTAACTTTCTGTGCATGCACGTTTGTTTAATCTATACACAAAGCAAGTTACAAGCTTTGGTTTTTGTACGCTTAAACAAACAAGATATAACATGTTCATTTTTGTGCTTGTAGATGGCTGGTAGATGGATTTTTGTTACCTTTGGACAGAGCCAGGCTAGCTGTTTCCCTCTGTTCCCTATTTGTTTGTGTAAAGCTAAGCTCACTCGCTACTGCCTCTCTTTGGCGCTCAGGCACGAGACAGGTATCAATCTTCCCTTTTAACTCTCAGTAAGGAAGCAAAGAAGACTATTTCCCAAAATGCTTCACTACAAATAAACATTGCCCCCTAATGACTTAAATCTGCACAGTGCTGAGGTTCTTATCTTTTGACTTCACTCACATTCCCCTTGACCTTTTGGAGGTCATCCAAAAATCCCTCCTACGCTCCACTCTTGTTTTTCGAGCTGTGTTAATCAAGCCTCTGGTTCAATAAGAGGATTTGTTCAGCCTCAGAAAGCTCTGTTTTAGATTCTTATTCAGCCAGTGAAACCAGACTCCAGACTAGATGTCTGGGATTATATCAGCTACCTGTGGCCCCATCGGCACTAAGACTGAGTACCTCTCCTCAGAAAGGCACCAAAGCAGGTTCGTGGTAAACATGAACCTCACTGCAACGTGAGACTTTCAACTTTCTCTACGACAGCAATGCAACACAGCCAACTCTTCGTCTTCTGACGTCGACAGCCTGACAGTCTGATAAATCAAAGTCTAATAATGTTGTCAATATGCAGGCGGCTATGCTGCATCCAAATACAATGGAGGAAAAAAAGAAGTAGTTAAAAACAATTACTCTGACAATAAAAGGCATGACCAGAAAAAGGAAATTACTGCCATGATTGAAAACACAACACAAAAGAAAGGTTAACAATTAGGTCAGAAAAAGCACAATAGCTCTTTCAAATCCAGATAGAGATCCCTCAGCAAGAAACAATAACAGATGATTTGCGGCCTACTTCAGAGCAGCAAAGCAGACAACGACCTTTGTCAAAGCACTCTAAAACAGACCTTTACATTAAATCATTTGGCAGAGATCAATATAAAAGAATGCCATGAAACTGCTGGATGTATGAGGGGTACAGTGTGATTTACATTCCTTTGTCAGTGACCTAAACATTTATAAATGAGGAATGCTTCATGCTATATCATGCTGACAGGGGTTGGTTCTAAGTATATTGATGTCTGACATTAAAAGCTTGCAGTATGTGGAATCAGCTGATCCTGAATATAGACTATCAGCAGTGCAGCGTACTCTTTGTAGCCTGTCAGTCGTTCCACCACTTTGGTCCAGACTGAAATATCTTAACTACTATTGGATGGACAGACATTAAATTGTCTGCAGACATTCTTTGTCCCCAGAAGATGAATCCTCATAACTTTGCAGACCCCGTGACTTTTCTTGCAGAACCACAGAAGGTCACTTATCCAGTAAAATAGTTCAATATCCTAATAACTTCACTAAATCCCTTGTTTTGTTTTTGTGTGAAATATTATAGCAAGATTATTGGATAGATTATCATCAGATTAGGTACAGACATGTATGTTCCCCTCAGGATCACATTGCATCAGGATCCATTTAATTTTTATCTACATCAACAGATCAAAATTTGTTTTTGTCCAGCACTTCAGTTTGTGATCAAATACCAACAAAACAACTGACATTCCTATCAGCGTCAACTGTATTTATTGCTAATCAACAATGTCATTGTGCTTACATGCTGAACTAAAATAGTAAACCTGGTGAACGTTATATCTGCTAAATATCTGCATGTTACCATTGTGAGCATGTTAGCATTATAATTTTTCTCAAAGAGTCTCCAGAGTGGCTGTAGACTCTTTGCCTTGTTGGGCAGTAAAAGGGAGTACAACGTGTAAGAATAAAGACATCCCCATCACGCAACTATACAACATTTATTACCACATTTGCACTTGCACAGTCTCTTTTAGCTATCTAATATATCTCGAGTTTATGTCAGGTGTTGTTGTATAAACAAGCAGTAGCTGAGTTGGGGAAGATTGGCAGCGGTGGGATTAAGCTCAGGGGGCTTCCTGTCTTCACCAGGCAGTGAACTATTAGCGGAAGCCCCTCTCATAGCGGTATAAATAGCAGACGCACACATAACTCAGACTCAAATACCCTCTCATCTCATCCTCTGTCTGGCATTAGCGGAAGAGCCCTTAAGTTCAGTTTGGGGCCTCAGCTAAAGGACAACAACAACCGAAACAGAGCATACAGAAAGTTTATCAAGGCTCCCATCATCTTTCATGAGTGTGGCATACTTTTACTTCCTGCCAACATGTCACTGACCAGGATCTAATTACAGCACATTAGTCAATGTGAGATCATTGTGTCACATGGGTCGACCTTTGCCTTGGCCTTTGCTGCCGCACTGAAAAGGAGCAGTAGGTTTGCTGCAGCCTGTACTGAGGAGACACTGTAAAGCTGAACAAAAAGACATTTATTCCATAAACCTGCAAGCTGGGCACCCGTTCCCCGACACTGTATGGCCCTATCTTTGAACTTCTCCAGTGCTTTGGGGGAGACGCTTTTTTCCTGGGCCCTCAACAAAGTGTGCGATTTAAAAACCAGAGGAGGTGAAACTCTGAGAGTGACAATGTGACTAAGCTGGTTTCCATCAGCACTTTAACATTATGTGTTGTGTCATGCAGCCGTGAGTAAGCACAGGACACGGCATCAAAGCAATAATATCATTTTCACCATTGAATCCAGTGGCATAACACACAATGAGTGCGACACAGTGTGGCCACAGGCGACAGTAACCCAAACCTTCATAATATAAAGAGAAAATGAGTCAATAGCATCTAATTACAAGGAGTTTGAGGGAAATTGTTTCAAGGCAGTACATCAGAGGAGTGGAGATGATAATGGGAGCACCTTGGAATCTGGACTGCAATAACAGAGAGAGCACCATTATAAAGCTTAATGGAAATGTATTATTCAGACAGGAGAGATAAATGCGGTGTCACTATCTGAATAATACATTTATCTAACTGAAAGTGCAATAACATATATTTAAAATGTTTTGTACTCCAGCTGTCTGCAGTAATCATCAAGTCATCAGGGCTGGTCCATCGATGACTCTGAAGTCATGATCTGTGTATTTTTTTCCGGGCATTGGGCTGTGTGAGAAACCAGCAAATTTACTTATTTAGATTTCATGTATTTTACATCCATAATTACATATATAATGGAAGAAATTTTCATTTTATCCCCAACAGAGTTGTATTCCTTGCTGTCTGCAGAGTCACTGGTCTGGTCAAATTTGACTTTGAATTTTTAAGATAAAGCTTAAAGCTTCTCTAACCAATATTTTTATAATTACAATATAACAAAGGACAATGTCAAAGGAGTCGAGCATAATGATGAACCTACAGAGAATTATCACCTGAACCCATAATTTAGATCAGCATTACGACGCTTTATAGTAAGTTTCTGTTGATTGTTTAGTTGTCCCACCCGCAACTTTACTGTTTTGGTTCGCTCTCACTGACCTCATGGCATTGTTTTCAGTGAAAAAGCTCTAAAAAACAACTGTACACTTCCTGCTCAGCACTAAACAGAAGACAGACAAAGTTAGCTGACGAACATAGTGGAAAATTTAGCAGCTAAAGAACCAGATACTTCCCTCATTACTTGGAGAACAAGCAGAGCTCAAAGAGAGTGACTTTCTTTATTTCCATTTGTCAAGTGGCCAAAAACACAACCAAAATGATGATAATGTTGCTTCGTAACAGCTAGATGTGTAAAAAAGCAGCAAAAGAAGTTCATGATATCAACCTCAAAGGTGAGAATAAGTTGATACTGTTCACAGTCTGTTACTGATAAATCAGTAATTGCAGGTTTAAGGATTAAATATTCCTTTATCGAATGAGACTTTTCTTCAACATCTTAGGCAAAACTACTTTAAAAAGCAATGGATTATCTGTCATGAAGCTGATTTCACTGTGCAAAAACCTTGATGTCGAAAATCTAATTTGACAATGTAAGTGAGCATTCAACTAAATCAATAAAATGCCGGTTTCCTGTCAGATTTTTCTTTTGTGAGGGGCAAGATTCATAACGATATTATTTCTAAAATCCATGGCTACAAACCTGCAAGTCATATAAAGATACAGTAGATGTAAGGAATTGGATGAAACCATTATAAAGTCTGTGTCACACAGAGGGTGTGATGTCACAGCAAACTGGCAACAGCATTATTCATCCTCGCTCTTCCAGTAGGTGCATCACATCAGCACATCAGGCGACTTTATTGACTGTCTCGTTCTGGCACTAACTCCACTGATGTAGCATTTTCTCCGGAGTCCTTCCTGTGTTGCACTTTGCAACAGGCTAATGCAGAAAGCGGTAAAAAAGCTCCAGGCTCATTGTCGGTTATTAGAATAAGTTCCAGGAATGGTCGGACGGTGAGCAGATTTCAGAGGGCTGACGTGACTCCCGCTCTGACTGTCCCTGTGGCTCTGAGTGCTGATGTCACCAGTCTCACCAGGCGACAGGATGACTCCAGCCCGCGTAAACTGAGCAGCCAACAGTTAAATATGGAGCTCCAAAACAGGGACCTGTAGTAAATAAATTCCCTTATTCAAAAGCTTATAAATTAATTTTAAATTATGTGATCTAAATGTGTTTGAGCTACTTATACTTTACTTTAGTATTTCATATTTTTAAACAACTTTAGAGGTCTAGCCCTCTACATTTTCTACCTTTTTACACCACCACGTTTATACCAGTCACATTGCAGAAGATTTTATGTAAAAGCACTGCATGACAATCTTGGAAAATATGATGCATTGTCATAGATGAAACTAACCAAAGGTTTGATGACAGGAAAAGTAGCTCCGACTACAGCAGCAAAAGCATCAGTATGCAAAATGTGCAGTGAAAAAGAACTTAGAAATCCTGTGGATATATTACAAAACTGTTCTCTCTGGCACCTCATCAGATGAAATATTAATCACCAGGCTTCAGGAGAGTTAAATTAAGGCCGCCTGTTATTTACAGTCATGCAATAGATGTTTCCAAAGATTTACAGGCAGACCTGTTGTTATAATTTATTCATGATTTCTGGAGGACAGGAACAGGGCTCATGAGCGTTACAGTTACACTGAAAGGCACAGCAATGGAGCTGCTGGCAAACAGCGGATCAGAGAACAAACATGGTCACACAGACAAGCAAACACACAGCCGTGAACACATGTACATACACACAGCCACACACACTGCAGTACACATTAATAATCTCCACTCCCCTGGACCTGAACTGCTCCAAAAAAAGAATCACTTAAAAAACCTTTTTTCTTGTCTTCAGAAATCACTGCCTGCCAGCTGATTCAGCGAGCCTACTCTCATCCACTCTCCTCTTACTATAAATCATTGTCTATTAACTCAGAGCTCTGGCTGCTCTCGCTGTACATGCCGCACATAAACATGCTTAAACTCCTGCACCCAGTTCAGAGTTATGGGTGTAAGAGTGATTTAGCAAATCGAAGGACTGGTGCAGCAAAGAAATGCTGACTGTAGGAGCCACACTGCTACACATTTCAGATTTCATCTTTTAACCAGCCCTATAAAAAAAAGACAATTCATTGGATCGTGAACATTTTGCAAGAGGAGCAGGTGCAGACAAAAGATACCACACATTTGCACTGAGCACGTGAGGTACAGCAGAAAAATGTAAAACACACAGGACACTCGGGGCAGGCTCAGTGTCGCATTGACCCACTCACCAGCTCTGGGGCTCTGGGGTAAGCTGCTGGTGAAGTGCTAGAGAGAAACCAAAGAAGGTGCCACGGTCCCCCAACTTGTGCAGCGTGTGAGTTGTATCCAGGTTAAAGCCCCACGCCTGGCTCAGAAGGGTCAGCAGAGCCCACAGGAAGGTAGTCCAAGGATGAGAGGAGCAAGAGGAGAGGGAGACGGTGTTCCCATGTCCCACCAGGGCTGCCATAGCAAGGTGCAGAGCAAGTTCAGCTCAAGAGGAGTACAAGGAGGGAGATTCCTTTTATGGCTCCCAGAGGGCTAAAAGAGAGAAGAAAAAAAAAATGGGGCAAATCCCGTGTAGTCTCCTCTCCTCTCCTGTCCTCTGCTCTGTGGATGCCTCCCTTGTTTCCAGTCCTCTTTCTCTTCCTCCCCTCGCTCTGGCGTTGTGGCTCTCAACTCCGTTTGCTGCTGTCAGTCTGAAGAGCAGGCTGTGAAAATGTGGCCGCCACTAATATGTGTGTGTGTGAGTGTGTTTCTCTCAATGCATGTGCGCCTTCCCCCTCTTCTAAGCTCAGAGGGAGACAGAGGGCAAGTGCCTTGAATAGCCCGCTCACTCCTCCCTCCCTCCCTCTCTCTCCTCTCTCCCTCTCTCTCTCTTTCAGTCCCTCCACCACACACCCTCCCTCCCCTCTCTCAGCTGACATCAACACTCAAGGGACTGCTGCCAAAATACCAGGCAAGGTTGTCAAGATACTTGGAGGCTATTGAATAGAGACAGAGAGGGTGAAAAGACAGCAGACCGTTTTATCTGCTGAATTCACACGGTCCAAAGCTGCCTCTCTCCGTGGCTCGCTGGTGCAGGTGCTTGTGGACTCAAGGAACATGAAAGTAGGGGAAAAGCCCTGAGGTGCAGTGTTGTACAAGTTAAAAAGCCAAAACAGATTTAAAAAACTGCCCTGACATTGAAAGCCCTGACGTCTGACGTCTGGTGGCAGCGATCTGGAATGAATCAGGGAGACAAAAGGGGCTGAAATGTGCACAGTGACCCAGGAAACTTTATTACAGACCTTTGGCTCTTCTGGAAAGGGAGAGTGGGAGACATGTATGTGCTGTGACAGAGCAATGTTCACAGAGACATGAATGGGGGGAAATGCAGGACTCCAAACAAGGAACATCAAGTGTGATTCTATCTAGTCACCAATGACTTTACATACATTTCCCTGTAAGAGCAACACGGTGCCCCCTCGCCCACAGCTGCTGTTTTTCAACCAGCTGATTTCTCTTTCTCTCGAGTCAATCAGTGTGCAGCTGTCAGTGTGTCACCTCAACTGTTCCACATAATAAACCTCACACACAGCACTCGCACACCAATGACATGCGTAGATGAAATACATGACTCTGAGCTGGAACTTGCACTTTTTGCCCCCTCCCAGTCAGGATGGGTTGATGTGATTTTAGATAAAAACACTTCTTAAGATGCATGTGTGTTTGGGTGGATATTCATATTTCTGATCAACTGCTGAACTATTCTATACCACAGGTGCAGCTTGAGCCTGAGCAATATATGAAGAGGAAAAGATTCAATATTGATTACCAAGGATGGAACACATGATAAAAGCAAGTGAAAAACAAAAATGCATTTCTGCTTTTTGACTTTCACATTAACACGAGGGGGGAAAATCACAAAAATCACAAACCCACTGCAAGAGCATGGCAAACTATGACCTCCCATCAATGACAATGTCAAAAAATGTATAAAAAACTAAACATTAGAGGTATCGTAAATGTAAAATTTGTGGCAGAACAGTTGTATTGGATTGCATTAGGGGTGTATTTAATAAAATGGAAACTGAGTCTTACTATAGTTTTAAATTGGGCAAGTTTATGCCTCATACTATATTGAGTGAACCACGTGGTGGGATTCAGCTGAGAAGTTTGCTTTGAGCGTTGACAAAGAGGCAGCAAAGTTCCTTCAGAAAACTTACACATCAAGGAGGATTAAAACTGACCAAAGATTAGTGTCTCTGTGCACCATCATCAGTGTGCACACACACCAGCATACAGGTGGGATGAGGCTGAATCTCATGTGATCTGTCCGCGTTATGAACCAGCTTCTGGTGTCAAATGCTGTCTGCCCCCTGCTGCCCTTATATGGTACTCAGTTGCCAGTTTTTAAGGTGCACCTTGCTAAAACTAATGCAGTCTGACAAAACAGTCTTGCAATAAATCCTCCCTTCATAGATAATGTTCAGTTTTGTTGAAACTGTTTTAGAATATGTAGTTATTTTGAGGATGTAGTTTGTGGTGCTTAACTGTATTGTGTTGTATTGACAAGTATTCCCATTATTTTGTCCACCCCATATATGTTAATGACGGTAGGCTGAATAACATAAACATCTATCTGGTGATTTGAGCTAAATGCCAACATCAGCATGCTCACAATGACAACAATAACATGCAGTTATAACGTTTACCACGTTTTAACCATCTCAATTAGTGTGTTAGCTAATTAGAGGACAAAAAACAGGTGGAGCTATGGAGGGTGTCAATAGTTTTGCAGGTGTTTTGTTATAAAACAATAAATACAATTTTTACTTAATGGTGGTGCTGCATGACAGGTCATGGAATCACCCAAATTATTACAATTCATCATCAGGTGGTCTTGAATGTGTGGACCAAATTTCACAGAAATCCATTTAATGTTGTCGAGACATTTCACCAAAAGCAAAAAAAAAAAAAAAAAACATTTCATGGCAATCCCCCCAGCAAGCATGGTTAATACTGTAACCCCAAAACTCAACTCAAACGTGTCAACGCACATCTTTGGCAACGGAAAAGATAAAGAGAGTGAAAATATGCAAGTATAATTAATGTTGGAAACTTTTTATCACTTGTCCTCAGTGATGGAACAGATTTAAAAATAATCTAAACATAAATAATGTCTTCCAGTGTGTTTGTTTGCCGTGTTTCCAAGCTTCTGGGAAAGTTCAGCGTGCCTGTATCTCTCAGGAGCATCTTGGCTGGAGTTTGTGCTTTTGTCAGCAGCTGCTCCCACGCACAGCGTCCAGATTGATTGTCTAAAAACCGGACAAAAAGTTGATATCCAATAATAATAGTGTGTGAGCCCCGAGTCGGCTCTCCATGTGCCGGGCTGTTGGAATTTGAGATATAAATACCAAGAAGGATTCCTCAGGGCAGCATGAAAGGAGAAAGAGGGAAGGAATGGTGTGGGACGTCGAGAAAATGCTGAAATCGTCTTAATGGCAGCTCGGGCAGGAGGCCAGACGAGACAGAACAAAGCATGGTCAGAAGGACGGAGGGGATAAATTGAAAGAGAAGAACAAAGCGATGGAGAGGAAGAGAACAGTATGGCTGGCTGTAAAGATTATCTGCCACATCGTCCATGATACCAGCTTTTCGACACGAGTGCTCATTAGAAGTCTGGGCCACACTTCAAGGAGGGATCTTATTTTAGAGCAGCACATACAGCCAGGGTCATTTCTCCTGTTATAGCCCCACCCCCGTCCCCTCGATATGTCTGAGATAGCTGCAGTTAGCAGTATTACTGTATTGATTAATGGATAGCACGGGATGCTATAAGGGGGAGTGGCGCTGGTTATTATGGGATTAAATGCAAGCACACCCACTCTGGCTATTTTAACTGTGCATGATCACAAAGGGAGAGGCTAAACTGAGGGCAGTGGGCTTGTCTCAGTGTAACATTTAGTTACTGTACAACAGTGTGGGTTTTATAAGGGGCAAGCTTTTAATTTTCTCCATTGCTTTGATGCATTTTTTTCAGAAATGAAAGGGCAGTTTTGAGAATACGTGACACAAACGTGTGCAAAGCCACAAAGCTCCAAAAGGCTTTGTGTTCTGAAAACCTGTCAAATATATGATCGTCATCATCACACAAAAAAGCACATCCTGCTGCAGCAAATAACTCCTCAGTCGAGGCAGAAAAAAAAACGAACGTGTGCATGAAGGCATTAGTTCATTCAAACCGGTCAGTGGTGGTGGAAATATTCTGATTCTTTCCTCAAGTAAAAGTAGTAATACAAACAGTGTAATAATACCAGAAAATGTTGAAAGTAAGTTCCCACTTCACAATGCTTGTTTTATCCGGCCAATAATGATTAAAAATGAATCACTCACATTTGATGTATGATGAAAAAATACTTAATTGATTATAGAAATAATACATTTATTTTCTGTTCATTCTATTCACTTTCTGTTCATTCAAGTTTTACTTGTATGAACTTTTAGTTAGTTTTATTTATAACAAAACATAAGAAAATAGTATTTTATAAGATATTTGTATGTTTTGTAGAGTAACCAGTAAATAAATATATTTATGTTTAGAAATATAAATATTTCTAATGACAGTAAAAAAGTCAATTGCCCCTTTTAAAAATGTGTACTTAAGTTATCTGTTGTACTTATACATTTCAGATTTGTATACTTGAGTAAATGTTTAATAAACAGTTTACATATGAATGTCATGGCCACACATAGACAAGATTTGGAAGCTTTCCTGAATTTCTGACAATGTGAGCTCTGATGAAACTTCACACTGTCAAACTGTCACTGTAAAAAACTCCAGGTAGGTCCAACTGCATGTGTCCCTTTTTATATGAAATTGCGAACCTCTGTATATTCTCACACAGAGAAACAGATTCCTTTCTGTCACAAATATGATAAAAATATTGTGAGCAGAGGACTCTCATTTAAAATCTGCACTCCTCTGTTAATGCTCTCTGTGTGATAAAGTGTGAGACGCAAAGAGAACTGTGTGAAAATAAGTAGATATCAGACTTCATCAAAAGTTACCTGAGTACATTAGCACCATAGTTATTCTGTAATCAAGACTGTAAACACTGTAAAATTTTCATAAAGAAGTTAATGAGTTAAGTCACCAGAGGCGTCATCAGCATCTTATTATTCTCACTACACCCGTTTCCTAAAGCACAACCACAAAAAACAAACCGGGCTCAGGATCTGTGACAGGATGAAAAGTAAGCTTTAATAATCCAAGTAGCCCTGAACACGACTAAAATGGTGTTATTAGTGTTAACAGACCTACAGTATGTGGCTTACTCCGCTGCAGTGATGCTTTAGATTCACTCAGTGCAAGTACTCTGAAGTTTTATTGCAGCAATTAAAGGCAACACCAGTGTTTCTCCATAGCACCCATTAGACACATAGTTCATCTGTGGTCTATCCACCTCTTCAATCCTCCCTAAAAATAAAACAGAACAACCAAGCATGCGACTTGATCTGTGATTTTAACCCTTAATCAAGAGGTATGCTTAACTATGATGAGACAAAACAGAGTCAAATGTTTGTCTTGCTAACTGTCCACAATGTGAATCAATGTGAAACAATATGCTTGATAACAAGAATTAAAAATGGGACAGAGGCGACCTCTAGTGGCACTTGGTGTTTATTAAAAAATGAGGCATTTTAATGGGTGTTTGTCATATTTTCAACTGTTGGGCCGCAGTTTAAGATGCCTGTCACAGGAGAAAAGTGCAACAAACAAGAGTGAAGAAAAGAAAAGTAAGGAAAGTTGTATCACATTTGTTCAGATAATGTAAATGAATCTTTTTTGAGCATGCAGCACTTACACTTAAATTGTTCATATTTTAAAATTAAACAAAATCCAACAAAATTATATTTTTTTTTTCAATATTTACCCATGAAAGGCACCAGAAGCAAGTTAAAGCGATGAGTTTAATGAGCTTCAATTATGAACACATTACTATAAAAAATGTAAGATAAGCTTCTTAAGATATGCTTCATTTTAATTTGACACCCGGCAAAGGGGATTTCCACTGTGTCAACATAATGTAATCCACACATTTCACGCTCCCATGGGAATGGTGGTGCAACCGTAGTTAAGTACAATGTTTTGGTCCAGTAAGTCATCCAGTTTAGAGGTTTGGGGTATAAAAGGGGTTGTAGGGCAGCTGTTCACGATCATCTGGATATGTCGGCGGTGCATAAGGCTGGCTGGGTAAGGGGTACATCGGTTGTCCTGGACCAAATGCAGCTGAAGAGAGAGCTGGATCAGCTGAAAAGGTAAAAAAAAAAACTAATTGTTTGTCATTAAAGAGCAAAATGTCCTGCCAATGAGGGTTAGGTGTTTTTTTTTCTATTGTCAACATATCCAATGACGTCCCAATGCTCTCTGTTGCTCAAAGTTCATTATTAAAAAAATATGAGGAAGATGTTTTTCAAAATGTATCTGTCAAATATGTGGGCACTGTAATTCCTACTAACTATTACTCTGTCAGGGGTAAATGGAAATAATGAGTTTGGTGGGGACAGTTTTAAGCTAGTGATTAATACACGTGGTGCTCTAGTGAGGATTTACAGCAGCAGCAACGTGTGTGTGGGAATGACTCAGAATAAACTACAGTGTTGGTGATAATGAGGGAGTACATAACCCAGTGTAAAGGTGTGACTCATTCATGTGTTTTTAACAGAGCTGTGAAGGGGGAGGGGTGTCAAGTTCAAAACACAGGACCCTCCTGGATAATGTAATAAGTCGATATGTTTATTTTATGGCCACCAGCTTTCAGCACTTTCATCTTAATGTTTGAGAAATTAGGTTTTGTCTGTGAATTTGACGTGGGGGACAGGTGTCAGTACAACATGAGCTTCACCTGCCTTTGCTGTGGAGAAGAAGTAAGAGGTGCAAATGAGAGCAAAGTTCAAAATGGTTTGCAGGGGATAATGAAAATGAGTCATCCAGAAATCAAATGTGAACTGACTTACTGCACTCTGTAGTCCACAGATGACAGATTTTTTTATAACAGTCATTAGATGCACACTGTGAGTCGTACCTACTTCTACCACAAGGTTTTGAAACACACAGACTTGTACCTTTAGAGAGTATTTAGAGAGAAGTGCTCCACCTTTGAGTCACATGACTCTGTCTGTGAGAAAAATGAATGGGACTTTTAAATGTGTAGTAAATCATCAGTAAAAACCTTCTCTTTTTGGACAGGTGGACCTTTGACGACTGATTTCAGTAATAATCCTCATATACCTGTATAGTAGATTTGTTAAATATGTAATGTAAAGTCATGAAACAACTCACTGGCTTCAAGATATGAGGGTGGTGGAGCTGTAGGGACGGGCGGGCCTCCATATCCGGGCAGGACAGGTACAGGCTGGTAACATGGGTAAGTCGCCTGATATCCGGAGGGGGAGACTGGCTGCTGGGGCGCATTCATTACGGTGGTGATGGTGTTCCTCTCTGCTATAAGTAAAGTCAGAGATCGGGTTTGATTTAAAATGAAGGATAAACACTGATTTATTTGCAGACTGAAACAAAGTCTGAACATTTTATCCACTGATCATGGAAACCATATTGCAATAAAAAAAAATATCAGGTTTTTGTTTAACTGTTTAACATTTCGGGAAAAATGCTCAACAGTATTCACTTTTTTTGCTGAGAGCTGGCTCAGTCCAAAGAAAACAAAATCCACTTAGTACATCTAAAGCTCACTAATTAACATGTTTTGTCATATTGTTTTTAATACATATAGAAACAGACTTGAAAAAAATCACTGTTTTATGCGCAGTTATTTGTCGGACCACTTCTCGGTTGGGACTGGTTGCCAGGTAATCGGTGGAAACTCTGGGAATGTATTGGTCTGCATGGCAGCTGGTCCCAGCCAAGAAATATCTGGCATATAAATTAGTGTAAACTGGTGAAATTCAGGGGTGCTGATAGGTGGATTTAGATCCATTTGGATAGAGCCATACTAACTGTTTCCCCTTGTTTCCAGTCTTTGTGCTAAGATAAGCTATTGGCAGGTGATTTCATATTTAGCGCAGCAGGGGCACAGCGTCAATCTTCAATCATTCAATCTTCATCACTCTCAGCAAGAGATCCAATAGAATTAAATTTATCTTAAACTTTTCCTGTAAGTGTGATAGTTTGGAGAACATAACACAGTCTTGGACCGAAGCTGCTGCACAAACTAAAGTGTACTTTGGTGACCTCGGTTGCGTCCTTTTCGACACTTCTTGTAGATCAAGCAGCAAGGAGCCACACAGCAGATGATGAGACCCACACAGAGGATGATGGGAACAATAGAGCCTAAGATGCTCCCCAGAAGCACAGCAATTTTGCTTTGTTTCTCATGGCTAGACAGAAAAAGACACAGGAAAAAAAGCTATTTTAAGAAGTGTAATTATTAAAGACAGCTGCATTTATCAAACATCTTGATATTTTTTTTTCTTTTTTACTTGGTATCATTGAGTGAAACGCTGATGCAAAAACAGGAGCACACCTTCCATAGCAGCGTTCTTGAGTCAGGCGGTTTTTCTTTTCACTGCAGCAGTATTTTTGGTCGCAGCTTCCACAGCAGTATTGACTGAAACACTGCTGGGTGTCAAGGTACTGACCATGTGTGTCCAAATAGCTGCTACAGTAATCGGCTGCAACATAAAAAATGTGGGGTCATGGTGAAGAGCAGCAAGGTTAAGGAGATTAAGGAGTTACAAAATAACACGAACTGATATGGTTAACAGCTTCCAATCGTCTCTTTTATGCGAGTTAGACATGTGCACACAGGCTCAAAACAAGCGTCATTGCCAGTAGTTCATCTGAGAAGTAAAACGAAAACTGCAAATATGAAACTGTGGCACCTGATTATTAATTGTTCTAGCTTAACTGGGCCATGCTGCTTTAACTTAGTGACTAAGGAAGCCCTGAAGATCCAAAATCTGTCGATAAAACGCCAAAGTGGAACTCACCCCATACAGTCGGGAGCAGGATCACACACAAAACACACACAAGACTGGACAAGATAGTGGAGACCATAACTGCTGTAAAGTAGTATAATGAGGAAATGAGTCTGACTCTGCAGCGGGACGACTGTTTCAACCTGTCTGTCTGTCCCACCCTGCAGCAAGTAACCTGACAGCATTCCTCACTTCATGTGAAAGATTTTCCCCGGTGTTGTTAAGAAAGTGCTCCATTCAAATCTATTTGTTGTGTCTCTTACGGCTGTTGATCCCTTCAGTGTCTTTTCTTCTGTTTAACCCAATCAAGCATAATGTAATCAAATGTGAGCTGGTCAAGACTGCAGCACAAACACTGTGTTACAACAATAAATACAATACAGACAAACACAGTCTTCTACAACAAAACACCATTAACTAATGTGCTTGAAAATGTATTTTTTGCACACTGGCTATTTTAGCTGCACAAATTCAATTAAAATGAAGACTTTTTTTTCAGGTTTTATATCAAATCCCCCATCCACCTTACTTTATAAAGAATGCAACCTGTGTGACAATAAAGAGAATCCTTAAAATTGAAACCAACCTTGTATAGAAACTACCCCCCACACACACACACCCTCAATAAATGTATATCATAATATCATTTTTACTTCATGTAACACAGTATTCGTTTAGTTGTTAGATCAAAATGGACTTACAGGCCTGAAAGTCCCTTTCACTTTATATACTGAGCTTCTGCCTCCATCCCACACTTGGGCTTTTGCATGAATGTTTGCTCATTATTATTTGCGAAAAACTAAAATCATATTTGGGTATTCTGCTCTTATAAAGGCTAAGACTCAGTACTACTACATCTGTACTACTCACAGTAATTTAATGAGGATGGATGACATAACATTTTGTACAGACCCGCCATGTTCCACAGAGGATGCATCCTACTTTGTTTGTACTTTGGTGATACACTTTCTGGCAGCTTTCTGACTCAGCTGTGTGTTGGTGCAAATGCAAGCAGGCTAACACACTGAACTAAGATGTGAAAATGGTAAACATTATACCTGCCACACATCAGCATGTTAACATCTTCATTTTGGGCACAAGCATACTGATGTTAGTTACTTAAGTGTTTTAAAGCCTCACAGAGCAAAGAACATGGCCATTCAGCCTTGTTCTTATCTGAATCAAGGGTCTAAAAATTGAAGCCACTCTGATTTTGGTCCATGTAAATGAAACTGAAACTTGATTCTGGGCTTCATACCTCAATTAAGTCATGGTCTCTCCTTCACGTCTCTACGTCTAGCACACAACACACGTGCACACTGATTTAGCAGCTTCTATTCTGAAAATTCAATAACCAAAGTTGGGGGAAAAACAGTAAATATATATTTTATTCACCTCTGCTGAATAAGTGGCAGGTTTTTAACAAAATAAAAGAAATGTACATATATTCTCAAAGTAGCATTAATGACAATTATTCTTGGACAAAAAAAAAAAACAGAAGGAACAAGAATAAATCTCTGCTGCTGGTATGACGTTCATAATAAACACAAATGGCTATGATCCACACACACAATTAAAAACAGTTGGTCAGTTTGACAGCCAAAGGACAGGAAGTCACAGGCAGAATATGTTTATAACGATTTCAAACAAACAGGAGAGCGTACAGTGAAGTACACAGACGAATGGCTTGGTCAATGTAAGAAACACATGCACATTCCTCACAAATAAACTCGGTAAATTACAAAGATATTTGAGGACATTCTGCCCCTTTCATTATCCAACATGTGATTTCTCATACGTCAGCAAGTAAAATAAATTAGCCACAGCATAAATGTGACTGACAGTCTTTCTGAAACTTGTGCCCGAGATCATGTAATGAAACAACATTGTTTGACCACAACTAAGGTCTAAACTGAGGAAGTTAAAAAGTGAGCGATTTCAAATAGGGCGGCTCAAACGATCAATTCCTGGCTCATCACGAGCTGTAACTGTACTTCCCCCAATTCAGCTCACATGAAAAAGGACACTTTAGTAAAACGGTTTTCAAGCTTCACCAGAAAGCAGAAGTGATGATGCACGAAAACTATAAATGGTAAGACAGAGCGAGGAAGGTTCCAGTTTTTAGATAGAAAATGCTACCTATTAAAATCTGACTATTAATGCTGTTGAAATCTAATAATGGCAAAGATGATCAAAATTACAAGAAAAAAAATTAATCAACAGTAAACAAGGCGACCTTTAAAGATTTGTGACATAAACAGTTTGGGTTGTAACAATGTTGAAGAAAACACATTGCAAAATGATATGGCTGGCTGAAGTGAAAGTGAATCTTAAAGATGACATAAGTACAAGTAACACAACACTGTGAAAGTAACTAATCAAACACTTGAACTGAGACGTGGAAAAAAAAATGTCTGATAGAAGTAACATGACTAGGAAGGCACGGTTGTTTCTTGCATTTTGTAAGTATATAAGTGTGTACTTTTTTAGGGACTTGAAAAGAACTGCATTGACAAAGAAAAACAAATCTCCTTTGGCTATTTCATTCGAAGCTGCCGATGCAGTTCACAAGATGTAAGGCAGGCAAATGAAAACAATGAATGAAAGGAACCTAACAAAAAATAAAAAAAAAAACTTTAATGTGAAATTGTAAATAAACATAAATCTTCTAAAGTGAACTTCCCTCTGTGTGTGAGGCTTTTGGTTGAATTGACAAGACGAATGTTCCCTTTTGCTGGAGGCTTTTTCCTGAACACACAATATTCACTCCGTTATTGTCTGAATATCAGTAGTGAACTGACAATGACATCTATTCTTTCCATCATAAATCCTCTTTGGACTTTATCTGTTCCCAAGTAACACAGAAGAAGCATCAACTGCCTTCCAAAACATCAGTAGAAAAGGAATGTGAGAAAGGTACATGAAAAAAAAGGGTTCAAAGCACTTTATCAGTCTGAAAGGAAGATTATGGCAGCAACCATCAAAACAAAGTCTGACCACTGAGTTTGACTGCAATCGCTGTAGATGGTGAGTTACGAGGTCCGGCAGGTTTAGCCGGTGCACAGTGCTGACAGTAACTAAGGGGGAGGCGTTGATGCATATTCAATGGCTGGAAAATGTCAGACTCAAATGTTTTTCTGTGTAATTCTTCACCATTATTGAGATGGAGCCACTTAGAAAAAAAAACCACTTGTACCACTTGTATATTATATATGTAACCACTTGTATATTGTAAGTCCATGCAATACAAACCAAGAGGTATCAACATTTTCACTTGGCAACTCTTTGACACGACACCACAACAACTACAGCTGTAGTTCTCATATTTAACCACCAAAACAATCAAGACGCCGATCTTGATTCAGATTACACATTTCCAGTTCAGCCAAGTTGGAATAATGTTGCAGCACGTTTAAAGTGCCTCGTAGTGCAGCACTGTGGTCCACTATCCAGTCTTCGGCGGAGGTGCAACATAATCCGGGTTGTATGCGGGTTGGGCCAGGTAGTCTGCACCTGTGGCCAGAGGGTTGTGCTGCGGCTGGACAGGAGGATGCAGGGGGTACGCTGGCTGGCCGGGGTTGAATGCAGCCTGGCTGTAAGGCATCGGTTGGGGAGGGTAGCAGGGGCCGGCTGGACATGGAAAGAAAACATGGAAATGAGGATGAAAGGGCTGAAAATGCTCAGGCAGTAACCACAGGTTCAGCTCTGTCAAACAAAATGACCATACATGGTTCATTTCCTAATTTAGAGATTATTCCACCTCCACTTCCGATTGTAGCTTTTCTGAGGCACCAAAATTGCACAATGTCTTTTAAAGCTACATTCTAATGTGTAATTACCACATGTTAAAATCTGCGTTTTATATAGTGTGCTGTATGTTTCTAAAAAAAAAAAAAACACTATATAATCATCAACTTTGTCAACCCCAAGACCTTCAATTATGTCCATCTCCTGCAGATCAACTTGAGAAACACACCCCTCTTTAAGTCTGTATGAGGTACACAGACAGCCGGGGGCAGAATTTTAAAATGTTACTTTTACTTGAGAGTAATATATGTTAGTATGTTTTTTTATAAATATACCTTCAATATTCAGGCTGAAAAAAGTGGAGGGCCCCAATACTGTCTTCTGAAAAAGTGCAACTATTAGAAAAATACAAATGTGTGAGTGGAAAACAAATGAGGACTTGAGGCTGTCAGAACAAATTCAAACTATATCATCTACGTCTTAAAGTTTTACCTTTAGGACGGGTTGGTGCTGTGCAGTGTTAATTTGTATATTCATTTGGTTTTTTTTTTGTTGGTTGTTGACAAAAACATTTATTAGTTTTAGTCAAATGTAGCAAATATTTTAGTCTGATTTTCTCTCTTCTCAGAAAATCCAGTTCCTAACATTAATCCCGTATCCTTCTGCTAATGGTGCTAACAGCTAACAACATATGAGAGACAGCTGAATGAAAGCAGCATTAGTAGCCTTTCATAGTTGCATTAGCCAATGTCTTTATAAATGCCAGTGTGTTTTTGTGGTTTGTCGCTGCCTCTTATCTTACTTTCAGTGGAACTGTAGGTGAATTAGTTACAACATCTAATACTTTCTTTCCTTCCAAGAACAGATTTTTTTAGATTATGTTTTGGGCAGAGAGAGAGATATTTTACAGAGGTGGAGCATACTTTTAACCAGTCACAAGACTCATTGTGTAATTACACAGATGCATGCAGGTCACCGAATAAAGACTTAAAATTCAAACTGTATTTAGTTCATTCATTCACTCCTACGTATTTCACATAATCATTTAGTTTTTATTTGCTGACAAAATATATTTCATCTTAGTTCTCCGGGGCTGCTTTTTATTCAGATTTGGTGTGGTGGACAAAGGGGAAGTTGTCCCTTATTTGACAACATTTTGTCTCTGTCTCTTTGTCTAGCTCATAAAAAAAAAAACCCAAACTCACTGGCTTCCTGATATGTTGGAGGCGGTCCCGGTGTGAACCCCTGTCCGTAGGATGATGTTGGCATGGGCTGGGCTCCGTAAGGCTGGAGCATGGGCTGCGCTCCGTAGCCCGGCTGCACAGGTATGTGCTGGTAGGGCGGATACTGGGCCCCCTGGTAGGACGGATGCTGTCCGGGCGTGGCGGTCGGCTGCTGGGGGTACTGCTGAGGAGTGCTGGTGACCACTGTGGTGTGGGTGGTGGTGGCTATCACAGCTGTAAGCAAAAAAAAAATGCAGCACAGAAACAGATGAGCTATTATTAGTTAAATAGGGAATCAATTTGGGGGGGGTTAACCAGCATTTATTTTAAGAACAAAAGCACACCACCACCAGCACAGGGACTCAAACCACAGAAGGTAAAAAGCACACCATAAAAACAAAAGAGAAGTTCAGATTTCATAAAGAGGAGTCATTTGTTTCACAATTGTACATTGTTTTGTGACTTAACTCGGACAAGACTATCACTTCTGTATTTATCCAACCAGACAAGCCACACCATAGCATGGCTGTTACTTGTCACAAAAAAAAAAATCCACCCCCTTCACTTTAAGTGTAAATCTGCCTCTGTGAGAGTGAAGTGACATTGAGACACAGCGCTGAGGGAAGTAAATGTGTGTGTCACTCTCCCACCATGTGTTTTTTTTCCCCCCAGAGTGGGAGTCATCCTGACCACTTCCTGTAAATGACGTGGTATAGGGGGTGGAGCCCTGACATTCCTGGATGTGATCCCAACAGGCAAACAGCCCAAGTCGGGGAATCTGCATTCTCACTTGCGTTTCTCTCTCCCTCTCTTTCTCTCACAATGTGAACAAGCTGGCAGAGAAGACCAAACTGACAGGAAGCACAAGAGTGTGTAGCAGTCACATGCTTGAGCTTCAACTCAAATACACACATTAACACAAGGTGCTTTCCTACACTGCAGAGGATGCACACCCTCATGAGCAGGTGGTATTCAGAGAGTCTGGTGAAACTTTGTGCATAAGGCACACTGTTTTTTGTTTGTGTGTCTGTGTGTGAGGTAACTCAAATTCTTAAGTCATGAATAAAACTTGTTGGACAGAGGCTGAGGAAGAATTCATTACATTTTGTTTTGTTCTGGCTCCTGGTTCCAAACCCTGTTGGGAGTGTTTTCAATGACATAAAACTACAGTAAACCAACTTTCTCAAGATGTTTGAATAGTCACTTAATTCACACATGACTGAGTGAGCGATCACAGCCAAACAGTGGCTGCAGCAGTTAAGCCTATTGCAAGCAGGACAACTAGGCACTGATCAAGTATCCCTGCCAGAGACAGCGCATGTTTACACCTGTAATATTGACTCTTTACTTAGATTTTAACAGACATGACGTAAAATGACTTCTTACTGTGATGACAGTGCTGTGAACAAAGTTACATGAGTAACTACATTAATAGTAAAGACAACAAAAAAAGATCAGTGACTATAAATTATCTCTAATGGATAAAGCTGGAAATACTGTGGATTTATGTTTGCATCAACAACTCCCAGTCTGTCTGTTTGTAAAATCTTAAAATAAAAGTTTCATTTTTAAAGAAGAGCAAATATTTTCCTCAACCAGTTGAGAAACGGGGTTTTGTGCAAACCTGAGTCAAACAGGGGAGAGCAGTGTATTTGTTGGGGGCTGTTTTCAACCACAGGTTTGTTGCACTAGTGAGTATTTATAGCAGCAGGATGCATGGTGCATGGAAATAAGCTATAACAGGCCCTGAATACGCAGACGATACTTATTCATAGGATCAGTTCGTTCTTGGCTGTGTTCGTACACTTTTCATATGATTTGTTAACAGAAACAAATGTGTTATGTTATAGCCATATATATATATATAGCCATATGTTTTAATACAAAGAATAAAAATAAAACCATAGTTGACATTTGGAGGCACAGAAGACCTAATTTGTCAAATCTCTGCTCGAATTCACAGCACTTAGAAAATAAAAAGGCCTTGACTTATAAAACAAAAACACCAATTAAGACAGAGTACAACTTTTCTGGTGATGGAGCTGCTGCAGTGCTTAGGTTTGGCATGAACTTCAAACAGCAACCATCACTGACGACTGAGCTGAGTAATCAACCTGCGGCACACGCTGTTCACCACACAACATCACAAGATCATGCAGAATGATGACAAATATAAATGACAAACTTCAGCTCTAGATAGAGTGTATTTCATGAAATAAAGTACCTCTTTGTGACTGCTGTCAGTGTCACAAATGCTTTGCATCTCAGTGTGTTTTGGGGAATGTCTGACCAGTTTGTGTTTTTAGTGAGACCATCCCACTGCAGTGATGAAAGTCATGTGGTGGGTGGGCCGACAGATCTTAAATTAGTCCCCTGATGTTCTCTTTTGAAGTCTAGACAGATAAATACTCCAACACACTAGAAACCAAGAGTATGACAAATAATAGTAAAAATTTGACACCTTTAATCCTAACCCTCATTTCATATAACTTGGCTTGGATTGGTTTTAAACAGGAAACGAAGATGCGTGCAGCTTTTTGTTGCAGAAGCAGCAGCGCGGGGGTACGTGCTGTCAGTACATTCACACTCACCGGTTTATCTGGTAAGTGCTGACTGACTGTTAACGTTGTTTGTGGTGGACTGTATTACAGTGAAACACTTGACGAACTGATCAAACAACTGATCCTTTCAGCTCTAAACTTCCAATCTGATGAAAATGCCACTGATTACCAACTCAAAAGGCCTTTTGTGAAAGAGAGGAAGCAAAGCCGAACAACAGAAAAATATACAAAAAAAACATATGGTGTGAGGATGGTCACAGCTTTATATCTTTTTTTAGTTTCACAATGTGTCAGCTCACTTAGAAGATCTCTATTCACAGGACTGAACCATAGTCTGCATCACATCACTACCACTTTCAGAGTGGACACAGTGAATAAAATCTTCTATTACAGTATGTCAGATTTCTTACCATCATATCATGATATAGCAAACTTTCTAGAAAATCCACTGAGCAACTGTTTATGGTTAAAATAACCAGATGGTAACGCCTGTTTTGACTAATCCATTGAAGTAATCAACAGTCAGATCAAGTTCCCTCATGGCATTGATGCAGTTACCATCTTTTTCACTGTCCTTCTGCACCTGTTTATGTTTCTGTTTATCTTAAACCTATCCTGGTTAACCTGCCGTTCAGGCAGAAATAGGATGTTAACTTATCAAGAGAGATATCAGATATCGGAGATATTTAAAGGATAGATACAGCAATAAACAAAACTTACATCATCTGCTGGTACTGCACAGCACTGCTGGCAGTGAGTAACTCATGCCACCTTAAAGACCTTTGCATAACACAGTAACTACTGAAGTAGTAATGTTGCACTAAGATAAGATAAGATAAGATAAGATAAGATAAGCTTACAAACTGCTTACATACTGTAAGGTAGCGGCAAAAAAACATCTTTCTTACACCTATATACAAAAGAGGAAGATATGGCTTTACTGGTAAAAAAATCAAATGTTGCAGAAAGTAAAGCAGTATGTTTCCTCATATGGTCACATTGAGAGGGTTTCTGGTGCTAGTAAATAACAGAAGAATATCTGCATCCATATTACTCCTTTAAGTCTGCCAAATAAGCTCCTGAGCTACTAGCTGTTGTAAATGTCAAGGTAGTTGAACTAGCTGCCAGTTGTGTGTCCAAAACCAACAACTACAGACAGTGTTAGCTGTTGAAGGGGGACTACTTACGTCTTGGCTTGCGGCACATCTTGTACAGGCAGCAGCAGGGACACACGCAGCAGCAGATGAAGATGAGCGCAATGACAACACTGCCACTGATACCAATGACCATAGGCAGTGTTGAGGAATAATGTAGAGAAAAATCATTACTAAAAACAAAAAAAAGAAAGAAAACATCAGGTAAAACAGTATTCATGTTGCCATTACCTTATTGATGCACAAAAAGCTGAATGATGTCAATAATTCAGCACACATTCCACCGATGACACACATTATTTGTCGCAACAACTATCCTTTGTGCAGTGATCACTACTGCAAAACACAAATACATCAAGTAGCAATTGTAAATACAGAATATTGCCAAGTTCGTAAAAAAACACCTTCCCTGTTTCCTTTGCTGATTAAATGAACATGTAAACAGATTTTATAAATCTGTTGTGTGATAGGGGGCCTTGGCTGCAAGTTGCGGCTAATTCACAAATTACATTAATACTGGTGGTCATCCACAGGAAGACACTACATCCTGTTGTCTGAACAGTCATTGCAAAATGGGCTGCAACAACACAAGCCTACTGCGATTACACAGAGACAGATAGAGAAACTCAGAGGAACCCGTTAAATTCTTTCTGTCTCCCATCAAACATGAAAATTTAAATATCATCCAGGAAACGACTGCAGTCACAGGCAGTATATCATCTCTTACAATAAAAATACCATTCATCTTGTTTTTCCTCAGGAAAACGCCAGAAACTATCATGACAGCAGTATCGGTTGAAACAGGAACCACAGCAAAATCCTATATAGCATTTCTGGGAGCTGTGGTACTTGGAGGAGACGTCCGTGTAGGCTTCACAGTCATCTCTCCCCGCTGTGACAGAAACAGAAAGACAAGACGAGGCAGGAAAGATTAGCCATGCTAACACTGAAGACAAAGCTGCCGTGATTTGGCTGCCAGATTTCAAGATTTCAAGAAGTTATTGTCATTTATTTGCACAACAATTTACATGAAGCAACTTACTTGTCAATGAAATTCTTAAATCTCTGGCTCACCGCAGCCATAAACTGTCTGCTGCCATCTGGCCAAAGGATTCGCAGCATTCAAACCCAAACTACCAGGTCTCTGTTCACAGCACCATCGCTTTGCTTTATAATAATACCATCAGTTTCTATTGTATATTTTATTGTACATCTCTGTTGAGTTGTATATTAACTTAGTTGTAAAATGTAAATTTCAATTATATAATTTATATTTTAGGTCTATATTTATTTTATTACACTAGCACTATTATTTATTTTATATTATTATTTCTTTAATCTATTTTTTTGTTTGAGTGTTTTTATTCTCGTTAATATTTTTTGCAGCCTAGATCTAGATGGGTACAATATGAGTGAGGCAGTAAAAGGAGGTTAATGAAACAGACACACACACGCATGCCTCACCCCACTTCAGCGCATATTACTGGCTAGACAGTCTACAGCAAACCCATCGAGATGAGACAGTCAGGGGATTAATCGATTGGTTAATGGACAGAACAATTATTGACGGGAGTTTTTATAATGTACTAAATGTTTCGGTAATTTATCCAAACCTTCTTTATTTCCTTTCTTTTCTTTTCCAATGTGAGGATTTGCTGCTTCTCTTCATCAAATATGTTAGTGAACATGAATATCTTTTGGCTTTTCATCAGATAAAAAGATAGCAAAGCGAATACGTCGCCCAATGCCCTGGGAAGCTGTAATAGACATTTTGCACTGCATTCAGACTGTACGGAAAAAATGACTAAATGATAATGAGAATAATGCTTAGTTGCAGCGCTACAACACATTTAATTATTGAAAACATAAAAACAAAAGCTCGTCCAGGCCCCGTGAAGAAAAAAAATCATTTAACATTCATGAAGGTTATAATATTCTGTATTCATTAAAACTGTATAGAGAGGTGCCGATTTAACTTGATGGTCACTGGATTGCTTTATAAAACAATAAAAAGAAAAACAAATCTCTTCACTTTGGCCTTTAGCTAACTAAGCTATGCTGGTCCAGGCTTTTATGAACTCGCACTTACGCACTTCCTTTAAAATGCTGTACTGTAATGTTTAGTTCATTTTAAGTATATATAGATTGTATTTTTTTTTAACTTCATCATCTTCCATTATCTTTGATTTCCCATCTTGTGCCATGCATTATGTGTATTCTAGTTTCTTTTTTAGAATGATTATATTCTTTTCTTTACTTTAATCATTATTGTTATGTTCATTATGTCTACTTTCATGTGAACCACTGACTGGATGTAATGTCCTCATTGTAAAGCACTCTCAGCTGTTTTTAATGGTATGAGAAGTGCTATACAAATGCGGTTTATTAGGTGTTTTTTTGTTTTGTTTTCTCCACCAATATTTATACAAGTTAAGGGTAACATATAGCTGTACGTGCTCACACATACTGCTGTAAATTATGGATCGAGACAATGATGTTTCTATTTAATCTGATTATATTGGACGACAGCTGCGGGGTCGATGAAATAGCAAAGCAACGACTGCTAGACTGCTGAAGTGTCGACCTTGAAATGATAAAAAAAAACATATAATAAAAATAAACACGAACTGTGTTGGCGTTCGTTTAGTTTAGTTTAGTTACCTGAGACAAATTCAAGTTAAAACAACAGAGCTAACATCGCCCTGCGCCGCTGCCCGAGTCCCAGTAAAGCTAACTAAAACACGCAGCTACATGACACTATAAGACGGGAACTAAAATATAAAATATGTATACAAAACCAAAACAAAACCCACCTGATACACAAGGAGCCAGGGTAACGCATAAAGCCAGCACAACAACAGCGGACAGGCCGGACGCCATGACTGCAGCTCGGACGCTCCCGGAGACGGACAGGAAACTGGACGGGTGGACCGGAGATCGTCTCCTCACTCAGCTGCCTCACTCGGCAGGAGTCTCCGCCCACCGACCTCAGCGAAGATCGTTTAACAGAGAGAAAAAAAGACAGGCTGTCTCACTCGGCCGGAGTCTTGCTGCTTCCTCAATGAGGTTTGATTCTTTGATACTTTTGGCGCGTTACCGCCACCCACTGGTATTTTATATACATATATCCTAGATAGATGGATAGATAGATATATAGATAGATGACTGTATTGATCCCTGGAGGGGAAATGAAGTTGTCATAGCAGCCAGGTTCATAAGAAATGCAATAAAATACTGAGGCATACAGTGAGTGGTTTAAACCCGGCTGTGGGCCTTCTGTGTGGGCTTCGCATTTTCTCCTTGGGCCTGCATGTGTCTGTTTTCACCAAGCACTCAAACTTTCTCCAAAGACATCCGGGTTAGGTTATTTGGTGGCTTTAAATTGGACGTAGGTGTGAGTGTGAGTGGTTGTCTGTTTCTGTCTCTGTGGTTGACTGGTGACCTGTCCAAGATGTCCTCTCGCCCAATGCCAGCTGGGATTGACTCCAGTGACTAGTGCTCTTCACTGCCTAGTGATGAGCTTGACAAAGTGATTTTTCTCACTGGTCTTCCTCTATCTATCTGTCTATCCTCCACCCAGTGCATTGCTAACCTGCAAACAATACTGCAAGCATTTCTCCCTCATAAACAGATAATTCCTCACTAATCCTTTTTCCTAGCTGGCTGAATCTTGAATGCATCTGTGTAGACCTGAACTTTCCACCCATCCTCTGCTGCAAAGATATACATCATTACGTCATTATTGGGAAAATCCAGGCCATGGCAAAAATAACTAACCCTGACATTTGACAAAGCATGTCTTGTGTTTAACCTGTAATCAAACATTGGTTTCATTTTAGATTAATCTTTTTTTCTATTGATCAACCAATCATTTAATCTGTAAAACATAAGAGAAAGTTGCAAAACATGCCCTTTATAATTTCTGAGTCAAGGCTGGATTTATCCTCTGTGGGTCTCTAAGATGTGGTCTTCCATGGACCTCTTCGTTTCTCCCACTTTGTGTGCACTGTAGCCACATTAGTAAGAAAATTTGGAATAGTTTGTTGTTTCTTGATTAAGCATTTATTTGGGACTGTGCACAATACAAGCAAAAGAAAAAATGTGAAATAAAGGCTTAATCACCATATTTTAAATCTGGGCTCCTCAAATAGGATTTTCTCTAAAGATAAATGAGGGTGCCAGTTACCTAGTGTGGTGGTAAAAGGAAATAATGAGAGTAAGACCTCTTCGTTTTTCGCCCTGTCATGTTGACATCATACACAACTTGCCTACCCATCATATCTTTCCTCTTCCTGAGTGGTTGCTCTGAGCTTTACCCCATCATGTGTGTGGTTAGTAAAGAGCCTGCAAACTAAAGATAGATCAGAAGTGCATCTGGTTGCTGAAAGCAAGATAAGGTGGTCTGGTAGTTGACGGATCCAAAGCACCACCCCAATTTTAATTTTATCTTTTTAATTTTATCCTTTCTTTATCACTACTTCCTCTAACTTTGAAAGGACATATTTGTGGGTTTATGGGTGTTTATGTGTGTGTGTGTGTGTGTGTGTGTGTGTGTGTGTGTGTGTGTGTTTAAGAGGAAATAACAGATGACATTATTGGTTTCACATGCTGTATGGGCTCTAACTGATGCATGACCAGATTTGCGTAAATTGCGTAGATTTGAGTAAAAGTTTCAATATAAAAAAGTGAAACTCAGTAAAACAAAAAAAACAAAAAACAACAAAAAAAAATGAAAAGACTGCATTCAAAATGTCAGCGACAGTTACTGTTTTCAGCAAAGGATCAAAATTCTACCAATTAAACCAATAAAACCAATAAAATTGTAATCTGTAAAGTAAGTAGGAATTGTGACTGTATAAAGCCAGCAGACAAAGGTAACAGTCAGAGGCACATTAAGTAGCTAGGTAAACAGGTAGCAGGCACTCATATAGATTTCCCCTCATGAGCAAATTAAAACAAATAAATACACATAACTTCCCAGGCTCACTTGTAAAAATACATATTGCAAATAATCTAAGTGTCACAATATCTAAAGGACAAAAAAACTCAAAGGCAGTATGGCAAAAGTCCAATCCTGCAGCTAAGGCTTTAGGCAAAGAGTGTCAAAGCCTAAAGATATCTGTAGAGGGCAGCAAAACACAATTAGTATCCAGGCTTAGGAGGTCACGTCAGGACAAAATACTTCAGAAATAGATATAGATATCACAGAAGTTTATTCTGTACATCAGTCATCCAGAATAAGTTATTTTCTTCATTATTGCAGGGGGCAATTTGGAAACACTCTTACAGATATGAAATACTCATTTTTGTTTTGCAGAGCACTTTCATGGAGTAATGTCATACAATGGCAATGTGATTTATTGTACGTACCAATGTGTGCTGTTGTAACCTTCATAATTAAAGGAAATAGTATGTCGTATTGTTGATATTGCATGTTCATGTTTCATTCTGTGATCACAATCAACTTTAATGAGGGTACATCATAGACTGTATGAACATAAAACACCTCTAAAACAATTTGAACAACAATTTAAGCATTATTTATGAAGGTGGGGTTTATTGCAGGGCTGTTGACCTGACTGTCAGTGTATCCACTAACACTGAAACTGAGTGTATACTGTCTATGAATAATGAGTTTAACTTTGTATGCCATTGTTTAAATGACAGACTCTAAGTGGAAAAATTCACATTGTGTTACTCTATTGCAAACACTATTTCATGGCTCACTTACAATCATACAAGCAATCACATATTTATGTTTTGATAAACTTTAAGAGTATAGATTTTATTTGCAGTTTATGTTCAAGACTCAAATTCATGTCAGTGCCTCTTTTTCAACACCAGAGGTCACAGTTGCACAGAAAATCTCTCTCCACCACTTGAACTTTTTTAGCAAATCCTGAGTTGAAATTAGTTCGTGTAAAGAACACTGTATTCATTTCACAGAAAATCTCTCTCCACCACTTGAACTTATTTATCAAATCCTGAGTTGAAATTAGTTCATGTAAAGAAAACTGTATTCATTTAAAAACACCCGCCTGTATAAAAGTAAGGCATAAAGGGAGCAATTTGAGCTGCCACTTTTGACATACAGTTGACAGACATGCATTAGTGTCCTTGTGAATTTATAGACAATTTAAAAAAAACAACTAATTAACTTACACTGATTTATATGCAGTATGTGTAGTAAAAAGACAAAACATGCCAGGTATATTTTTCATGTTTAAACATACACAGAGAGAATCCCCTATTAGAGATGAGAGTGTTTGATTACATACATGACTCACGCTTTAGATATACAAATAGAAGCATATTCATTTTAGAGGTTTCCGGGAATAAAGAGCCAAAAGCTTATTACTGTTCTTTTAAGTAGTGAATTCAGTTCTGGAGGAAAAGCTTAGTTAGTTATTTAGCAAATTTCCATTAGTGGATCAAGAATTTTGCATGTGCAAAAATGAAATGAATTAAATAAGCACCATCATCTGGATTATCACAGTAACAAATAATATAAATAAAACATAAAACTAAAATATAAAGTTAGTATGTTCAAAAAATGAGATTAAAACAGTCCAAAAATGATATTTCACAATCAAAAAAATGTGTGTTTCTACATTATGATTACAAAAAACACAAAAAGAAATAATAGTGCCCGTAAACTTAGCACTGAGGCAGTTAGTAGGGTATATTTCCTGTAAAACCTTGAGATGAACTTCTTTAGTCTTGCTTGAAACTAATTTACAGTAAAAGCCAAGCTCTTTTCCAGTTTATGTTTTCAAAATGAAACTTCCAGAAAAACTCTGCTACGCGTGACCAAAGCCAGTATATATTATTATATTATAGACTGTATATAAATTATTATATTAGCATAGACAATACAAAATGCATTACGCAGTTACAGACTGTATATAAATCACTGTATTTACATTATCATTTGTATTTACAGTCCATGCGCGTGACTCACACCAATATCATTACCTGACATGATCTGTGACGTCACTTCTCGCGAGATTTTGATGTGAGCTCATATAAGCGGCGGCACGTCCGCGTCCTTCTCCGTTCGTCCTCAGTGCAGGATAACGAGGCGGCTCTCTCCTCCACCTCGCTCTTAAAACCGAGCAACAACTCCCGAGCGCGACTCCAGAGTAGCTTCGACGCACACAACGCGACCGAGAAGAAGTTCTGTGAAGTTTTTTTTAAAGAGGTAAGAGTCGCTTTAAGTCACCTCCCAGCTTCTGGTCGTGGCTAATGTTAGCAGCCGTGCTAACGTTAGTCTCAGTCAACCGGCAAAGATCATGAGCTTAAGGGAGAAGGTTAAGGCGAGGTCTCTCTTCACATTAACCACAGTTGACTGAATTATTATAACATTAACATCAGAGATAAGCCGTGACTTTTGCTCTGTTAATGTTTTATTACCATTTAATGCCTCGCGACTCACCTCCTAACACCACTTCAAAGGGCTCGTGAGGGCTGCATAACCAAAATGATCAAACCTGCAGGAGGTTTGTGTCAACATCATGATTTAAATGTAAAATGTACAACGTGTGACAGCAGTGGAGATTTAGCCTGTTTCAGAAGACACTTATTATTATCATTATTATTATCTTTTTATTATCTTATTAGAGGGTAAAAAACACAAAATGCGATCACACATATAATCAAAATGACCTTTTTAAATACCTTGTTGAGTTTTATTTTGATATAATATTAGTCACAACATTGTGTAAGTGTTGTGTTTTCTTTTTTTTTTTACTGACTGATTCCCCCTTTCCTGGAAGTTAAAGGGGTGGGAGTCTTGGAGTGACTTCTCTTTCGAGGAATGTGTGGAGGCGGTTTCAGCTGGGTGAATGGGGCTCATGACTTTTGGGGTAGATAGAAACTGTGTGATTTTCTTTTTTACGCAATGAGATTTATTGGGTTTTTTAAAAAACAGTTCACGTTCAGACACCTGTTGCAATGACCCCAGCTGGTCACTCAGTTGAGGAAATGTGATTTTGTGATCTGATAATTTCCTTTTTAAAAAGATGTGTAAGCAAACCATTAAACTCGTTAAACAAGTTAAACTCACAAGGGGAAACACGCAAAGGGAAAAAAAAAAACATCTGCAATGATAACAACAAGGTGTTTGATAGAAAAGCTCAACTTAAACATTATAAATGATTTGACTTTCAAAATAGAAGTTTTACTAAATACAACACAAGATCCACTTACCAGCCACCTATGCGCCCATTGTTATTGAGTTGTTGAATGTGAAAACATATTGATTTTATTTCAGATTAAAGAGGAAAATAATCTGTCCTTTAGATTTTGGGGTGTTCTGTGCCTCTTTTATGCAAAACAGGTACACAGACAGAGGTGTCTGACCTGTCCACAGCATAAGTTTCATTAAGTTTCAACTCTCTCATTTAGACCTCTGGACAATCATCACCACTGCTGACGATGGATGTGATCATACGCCGCTGTCCATTCTTGGCTCGTGTGCCGCAGACGTTCCTCCAGCAGACCAAGAAGTCTCTGGTGGGTTACGCCCAGCGATGCCCCATCATGATGGAGCTGGCCTCTAAGCCCATGGCTCCATCAATGGCACGGGCCCTCTGCTCCTCCTCCTCGTCTTCCTCCTACCAGAAGACTGAGGACACCTTGACTGCCGGTGAAGGTGAGGGCGACATGAAGAAGTAGATGAATCATATCGAGTGAAATGTCCCAGTGAATGTAATGGCAGTAGTATTGCTGTGTATGATATTGTTTATAGGATGTTGAAATTGTATTTCGTCCACATGCAGGCTCAAAACAGCAAGGCGAGTCCAAGCTGCCTGCTGGCCACCCTATGCCACCCTCAGGCCAGGCGGCGGCCTCCAAATGCCCTTTCCTGGCTGCTGAGATGGGCCTGAAGAACAGCAGCGTGGTCCGCCAGGTTGGCATAGAGTACCAAGAGGATGTTCAGGAAGTCCACACTGTCCAGAAAGGTAAGAGTTGTAGAGAAAATGATCAGACCGCACTGTTTTGTTCCACTATTTTGTACATAGTTTGACACAATTTTCTTTTTGTTCTCTCTTCACCTTCTTTAGAAGTGTCCCCCGCCCAGCTGAAGAAGGAAAGTGAAGGGGAGCAGATTAATCTAATGAGG
The DNA here is from genome assembly GCA_023238725.1 of Scortum barcoo. Classification (NCBI taxonomy): domain Eukaryota; kingdom Metazoa; phylum Chordata; class Actinopteri; order Centrarchiformes; family Terapontidae; genus Scortum; species Scortum barcoo. The sequence goes on from CM041537.1 coordinate 12,242,236, forward strand.
ACTCTCCTGAAACAGCGACCTAAGAGGGTCTCCCACTTGCTGCAGGACAACATGCCAGGCAGTAGTAAGTTCTATTTGGGTGCCCTTACAACATTTCATGATGTCTGAATGATAAAGTTGTTAAGATACCAGATTGTTCTCAAAGACTGATCATATGAGCAACAATTTTACACTCCTATTTTAATTTAATTACTAATGAGTCAGTTTAAGGTCTGTAGATCTGTATGTTGTGTTTGAGTAAGGTGAACTCAGACTTTCATCACATCAGGTCATTGCTTCATCTGTCACAATGCAAGCCACATTAAGCAAGCTTTGTTTTCCCTTTTTTTTTTCAGTGTCCCGCTTCCATTACGATGACTTTTTTGAGAAGAAGATAGTGGAGAAGAAGACCGACCACACGTACCGCGTGTTTAAAACGGTGAACCGTCTGGCCAACGAGTTCCCCATGGCCGATGACTTTACCGGCTCTTTGGAGGAAAAGCGGGGAGTGTCTGTTTGGTGCAGCAACGACTACCTGGGCATGAGCCGACACCCACGGGTTGTGCAGTCCATCATGTGAGTACTGGAGTTGTTTGTGTGTTGTGTAGGGAAAAACCACACTTGAGTCATTCCCTTGAGTCAGCACTTGTTTACAGGCATTGAGACAAATATTTGTCTTGGCTGTGTACATCTTCTTTTGACTTAAAGTGCATTCAGAGAGACGCAGCATGTAATAACTGAATACAACCTGATACCCGTGGGTGGGACCGGTGAGCCAGTCTTGTGTGTGTGTGTGTGTGTGTGTAGAGCATTAGTTGGCCATAGTTTACACTCAAAACCCAAGGGCCCCAATGATGTAAGATGTTTTTCTTCTTTACCTTTTAAACTAGTTTGAGCTTGCCCAGCTCTCTAATTCCCTGTACTACAGAGTAACACCTAATACTTTAATTATTTAAATGTTTCCATTTCTCTTAGTCTTACCCATTGTTAAGATTTCAACTGATAAAAGTGTACACCATCTTTGCTGTGCAGCTTCAAAAAGCAGACAAGATAAAACAAATTTGTCTTCTCTTTCCAGGGATACTTTGCAAAAGCACGGGTCAGGGGCGGGAGGCACCAGGAATATCTCTGGGACCAGTAAATTCCACGTGGAACTGGAACAAGAACTGGCTGACCTTCATAACAAGGACGCCGCTCTGCTCTTCACCTCCTGCTTTGTCGCCAATGACTCCACCCTCTTCACACTCGCTAAGATGCTGCCTGGTACACAAAAAACCTTGTACATTTACAATAAAACCATCATGTATTTAGCTTTATAATCAGTCATTATGATATTTTTGCATTGAATGAAGTAAATACAATGCAATCTCGGTTTTAAACCTATTCCATTCTCACTTGCTCTCTTTCCTTTGAACTGTTTTAGGTTGTGAGATCTACTCTGATGCAGGCAATCACGCCTCAATGATCCAGGGTATCAGGAACAGTGGCGCTAAGAAATTCATTTTCCGCCACAATGATGTCGCCCATCTCCGAGAGTGTCTACAGAAGGGAGACCCCTCAAAACCCAAGATCGTGGCCTTTGAGACTGTTCATTCCATGGATGGTTAGTTTGGGATGGTCCCTACTTCTTTTTTTAAAAACCTGTTATTTTGCATTTTGCACATCAATTGTCATGGAAATGTGAGTAATCACTGAGCTGGCAGGAATGATATATGTTACATGTTTGCTATAAGAAGCAGAATTTGATTCAGTTGAGCTCTTTAATAGTTATATAGAAACGGACATGTACTTTATGGCTGAGGTCAGACTTCAGTGACGTGTTTTGTGCCTGTAGTTTGGTTGGTGGTTTAACTTTCTTTTTTTTTTTTTGTCCGTCTTTCTATTGTCACAGGTGCTGTGTGTCCGCTGGAGGAGATGTGCGACGTGGCCCACGAGTTTGGTGCCATCACCTTCGTAGATGAGGTCCACGCCGTGGGCTTGTATGGCGCCAGAGGAGGGGGTATCGGAGACAGGGATGGCGTCATGCACAAGATAGATATCGTCTCTGGGACACTAGGTCAGCATGTGATCTCTACTAATAACACTGCTGATTATGTTCTACCCAGTGTTTTAACTTTAAAGCCATGCCAAAATGGTCTTGAGTCAATTACAACTCATGTACATGTACAATTAATAGTTCACATAAAGGGCTAGGTGTGTCAGTATACTTATCTTTAGGTTTCTAGTTTGCCTCATTTTTCATTTATACATTTTTATGAAACCACTCCCATCTAGCGGGAATCTCGTAGCTCTGTTTTGTTGTTGTACTCCAGATCAGGCCTCATCTGCGTCACCCAATATGCTAGAAAGCTTAAAAAAGCTGGAGCAGCTCTGCTGTTGCTAGGAGACTGGGGGCTCTTGTTGCGCTCTTATTGAATTACTCCCTGTGTCTGTGTGTCACTGTCAACCTGAGGGGACAATTATTTCTAACTCGGAGCTCGACATCCCCCTGAACTCCTGCAGCTGCCATTTCGGGATAATCTAGTTTGTAGAGATTGCAGTGGAAGACACTGAGCATAATGTAGCCAGTGTTTTTAAATGTTTATTTGTACGATGCAAATGATGCTGGTGGAGCAACAAGCTCAACTAAACAATAGCCACGTCACGTCTTCTTCCAGGCAAGGCCTTCGGGTGTGTGGGTGGCTACATCGCGAGCACCGCTGCTTTGGTGGACACGGTGCGCTCCTACGCTGCCGGCTTCATCTTTACCACCTCTCTACCGCCGATGCTGTTGGCTGGAGCCAGACAGTCCATCCAGGTGTTGAAAGGAGAAGAGGGCCGTGCGCTGAGACGTAAACATCAGCGCAACGTCAAGCTGCTCAGGCAAATGTTGATGGACTCGGGGCTGCCTGTGGTGCACTGCCCCAGCCACATCATCCCAGTCAGGGTAATTTATGGCCCAGTTTACTGCCTGATTACATGGAATTTGACAAACATAAAATATACAAAGAAAAATATACCTCCATTCTAATCATTGTGTGTGTTTATTCTTTAGGTATCAGATGCAGAGAAAAACACAGAGGTGTGTGATATCATGATGAGTCGCCACAACATCTACGTGCAGGCCATCAACTATCCCACTGTTGCCAGGGGAGAAGAGCTTCTGCGCATCGCCCCAACACCTCACCACACCCCTGAGATGATGAAATACTTTGTTGGTAAGAAGTTGTCTTAATGTGATTCAATAAAAAAAAAAAAGTAAATTGTGTCCTTTGTGTTTCTGTTTATCTTGCTGGAGATAAAACTTCCCCTCACATGTTTTCATAGATCCTCTTTATTTAAAAAAAGTATACATAGATTTCCTCATGGTTAACCCACTCCTGAAAGAATTAAAGTCCAAGTTCTTTGGTTGCTCAGACAATTTGGACTCAGTGAGACAGCAGCTTGAAACTTTAACTGACTCTTATCTTTTTGTTTTCCCTTTACAGAGAGGCTTGTGCATACATGGAAGGAGGTGGGCCTGGAGCTGAAGCCCCACTCCTCAGCAGAGTGCACCTTCTGCCAGCAGCCGCTGCACTTTGAGCTGATGAGCGAGCGAGAAAAGTCTTACTTCAGTGGCCTCAGCCACCCCATCTCAGCCTGCGCATAACACTAATCATCACTGCAGGCTGGAGACGGCACATACATTCAGCACCCATTCCTCTGTCACTGTCATAGAATGTATTAATTATCTTTGATCAGTCCTCCTACGCATATATTATTTAAAATATTCTATGTCCAGATGTTCTATATGCTCAAAATAAAAGGAAGGAAAGGAAGTTTCTTTGTCTGACATTTCTTTCTTGAGTTTTATAAAGTAAATCCTGAATCTGCTGATTTTATAAGGAACCAGGAATAAGAAGAGGAAATACACTTCTGCAAAACCTCCAGACTACACATATGCAGCTTGATACTTGTTTTATAGTAGTTCATACAAGGAAATGTAAAAACACATTTTAAAATGTGTGCAGATAGGTGCACTAGTAACATAATTTGAATTTCTTTAAATTATTTATTTTTTCAATGTGCTGGTGATTCCATGACAGCAAAGTGTATTTATTGAGTGACCTAGGGCTGTCTGTCACATTATGCTATCATGACAAGTCACATAAGTAGCACTTAGGAGGAAGACTCACTGAAGGCTCTTCTGAGGCTATGAAAATAGGTCACAACAATTCAATGGATGAAAAAAAGCAAAATCTTTGTAGCACTGGTCACTGTGAGTAACCTAATTATTTTGATCCACTGGCCTACTTGTGCTTTGGAAAAATGTAGGACATTGGAAGATGTTGTTTGGTACAGATGAACACCTAGAAGAGATGTAATTATTGTAACAAATTAGGAATGAATCTACTTGTCACTTAATTTACTTAAATACTTTTAAATATAATTAAATGAAATGGTGAGTTATGTGTAGCACTATGTATAATCTACATATAAGTGGTCTCTATTTTAACAAATGATTATCCTGTTACACATGCTTTATTCTCAGAAAGATGTGTTTGGGAGATAACATATGAATCCAGGGTATATACAGTTTTGTGAATGTTACAGTTATGTAAAACATAATAGTATCATTTAATGACACCAAATACAAGAGATTGCACCATTGTGCCATTTTATCAGGTGAAATCTTATATTGAAGGAGACCCACTAACCCACTGTCCTGTAAAATCAGATAGAGATGACATAAATGTTGTTGTGAGTCTGTGAGGTGACCCAGATTCACAAAATAAAAGAGGTCACAGTGGTCACAGCCAGACAAGGACCTACACGTAAACACACATCCTCATAATCCATCACATCTACTCATGCAGCTCATGTTCCCCGTGGTCGCATAATGACACAGACTGGACCGAAATCACCTGAATCACTTTTTCACCACTTCGTTCACTTTTCATTAAACACGACGCACATATGTGAGGATCCGTAGCTCTCATTGCAGTTTAAAGCGGACGTTTTCTGAATTCTAACTGTTTCACAAGCATACAGGTGTTGTAAAAGCCACAGTTGCCCCACAAGAGGCAGGACTACTCTGACAAAAATGGAAGTGAGAAATATATTTAGCTGTTACAAAGAATTGATGTTGCCACTGTTTTGTGTAAATAAAGACACTTCCACTTTTGAGCTGACTTTACACCACACATGACCCGTCTGCAACATCACACGCACAAAAAATGACTTTATATCACAAAAATCCCACGTCTCAATAGCTCGTTACATTGGGAAGCTATCATTTATATGTTAACTTTGAAATATGGGATACGGAAAATATAAGTTGGTGTCAAAAATGTGTTTGATATCAGCAACACTGACATTGTATACCAACTAAAGCTGTCAGTTTAATCCAGAGCCACCAAAATATTGCTCATGAGTGCACTGTGTTGTGTAGACTGTTTGTCTCTTTGATTAATTGTGGCTTCAGCTGTTAGAGAGGATTGTTAATGGCAGCAGAAACAGGGCATAAGAGCTTTGCGGTAACCATATCTTGAGATTAGAGAAGCTAGATGTGTGTATTTCTTCACTGTCCATCATCTGAAGACATACAGTGGTGCAATGAACAGTTTGGTCTTAGAGGAGAGTTTATCTGAGGCCAGAAGGACTAAAATGGTGTTTGAAATGCTCAAACGAACTTTTTAGGTTATACAATATTCCAGTCTGCCATTTTGTAGGTGTCTGAGCATTTGTAGTGCAGTCTGACGCAAGTGCAGTCTGACGCAAGAGCATGATTTCAAATTCACAAGCAGTTCATGTGGATATTGATATGGATATTGCATAAAAAAGTAATTCTGGTGACAAAAGCTCCCATGTGGCACGCCGGGAAGTGATTATGAGGATGAGTAAATGTGAAAGAAACACTTGACGTCTTTGGTGCAAGGTAATGATAGCAGTTAGTTTCCGAATTACACTCAAATATGAGTGTAATGATGATGGGTATGTTTACTATAATGTAAGCCTGTACAGTAACAGCAAGCACAGTATGGCTTTATATTTTTTTATATTCTGAGACTTACAGTATTCACCATGATGGCAGCATTAAGTAGCAACCAAACAAGCCAAGATTATTGATTTAATATCAATAATTTAAAAAAATATCAGTAAATTGAGATTATCCAGTTGGGACCATGCAAACAGACAACCAACAACAATGGCTGAACAAATCTTCCAAAAAGAGAAACACCATAGTGGCACCACATAGACACAAGTGACTCCAGTGTTTAATCATTTCAAAGCCATCAAAAGCCAATCACAAGAAGACAAGACAAAGACTGATGTTCTGCCTCAGGAACAGTCTGTGACACTATCGAAGAAAGACCGTCGAAACTACATTAATGAAACTCACAAACAAGAATAAAACATAAATTAAGTGCAGTCACTGTCTACGGGTTGTTTGATTAGTGATAATGCACATTATAATCTGTCAATATTAAACCAGACTCTGTCGTGCTGGTAAAGCAAACAAGAGTTTGTGCAATGAGAACAGTGTGTAGGGCAGAGTAGATAGCTTGGCCATATTTAACACAGTATCTTCTGGCTAATTCACTCCTAGCTATTTTTATACCCTCAAGTATGTGACTCACCTCATTCCCACTACACACACACACATATAAACATACAAAAATAAGCTCACACGTGCAAATGCCCGTGTTTATGATTCAAAGGGCGCTCATACAATCTGTGCAGTAAAAAGCAGGGTGGTACTCTCGAGGCTGTACTGAAAAGTGCTGAAGAGTGCAAGAATGAAAATGAGTTAAAATAAAGAATTTCAAAAGGGTACATGACTTATAAAGTTTGTATCGGCGCCGTGTGTAGCCAGACTGTGCCTATTTTCAGTATATAAAAAGGCAAAATGTGCATCTGTCACAGTGAAACACAGTGTGTGTGTGAGAGAGAGAGAGAGAGAGAGTTGTTTGCTTCGTGTGTGATCTCCCTGACCCCACTGGCTGGCTGCATGCGCCTCACCCCTATCCAGCATTGCCATGACTACTGAGTGCTGCGTGGCTGCCAAACTCTCAGGATCCAGACAAACACAAGGAGAGATTAAACCTGCAGCAGACTCCCAGCTGAGGCTGAAAGAGTCAGAAACTTCCTCCAGTGAATTATTCAGTTCGCCTGCATGGTAACAGCACTTTGGAAACCTCACGATGGGAAACCAGTCAGCTATTCACCCAAAAGGAACATCCGTCATTGTTGTAGGAAATATTCAGGATGTGTATTCAGTGAGATTTTTGCAGACACACTTAAGAGTCACCAGATATTTTACTGACCCAGCAGGAACCAGTTGTACTTTTTGCATAGTTAGCATGTTTAATAAATCACTGAATTGTGACTGATTGACTGGGTTAGCTTAGCCTATTTGGGTATTTCTAACTCATAATAAACTGCATAAACACTACTGTACTAATTCTGAAATACATGCAATTATTAATGTTTGGTGAGGATGTAAAAACAAAGAAAGTCAAATGTACATTCGGCTGTCAAGTTTAATGTACAATCTTTGGCCTTCTAAACTATTTTTGGAAGTTATGCTTGTTGGTGAAGCTACACAGTTAATTCCTTTTAAGTGAAAAGTACAACAGATATTTCCTTTGCTTCCAATTTACACAACCATAGACTAAACCAAACCTCGGAGACTTCAGTTTTCCTTTGGTTGTACCCTGCAGCAAGACTGTCAAACAAAATTGATTCCAGTTAATGTCATCAGCAGGGATGAATATAACCGAACAATGGATCTGTGTGTTTCTATTACTGCAGACACAGAAAGGAACAAAGAAATAAAGGAAAATCCCTGACATGCATCTGGTCAGGCAAGAGACAAATATTTTAAAATCCAGTCAGTGCTCATTCTCGTTATTTTTACCAGCCTTCAGATTTGATCGGTCTCGTGACTACTAAGAAATCAAGCTGATTGCTCGACTATCGCTGTCTGTTATCTCTTTTCAAAAAGGTCACTTCCTCATTTTACAGAGTGCGGGATGTGTGGAGACAAACAGGTGACATTTAACTGGTTAAACAGCCCAGAGAGTGTGGTGTGTCACTGCCTTCTGCACATACGTTTTTAATACATACACACAGCAAAGTGTTTTGTGCTGATGAGAACTCCGTCTGTCAGCTTGTCATCATGTGTCTCTGTGGCTGTCTGGTATGAAAACTGATTAAAACGGCATTGAATTTCAATGTTATAAGCATTCCTCTGTGTTTTCAGGGAGAGACCCTTGTTGCAGCTGGGTCTTTGCAAACAATGCGTTCATTATTAGAACTGCAGTGTCACCTCCCAAGTTTGGTTTCCTTTGAAATGAAACTCGATAATTTCATCCATGACTGGCTTTTATAGACTCAGAATAGACAGAGGTGTTACTTTACTGGGGTCACGGTCTTTTAAAGATGCAGGATGTGTGTTAAGGGAGGCAGAGAGTCCCAAACAACATCAACTCAAGAAAAATAAAAATGAAAAGTGATGCAAAAGCTGATTGTTGGTGTTATTTCGACTTTCCACAATTCAAGGAAAGACTTTGAAATGACGATGTCGAAATGACTGCGCTTTCTGTCTTAATGACATGATCTAAAAGATAAAACAAAGGAATTGTTTACATATGAATGATCTTTTTTATCCGGTCTCATGCATTGACCTCGTTATCTGCTTTACTGTTGCCTCCGAGTCCAGAAAACTGCAGGTCCTCTGGGCCTCCAGGAATGTTCCCACGTGACTGATTCACCATTTCAACTCATCTAAAAGGTGAAGAGCACTTGTGCCTGCATGAATGTGTGCCCGCAAACATATAAAGAAAGATGCCTCAAGTGTATGCAAGGTCTGAAAAATGCCACCGCTGGGAGACAGACTGTCTACTAAATAATCAATACAATAAATCACAAATAAGACTCTGTGACTTTCTTATAGGATGTCATTGACTCCATTAGGTCATATTTGAACAGAGAGAGCTGTGAGTTACTGAAACACTCAGTGATTCAGCCCCATATGAATGCACTAACACGGACCACCACGCAAAAGCGGTTATTGCACAATTATTCTGTTGCGGTCAAAATGAATACAATAGGCTGATCTTTTCTTGCAACACAGCAGCAAAGAATGACAAAAAAAACCCCAAAATCGTCGGGAAGCTGTAATTAAGACTTCCTGTTTTAGTTAAAGTGACGTTCTCTGGAAATTCCTCCGGAGCTTGACGCAGGTACAGCGAGTTGGATGTACTGCGGTATTCCTTCTGTGTGAATATTATGTCCGGATAATAAATTTACAGTTATGTGGGGAGTTTCACATCTGCCAGCAATCTGTTTATTCTCACATTATATTCTTTGTTTGCTCAATGGTTATTTCCTACAAGACTTGTGATGATTTTAAGGAAATACTAGTGCAGTTCTTATCAGGCGCAGCTTACAAGGAAGTGCACTCACATGCTGTGTTTATTTAGTGGGAGTCCTTATATGATCGAAGAAGTTTCCTCTATGGCTTACTGGAGCATGAGGTCAAACAGGGATAAAGCATCTCGTGGCTAATGGGCCTCAAATATCAACCCTGACTGGATTGCTGGAAGAATGAGGTGCAATTATCTGCCTCACACGCTCTCATTCCCCAGTTTAACTTGTTGAGCGATGGCTATCATGATGTGTGCAGCTTTTTCAAGGCTCAAAGGCTGCAAGTAATATGACTGTTTTGAAAACCATCACAGCCCGCAGCATACAGCCCGCAGCATAAAGAAGAATAAATAATGGCATCACTGGTTTTAAAAGAAAATTTTACTTGACAATGCTGTATTTAACAGGTTATTACGTTATTATATTAACAGCAATTATCTATTAAATTCCTAGTAAGTGTCCTGGAAAGAACCAAGAGTCCTAGATTAAATCAAGAATCAAGAATCTTTATTGTCATCATTTTTTCACATAATGAAATTAAGATTGGTGACTTACAGCTTTAAACATAAATATATGTAAAAATATGTAATATGTACATAAATATCTAGAGATTTAAAGTTGTAGCAGCAATGTACAGTAGGGGGTGGGTCAGTTGGAGAAGAAGAAGCATTAAAGAAGAATTAAAGAAGCAAATGTAATTGATTATTTGGCAGGTCATAAATTAAACATGGTATCTATTCTCCTCATGATTAGCAGCATATTAGCTCTTTCTATGAGACTTCTTGGACCTTACGAAGGAAGTGTTCAGAAATCATGGAGCCAAAAAAGAAAGAACATAAATACTTTGACAGCTCATTGTGTAACCCTGAACAATGATCTGAGTATTGATTTCAGTGCATCAGGAGTTTGTTGGATCACACTGGCCTTGCTTCACAGTCATGGACATCGACGTGACTGGCCAATGTCCAGGCCCACCAGCTGGACATTCCTCTCCTCTCATGGCCTTTCAAGTCTCCCTGTCCTTGTGTTAGACACACACACCTACAAGGTCATGTTACAGATTAGAGCAAAGTGAGCAAAGTAGCAATAATGGTATTAATATTATTATTATCAGCATTATTATTATACCAGTTATTATCATAGGTTGACAAAATACATGTTTATGTTTCCGCTGACTTTCTCTAACAGTGACCTTGGATATTTTAGTCGTCCAAGGTTGAGTCCTTGTTCTTTCTTTATAGTAGCAGTAGTAACTGTATTCTTGGAGAAATTGTCAGTATCTTCCATATTTGTTTGAAACCTTCACTCTCAGACTTCCGGCGCCCACACCCGCCTGAAGCCACACCAGGAACAAGGAAGTGTAAAGGTAACATATCAGTATCACCATCAAATGTCACTCCCTCCATCAGAGAAGCGGTCTTTCCAGATTTCTGGAAACCTCACAGTCTTCAGTTCTTGTCAGACTTCCTTGTTATTTTTCCAGTCAGATTTATTTTGGTAAACAAAAATATGATTATATTTAGTCCCACCCCTAAAAACCATAACAATTTGGAGTTCTAGGAAAAAGCTATTAAACTATTCACTACACTCTTAGCTCTTAAACCAACCTAATCAGATTTTAAAAGAAAAAGTGGATCATTTTTTAAGTGGATACAATTGAAAACAACCAGTAGGCAGAGAGCAGCTGGCCATTTTATCCTATGGTCTTTCTGTGTTTCTGTAAAGATCTATATTTTTTTCAAATGCAAGTAAGCAATAAAATCATGATCCGTGTTTTGTGTGATTACATGTCTTCAGTGAAAGGGATATAGACAACATTACAACAATGCTCTCGCTCACATGTGCGTGACACAAAATGCTCATAAAAGGATAACAGCCAAAGTGTGCAGAGTCTTGCATGAGGTCACTAATTCCTTTTCCTCTCTGCAAGCCAAGCAACATGCCTTTTTTTTATTTTTTTTGTACTGTTAGCCTGCTGATAGAAAGAAGTTTGATGAAACAAGTCTGTTATGTAATACAAACTCCACAATAGCCCAGGAAACTGCAGTAGCATTATAACTGTCATGTTCTGTCTGGGCATGCTTGCCAGCTTGTTGCTACACCATGCAGGTAAAAGGGTAATGGGTAAATAATTGGAAGATGTACTGAACCCTTACCTTCATGGGTAAAGGTAACTAAGAGTAAAGGTGCCATTAGAGCAGTTAAAAGATTGATTTTTCTGCATGATGACTTCCTTTTACAACTTTGTCTGTCTCCTTTTATCTAAGTGCAAGTGACTGAATATCCTATTAGAGGAGAGCTGTATCTGTATGGGCAGAGTATGGGTATTGTTCACTTAACAGCGCGCTGTCAGAGGAACAAAAACAAGGATGTCAGTGTGTTTTTTCCTCCATTCCTTCTTAGAAATCATCACAGAGATAAGAATACATTCAGGAAGGGCAAAGCGCAGCTGCACAGTGCAGGTTTTGGACTGCAAATGAACTTTCTTTTTCTTTAACTTTCTAGCATTTCTGTAGTCAGTATATGTTAGTGTGTTTTTCATGTCTTTAGAAGCTCCAGTTGTGGGAATGAGACACTTCTGGAACCAAAACTCATGCATATTGGAATTAGTCACTGGACTGAAATAGCTTTAATACACAGAGCAAGATTTGATACACAGAGCAAACAAGTATATGTATAAGCCTACATTTACCTGCAGTAATTTCTAATAATAAAGTCAAACAAAATCTAGTTTAAGCGTATAATACTACATTATAAACGAGTCAGATTCATTTAGTTTATTTTTTGGCAGTTTTGTCAGTTTTAGCACATGCACGTAACAAAGAATTTGTGTTCATTGACCTTAAACAGAGTGATTCTGCCCTTTTGCACTATTGGTTCCCCTGTCAGATTTCCATTTCTTTGTCTGCACAAAGTTTGAATTTTTACATCTGTGTATACATGCCAGGGGGGTTCTCGCAGTATTCTGGGTAATGTTAATTAACTTCCTTATTATTTTAACTGTGAGCTCTGAGCCTGTGTGTGAGACTTGAATTAATCACAAGTGTGGTTCTTTCACACTGAAAAGTAATTTGATCTTTGGACACTGTCCTGTTAAAGAATGCATAAAAGATCTACATGCCTTTGAATGTTACTTTTTTTTACTTTATCCAAAATCCAGTGCAAGAAATTACTGAGACTCACCTTTTCACATTTGGAATGACACCAAACAGTATATGTGAAGGTTCACATGACAGGTGAAAACAGGAAAGCATCAAACACAATGATCAAACCTGCTCTCCACTTCATCTTTTAGAGTGCTGACATTTTCATGAACACTTGAATTAATTAAGAAGATATTACCTTTGCTTGAAGTCAAATCAGGTCAAATGTATTGCCTCTGTTGCCAAGTACATTTCACTTACAGTCCACACCTAAGTAAATAAATCCTTTATTCACGCCCTTCAAACTAAAAGCTCTGCTGTAAGTGCATTAGCATTAATAATCACAAAAAGACAACAAACTTTGACAACAACTATGTGCGTGACTCTGCACTTAGAGGGAGGATTTTCAAAGGTCGCACATTAAGAAAATATTGCATAATTCTTTGTGTACTCTAATGTGTGTTTGTAGGAAACACGCATCTATAGATTTTCTGAAGGTTCTTCTTCTTTTGCACTGGAGACAAGCCATGTGACAACAATGCAAACATACAGCTCTGTGGTGTTGGATCTATGAGCCTTCACATTTCCTCCTTCGTGAGTGAGTTGTTTCTCTTTTGTCTCCAAAAATAAACCATAAGTGGTCTGAAGCCCTGCCAGATGCTCATGCCTTTAAGTCGTGGAACAATGGAGTGAAATTTCCACCTCTGAGGTTGTCCGTCTCTAAGCGAGTTGACAAAGCAGAGGCGCTTCTTTAAAAACCTGAGGAAGAGTGATGTTGTGGAACGCGTCTCTCGCCACAATAATCCACACTGTGAAAATCTTTTGTAAATGACACTGTGAGAAACTTTTTGATTTATCTTGCATTCTGTCATCAGTACACATTCACATGACATATCTGGTTTCACACTGATTATTCCAAAGTGAGGTAAGTTGTTGTGAAATCGCTTTCTATTATCAGTCGGAAGCATTACGTCAGCCTCACGGGGTTAGAATAATGGCAGCATTTTGGTTTTATGTCATATTTTTGTTAAATCTGTAGCAGAAAATACAATGAATGAAGAATTACAACTTTTACATCCAAATAGCCTCTTTTAATTTAAGTTTTTTAATGTAATGAGTGATTTTAATGATCTTTGGGCCACTTTTAACTCAAAGTCCACTGTATTCTTTAACCACACATCATATCTGTAACTGTATCTTAGATCATTTTGAAACATATGAAACCCTATGATCATTAATACAGATAATTAATAGGATAAGATATTTCATTCTCTATATATTACATACTACTAATAAAAACAATTGTCCCGACTATTACATGGATTATGGTGAAGATTGGCGCTAGTGCTGATGCTCCCCTTGGGAAGATTTTGTGGCTTTTCCATCTTTTTGAGTGGGCTTGGACGTTTGTGCTGTGACCTTATATAAGGTGTACTGTCAGTCTTGGCCCTACTGTTTTGATCTGTTGTGTAATAAAATATTATATTTTCTATATTGTAAAACAAAACACTGATAAATAAAATGAAGACATAATTAACAAACAAGCACCCGTCTTGATGGGCATTAGATGACAGATAAATATACATTTTATTCCTGTATGTTTGAAACTGAGATAGCAAGATTAAAATATATATATGTAGATGGCTACCCACAACTGAAAGTAAAAAAAAAAGTGAAATGAAATAAAATGAAGTAGATAAGCATTTATTATGAAGTTACTACAGCTCAGCAAAGTCTTAATTACCCTACAGCTTAGCAACAATCAAAAATATTAAAAACTTAAATAAAGTAGTGCATAAACACCATACAGTAATGTCTCTTTATGTTTTATCAAACAAACTTTTTAGCTCACAACTCAATAGGGGTCAGTCCTGAGATCATGTATGCATCCGATGTACCAAACTGGAGTGAAACAAGAAAATAACCAAAAAATTGGTTATTAAAGCACAAGGTCTCACTCTCTATACAGTGTATTAATCAACAACAGTAGGAGTTTGCTTTGAAATAGGCCAGAGATAGTCTATCTTCCTGCTTCCGGTCTTCGGTCTCAGTTTAACACATCACACAGTTTCTTCTCTTCTGTAATGAACTGAGTAACCTTCACGCTATTAACTTCAATGCAGTACACTATTAAAAATCCCATGCATCCTGATGAAAGTTGACCGTATTTGGAGATACGATTGGAGCCTTTTACAGGTTTAATTGCAGCCATAAATGACTCAACGGCTCAGATAAAGTAAATAACATTGAAAACATCCTCTCTTCCTCAGAAGAGAGGATGTGTGATGTATTTTCAGTAAAGTAAATTCTGCTTCTAAACAACAAGCACGCCGACAATGACACAGATACTTGTAACCTTGGACAACGTGCTGTAAACCTGTTTGAGTGTGAAACACCTGGGCGTGCTAATTAATTACAACCCTACACACCTTTTACAGCCACTGCATGAGTCATCAGTTGTGAGAAGGATTCCAGTTCATTCATCTGTTTATCTTCCTCCTTCCGTCTCCTTGTATTCCTCGCTGACTGGAAACAAGTGGTTTTACATGAACTACAATAACCCAACAATAAATCTGTGCAGGGCACAGAAAGTATACAGTTACAGAGTTCTTGACACAAGACAACGACAGGAACATGAATACTTGAACAAGGTCAACGATCTGGCAACGAAGACAGGGGCAGACACAGACAATATATACACCATGAGGTAATGGGGAACAGGAGGAAACAATCAGGGCGGGGCAGACAATCACAAACAATGGCGTGAAGTTAATTGACCTGAAACGAGAGGGAAGATTAGTCTTTCAAAATCAAACAGACATGCCAGAACAAGGAAACAGAAACATGACAGACATGACAACTTAACAGACATGACAAGACTTCACAGGCTTTTAATATTCTGCTAAAAGCCTGACACATACCGCCAAAAGAAATAACAAATATAATACATTTTAGATTATAATAAAGTTAATATAATTTTATAGATAAATGGGCTCTTGGGTTACCAAGTGCGGCCTGTTTTTTTGTGGCTACGTCCCAAAACAGACACATGACTGCATAGTGTGAAAATAATATGAAAACAACATAATTACAGCCAGTCATACAGTACAACTATGGTGTAGGAAAAGAACTTATGATAGCATTTTGCTGTATGAACTGTTGGCAGTTACCCTCCAGCTGAAATGACTCACAGGGGATTTGGTTAAAGAAAGGGTTCGTGCTGACGCTGAACAGGTCAACACAATGGGTTATTTCTTGAGTGAATTACCCTTGAAATACCACACTTGAACATTCGAATTGGTTTTTTGTCTAGGTGTTTTTTTGTGTGCTCCTTCCACCTCTTTCCATTGTCAGACATGCATATTGTATTCTGAATTACGATATCTTAAGACCTCTCTTATTGGCAGTATGCCCGGCCATATCATGTAAAACAAACAATATTACTCTTTGGGTGAAATGGCATGTGACCTTAATTCAACGAGGTAAGGGGTGAGAAGGAGTCATATTATTTAATGAATCATTTACTATTACTTATTTAACGCTTTAAAATGACTCCATTACAAGCCAAAGTCTTCTGTTACCAGGTTTACCTGAGTTAAAGTGCAGAACAATTAGCAACGTGTATGAATACTATCAAAACAGTACACATTATGAAGCATGTCCAATGTCAGTGTTATTATATTATAGAATTGTTATTACTGATGAATTAACATGTCAGCAGCATTTTAATGTCGTATTCTGGTCAGGTGAAGCCCAATTTTAACCACTTTATAAGGAATCTATAATAATACATGATATGTTATAAACAACTAATAACAGCAGCTCACATTTGTACTTAAAAGTCCTAGAGTATTTATAATTTCCCACCACTGGCTGATAGTAAAAATGTCATATAATCCATATTTATACTCACTGACACTGTACATACTGCACTGGCTCCACCTGCTGACTTATCAGGTGACTAACTGCTCACAACATGTTCACACATCAGCATATTTAATACTACCTTTTCAAACCTGTACACATTACATATATACTCTGTAGGCTATGTGTATTTTATTACCCACAAGCATAGAAGTGTTATTTTTTAAAATCTTTTATTTTCTACTCTATTATATGTATATAACTGCGCTGCGTTTGAGCTGCTGTTCTATTTCATGTCTTGGATTGTATTGAGATTTTGTACCACTCATGAATTGTCTTCATTCATATTCTATATATTAAAATCAGTTTTATTGCAAGTAGGTTTTTGCATACAAGGATCTTTACTTGGCATGTTGGTGCATAACAGTAAACATATAAAATATAAGAAAAAAATTACATAAAAATAAAATAGACAATTTAAGTATTATAAAATAAAAATAGAGACATTATGTACAATATGACTGTTATTTAAATGAAACTGTATAATAATAAACTGTACAGTCATATATTGTATATTTTATAACATATTATATTATATTATACGTATTTTATCTGTAAAATACCTGCTGAAATCAAATGATTTTATTACCAACTACTGCTTCAAGAACTGGACATATTTCCTTATATTTTCTTCCTCATTCAGAACAAAAAAGACCCCTGTTTACATTTAAGGTATTTTTTTTACAGATGT
This sequence comes from Scortum barcoo, assembly GCA_023238725.1. Classification (NCBI taxonomy): domain Eukaryota; kingdom Metazoa; phylum Chordata; class Actinopteri; order Centrarchiformes; family Terapontidae; genus Scortum; species Scortum barcoo. The sequence goes on from CM041537.1 coordinate 12,259,363, forward strand.
TTGCACTATATAAAAATACTTGTCGGTATTTTTAAAGGTCTTTGCATCAGACATTTACTAACATCTGTGAAGGTAAAGATTTAGCAGCTGCTGACATCTGGCGGTAAGAGAGCGTCACTACACTTGCAAATGAATATTTTCACTTAATAATACAGATGGATGAAAGTCACATCAACCATTTACTCTGTTGTTTAGCTGTATCTTTTTTTTTCCATACTTGCACCAAATCTTTGTGACTTTTAGTTTTTCTACAACTGAACCTTATAAACAGCGCCTCTTCCCCTTTAAGACGCCTGAGCGCCCAATGGCGGCGCGCAAACTGAACTTTGTTGTTGTCAGCAACTGCCGGAGCTAAGCTACTGTTAGCCGGTTAGCTGTCGGTACTTCATCGTTTCTCTCTCTCACCGTAACACGGAGGAGCACGGTAACGACTGTGGCTGTCGGGGGAGTCTCTTTTACCGGCAGTGATATCAGGAAAGATGGCTTCTTCTCTGGTGAGTGTTTGTTGAACATCCTCTGAGCTGAAGTTGGTTTCTTGGTTGAAGCTTTCACACTCGCTGAAGTAAAAGTGAACACCAGCGAGTAAAAGAAGCATCTGGGAGCTTTCTCTTCAACATGATTTAACCAAAGATTAATAATAAATGAAGGTGGTTTTACCCCTGTTTTGTTTGACCTGAGTGAAATGTTGTTTTGAGGTATCTTTATAGGATTTCTGCAGTTTATTATATATTACAGGTGGAAGAAAAAAGTCACAAATAAATGAAACCGTCAGACTGGAACAAATTCTGATCATGTCACAAAGGTAGAGGTGTATTTAAGAAAATATCTATAATAATAATAATAATAATAATCAAGTCAACAGTACAATTCATTTTAAAGCTTATGAGCTACTAACACACACTGTGAAATGATAAAATGATGATTTTATTTCACACACTAGTTAACTTAATCACTATTCTCTCTGCCATATTTTGACTGCAACCCTTCACAATATATACTATATTTACATTTGTGTAATACACATAGTAGGTAAACTTTCGCACAAACTTGATGTTTAATATTTATAAATAGTTTTAAAGTAACTACACTGTGCAGTAACAGAGTTTTTATTGTGTCATTTCATGTATGTTGGTGTCATATTAAGCTTGTAGTCAAAGATAAAAGTATTGGGATTGATTGTGAAGGGACATTTATGCAAACTGGCAAGATGGTGCTTTAACATGATTAATACATTGGTTCATACAGTAAATCTTATAATTATCACTCAGTAATTATCAAAAAGTGAAAAGCAGAAGTCTACATGTACCAAACTTTAAGAGATGGTAGTAAATTTCAAGAACTATCCAATCACGTAGTTTAAAATTGAGTTGCCTGTGTAGTTTATCTTCATGGAGCTTGTTAAATACATTCAGCGGCTTGAATCAGTTTATCAATTTTTGATTCAATTAAGCAACTATAATTCTGTTTTGCTGTATGACTGGCTTAAATCTGTGTTCATCCTGTGTTATGTATTGAGGAGTGTAGAAGGGTAAAAACAAAATTTTAAGATTGTATATACTCATTCAATACAATACCGAACCGAAGAGGTGTCAGCATCAAAATATACTTAATGTCCCAAAAGTAAAAGTGCTCATTATGCATGACTGATGTGACAATAATAAAAATATATTACTGAATTATAATTATTGTTGAGCTTTAATGCTGTAGATGGTAAAGATGGAACTGCTTTCAACAACTTTATAAAGTTGATTTTTAAGTTTTATCTTCAACTAATGTCTTTCATCACAATTTATTTCTTACATTTTGTATTATTAATCTGAATACACAAAGTAACGAGTCACTAAAGTTATCAAATATATGAAGTGGAGTAAAAAGTACAAATACTTGCCTCTGAAATATATTTGAGTTTAAGTATAAAGTAGCAGAAAAGGTACAGGTACTTCAAAATTGTACTTAAGTACAGTATTTGGGCAAATGTTCCTGAATACTTTCCACCATTGATTTTAATAGCTATCTTGGTTATAATGTAAATTTAAACTAAAACTGAGAGATCATTGTGAAATAATCTATCTTAAGCAGACATTATGTGGTGTGATAATGTTTTATTATAGAAATGTACACACAAACACACAAGGAACCAGCTTCGTTAAGACCTCAGTTTCTTTATTTACATACTTACTGTCTTACTGTTATAAAAACATAAATGCAGTTTATAAAAACAGTACAAAACTTCACACAGAGCAAGTTGGACGCAGTATATAATCCTTTTCAAAGTCCCTTTAGTGTCAGTGTGTCAGCTCTCGACGCCATATTTGTCGAAGTGTCTCATGATGACGCCCAGCTCCAGCTCCACGGTCCCCATGGCCTCGGTGTGCAGCCTGTATCTGTCCGCCCCGCTGTACACCAGGTCCGGGCTGCGGAGCTGCGGACCCCCGCCGACAAACATTTGCGCCAGCTGCTCTTGCCAGGAGCCGAGCGGCCTCCAGGTCCCGCAGCTCACCCGGTGGTGTCCGGGGCTGGAGGGGACGTGGCAGTAGCCGTAGCCGTGCAGCTGGCAGCGGCCGAAAGAGTCCTGGTGCCACACTTGGAGGTGAAGCTTCGGCCAGCCCTGGAGGCCTTTGGTGGCGTAGTGCAGGTCGATCGGGTGGCTCCAGTACGCCATGTCTCCCGTCTGAGGGATGTCTACCTGGGTCTGACCCTCCTTCAGCCCCGACAGAAGGCGCCATGCTCCGCCGGTGTGGACTCCCCATTTGCAGAAAAGGCTGCTCTGCGGAAAACCCGTGGCCCCGACGATCTGGCCTATGATGTGCAGCTCTGCCATCTTACAAATGAAATAAAAACATGCGGGCTCCTCCGTCTTCTTCCTCCGAGCTCAACTCAAGCTAGCGGCGCGGCTAACGTCTCCTTGGTAACAGGCTGCTGACACCGGGGCGCAGTTCACCCTGAGTTTAGGCTCTCAGGCACCTTCTTGTCTTCACGTCTGCAGATTTTGCGACCTTGAATGGGATTTAGACACCACAGAACCCCGCCTTTGATAAATTGCTTTTAGATATCTTAATGCAGTAGCTAAACTATGGCTAATCTGACTTGTGGAGGTTGTTGGCGGTAGAAAACATTTGAAAATGTCGCCTGTTAGGAGACAAAGGAAAGGGACAAATTTCCCTGAGCTAACCGTGTCCTTGTTTGGCATTTACACGCTGCTTATAAAATAATAATAATCTGTTGGATGGAAACAAAATAAGACATTACTACATGTTAATTCCTCGTAATTAACCAGTGATGAAATGCTGAATTCGCCTTCACTGCGAGCCTCAAAACGGCTTCAAATTTGAGGGTTTGTGTGAATTTGTGTGAAACAGCGCCACCCTACGGCTGAATCAGAATCAGATTTATTGCCAAGTAGGTCTACACATGCAAAGGATTTGACTTGGTATGTTGGTGCATAACAATAAAAATATGAATTTCAAGAAAGCAGCTACTGCAAGAAGTGCCTCAGACTCAAACCAGTGTTTTTATTAAATGAGATTTTAACACTCATATATGTGTGTAATGGCCTTTTCCCAGCAGGACAGTTGTCTTGACCCTGTTCTAATTAAAAAAAGTATCCCAGGTAGCCATGACAGTGAGGCATGCAGACCACCATGTGCCTGAAACTGAAGCAGCTAAATCAGCCATCATTCATTTTATTATTATCTCCTGTAACATGTCCACATTTCTTCAGTCAACAGTCTTAATTAAGCAGATTAGCAGTTGATTAGCAGAGTGTCATGATAAATAATAACCTAGGATGATTTTTTTTTTCAACTTTGCTTGTTTTGTATTTAGTCATGACTGTTAAATGATACTGACAAATAGTTTAATAGGCATTTATATGTGGCTGTGCAAATCTGTTTCTGCCTCTTTCTCTATACAGTCTGATCCAACTCTAGAAAGACATTTCAAAGGTCACAGGGACACTGTGACAAGTGTGGACTTCAGCATCACCATGAAACAGATCGGTAACTGCTGCTTCATTTCACTCTGAGTCTTTGTATTTGATAATTAGTTGCACCTGTTTGTGGTTGTATTTTTGTTTTATTCTCTGAGTGGTATGCTCTCTGCGGTCATACACAGGGTGTTAATTTCACTCACCTGTTTTCCCTTCCTCACAGCCACAGGCTCTTTGGACTCCTGTGTGATGATCTGGAACATGAAACCTCAGATGCGAGCGTATCGTTTTGATGGACACAAAGATGCTGTTGTTTGTGTTCAGTTTTCTCCCTCTGGCCACCTGGTGGCCTCCGCCTCCAGAGACAAAACTGTACGCCTTTGGGTGCCTAGCATGTGAGTTTTGAAGTATTCCACCTTTGTTTTTTATAGCCCATTTCCACCATCTTTCATTATTTTTGTATTCCACTCGAAAGGTGCCACATGATGCTGAGTCATAAAAGCAACAAAACAAGACACTTAAACTGAGTCTCCTGCTTCTGCCAGCATAGAAGAAGAAACACATTTCTGAACACCCACTGGGTTTTGTTTGTTTTTTATGCTTTTATGTTGTCTTTTTGTGTGTGTGTGTACAGGAAAGCTGAGTCAACAGCTTTCAGGGCTCACACTGCCACCGTGCGCAGTGTTAACTTTTCTGGTGACGGGCAGAATCTGGTCACAACCTCTGACGACAAGACTATCAAAGTGTGGACTGTCCACAGGCAAAAGTTTCTCTTCTCTCTCAACCAGCACATCAACTGGGTCCGCTGTGCCAAGTATGATACACACACTCACACATAGATATCTACAGTCTTTGCGATAAGATAGTATTAGCTGATGCAGATACTTTTACCCAATCAATGGTTTGTACACTTGCATATAGAAAGATTCAATTAATTTCTGAATTGTTTTCCAACTTAAATGAATACATCCATAATAGTGTAATTGAAACTAAGCTTGTGTCTTGGATTATAACCAGTTTTTTCAATACATTTCTTGCAGGTTTTCTCCAGACGATCGTTTGATTGTGTCATCCAGTGATGATAAGACTATAAAGCTGTGGGACAAGAATAGCAGAGAGTGTATTCATTCTTTCTATGAACATGCTGGGTGAGAAACGTGGATAAGAACTGCTTTGATATGTGTGAGAGAATCTGTATTTTTGTGGTTGCTGTTTTGAACATCACGTACTGTGTGTGATTTATTTTTTTCAGGAAAACAAAATTACATTTACACAGATGTTTCAGAAAAAAACAAATGCAAAAGGTGACAGGTCCTGTAGCCATCTGTCCTGTCAAAATCGCTTTAACCAAGGCACTGAACACCTACTCATTCATTGAAAAACTTCTCTAAAAGCATCAGCTAGTGGCCCCAAATGTGGAGTGTTTTTGATTTTTTTTTTAGTTGAGTTGTATAAAAAATATTCCAAATCCATTTTCCAGTGTTTGAAAGTAATTTTATAACAAAAGTTTTGTGTTATTTAAATGAATCCCTAGGAATAATGCATTTTAAGTCCTGTAAAAGATCTCATGTTGTTGTTTTCCCCAAGTTATGCAAACCATGTGGACTTCCATCCCAGTGGAACATGCATCGCTGCAGCCAGTACAGACAACTCTGTCAAGGTGTGGGACATCAGATCCCATAAGATGCTACAGCATTACCAAGGTACAGTCAATCACCGCATATTCATAGCTTTAATGCAAATGTGTTATTTGCTTGGATAAACAAACATTACATCGACCCTGAAGATATACTAAACCTAAACATATATAGAAGTATTTAGTCCATCTTTTGCTGCAGTACTCTCAGTTTAGCCACCCTTGATGACATATAGCTATTTTATTGATTACATTTCTATAATGACATAACAGGTGAGTTTTACAGGCTTTTATAACATTCTGGGTCCATAATACAGTGAAGAAACCACAGCCCAGTGTTTGTGTTTGGGAGAAAAGTACCTTGGGCTTTTCATCAGCTTGATAGACCAATTATGTGCACAATTATTTCACTCACACACAGTTCCAAAAACAATTTACAGGAAGAAAGAAATAGACATACAGCTAAAAACAACAAGCCCAACAAAGATGCAAACATTCAAAGTCTTGACTCTGCAGTGCAGCCGAAGTACAGCTTCACCTTTTAAACACGACGACAAGTACAGCTGAGGCTTACGACAAATTACTGAAATAACACCGAGATAGAATTAAGCTTTAAAGCTCACCATTAAAGTGGCAATCAAGATTCATGATTTCTTCCATATTCAATAAACCAAATGTTGATGGCTTTTGTCACTCTGCCAGTCAGTCTGATTGTTCTAATCAGCTCGCTTAAATGGATTTGAGTTGTGAGATCTAATAATGGATAATCACATCTGTCTGAGGAGATGGGGCGTTGAGATAAAAGCTTTTCCTCTCCTCTCTCCTCTCCTCTTATTTCATCTTCTTTCTGCTGAGCTTCAGGTCACACACTGTAGTTTATAACTAATTGTTAAAGCCCCAAGTGTGAACTTGTGGTTAAAATGCAGCATGGTTACTGTTAGAATTATTGATTATTGCACACCTTAGTTAGGCTGGTTAATTCAAGTGGTTTTGTACACACCAAAGGATACATTCTTTCTGATCTTAATATAGGTTGATGCACCTTTTCGACATGTTTTTGCAGCCATCATGTCAGTAGATTGAAGATTGAAGAAGTGTCATAGTTTCTTGCAGCCAGCAGAGGGACCATGTCGCTTGTCGAATGTCTGCTGTCATCATTTTGTCTCAGTCAAGAACCTTAGTCACCACTGGGTCACCACAGTTTGGATTAATTACCACAATCTACAGTACTTGATTAAATTATATGGGCTAATGTAAACCTGGTTTTAAGCCAATCTGAAGCTGCACAGCAACAGAGGCATTGTGATATATAGCAACAGTGCACTTCACTGGGATCCAGGCAACCATGTCAGCAAACATCTGGCCTGCTGAAGCATCCTTTAGCACGATCTTGAACTCTGAACTCTGAACAGAGGTGCAGCATCAACTTGATAAGAAAGCCGTTGTCGTCCCCATCATGATTTTGATCATAAGTGTTTATTCATTCCATGTTAGGATGAATGATGAATGTCCCCCCACCACCTTTGCTTTTGGATTACCCGCTTGTCTACATCCTTTCCTGCCTAGTTGTCGCACTATGCCTGTGCATTCATAACGCACGACTGAAGATCATAGATAAGACAAGAGGTCCAACCAAAGTGTGTGTGTGTGTGTGTGTTTTTCCAGTCCACAGTGGTGTGGTGAACAGCTTGTCTTTCCATCCGGCCGGTAATTTCCTCATCACGGCGTCCAGCGATTCCACAATGAAGATACTGGACCTTGTTGAGGGCAAGCTCCTGTATACAATGCATGGACACCAGGTAGAAACACACACACACACACACACTCTCACACTCTCACACACACAACAACATTTAGATATCCTACAGGCCTAAATGTGCAGTTTACTCAGTCATGTCTGTAGTCTGCTCTGCTATTCCTGAGTGTGTGTATCATTGTGTGTGTGTGTGTGGAAGGTTTTGGTCGGACAGTTATGTGTGAGTGTGTTTGACATCTCCTTTGTGCATGTTTGATTGTCTGAAGTGTGTGCGTAAGATGCCTTTTTTTTTTTTTTTTTTGCGTGTGGTGTATTTTAGTACTTGCCAGGCGAGCGGGCGGCCCACTCATGATGACTCATCTCAGGGTTGTTGGAAGGAAACAGAACTGTGTTTCTGCCTCCGTTCCTCAGGATCCTCTCCTCCTCTTCTTCTCTTCCTCCTCCTCTCAGTTTCCGTCCCGTCCTTTTTCTCAGACTCCTCTCCGTGTGTTGTGAGGACATTTTAGCACTGCTACAATCACCATCGCTGTTGTCCTCATTCCCCTCCTTGTCCTTCTCTATTTGCTCCTACCTCCACCCTCTCTCCCACCTCTCGTGTACTCGCATTTTTGGCCGGCTGGACAAGTTGGCCGGACAGCTCACTGACTGTATCTGTTTGTTTGAACAGCTGATGGACTGGCTTGCTGGCTAGTTGTGGAAATCAGTGGCTTGCCAATACCACATGTGGTCCATCTGTTTATCCGTCCCTCTGTACACGTTGTCTGTCTCTCATTCTGCCTTTTTGTTCTGTGTCACCTGTGTTTCTCTTCAACCGCTTGCCAAGACGCTTCTCTTTGTCGAGATGAAAAAAAAGCACTTTTTCCCCCCTTCTCTCTTCGCACCTCCACATTTTTTCCCTCTCCTGTGCCGTGTCTCCATTTCTGTTGTTGTTCTTTTTGGCTCAGTGGTGACTCCGCCAATCTGTTGGTGCTGCAAGCGCTTAGGGTGTTAATTGTCTCTCCAGTCACTTAGCTAGAGATGGGAGAGACCCCCATCTGTTTGGTGTGGATGTCTAGGTTGACGTGTGTTTATGTGTCTGCGTATATGTATGTGTGGACCTATGCGCATGTATGGGCACACATGAGGCCTCTGAGGGAGTGTTTTTTTATGTTGGATGTAACAAATGTGTTATTTACCTCACCTCAGGGGGACCTTACCTGGCTGGGTTGAATCAGCCTAATTTAGGTTCATTTGTTTATTCTGCTCTACTGTCTGACAGTGAGATCTAAAACTTTCTTTTTCTAAAAAAGTCTTCCACTTAGTGCACAAGTGCATTTGAGTACATTTTAGCTTTTTAATGCCTCATGGAAGAGGTGAAATGTCAGTGTTTACCTACAGAGCACATGTGCTTGAATCTGGGTGTAGGCTGGTACAGAAATGTGAGATTTGGTTTTAGAAAAAGGTATTGACAAGACAAAGAGTGGACACACACACCCCTTATGCTGTGCTATTAAAGGTACCCTGTGGAGATTTTGACATATAGTTGCTATGGAGTAATATTTTTAAGACTAGCAATTGTGTTTTGTTAGCATCTTGTGCCTCTGCACGGGACGCACACGTACAGTACATTCAAGTGATGTGAACAACAGTCCTGCTGATGGTTTTATACTATTCTACTGATCAATATTTGGTGGTGGTAGTGTGGTAAGAAATGTAGCAATGAACCAACAAAGGCAAGAAAGTAAAAGATTGCTAGTAAGCAAATATAGCTGTATAAAATGTAGGTTTCATATTCTCCTAACAATCATCTCTCCAAATCTTTTATAGGGAAGGGAATGTATTCAACATACCTACATTTGACTTATATTTAAATACAAAGAGACATATGTTGTATGTGTGTATGATGATATCTTAATCATTTTTCAGCCAGCTGTTTTTTTTGTAATAGTTTGAGGATGGAGGAAAAGTCTTACCAGGCCAGAAAACTGTGATTTAAACAACTAATAAGTCACCCCATCACCCCATTAGAGGATTTGGAGATACCATTAAAATGATGGTTGTAATCTATAAAACCCGAAACTTTTCAACCGCATTTAGTCAAGTTTTAACAGAGAGCGGATTGTCTTTTTTGTTCTGTGCTGTTATTAGCTCCAATAAACTGAGACTTTGGAAAAAACTAAGTAAAAGCCATTTGGTGGTGGGCTTACATTGTTAAAATTCTTGAATCTTGAATCTTGTTAAAGATGAGCCACGACACCGCTGATCTCTGTTACTTTGGTACTCTTTCCTGGCCAAAATTTCAATTTAGCAGTATCACTTTTAGCTTATTGCTAAATGATGATGATTAATTCTGATTGCAGTACAAGAAAGCCTAGAGTTTGATAAACTGTAATGTTAACTTTGCAAACTCCTGCTGGGGTTAATCAGCCACGCCACACTTTTACACTCGGTCTGTAGAGATCTGAGAGAAGCGATACGTTCAAGTAATTTCTTCCCAAAGCCCGTGTCACATACATTTTCAGACCTGTGACAACTTCCACGATCACACACCCTGCCTTCATCTGTCGGAGGGACGACTGCCAACCCTGATTAACCCGAAAATGCCCTCCTCCTCTGCCAGTGTAAATGTGTTCAGTTCCACTCTGCAGTTTCAGTGATGCCAGCAGCACTTGAGAAGGCAGCACATGAATCAACAGCTGTGTTCGTCTGTGTGGTGCGTTTGAGCCTTTTCTGAGCACACAAGCTAACGCCCAAATATAAACCTTCAATGCATTACGTGTGCTAATGCTAGTTAAGGAACAAATGCAGATGTGCAGATTTTTTTTGGGCTGCAGTCTTAATATATTGTGTATGTGTAATATATGTTTACAGGAGGAGGAAGGGGCATAATTTTGAACTAAAATACTAATTCCGATGTCCTAAAACCAGATATGTAGTGCACTTGTTTCCATAGTACCTATTCTGGTATGTAAACTTGGAGTATTGTTTGCAATTGTTCTTTTTCAAGTAAATGTCTGTATATATCCTGTTTTATATATTATTCACATTCTCTTTTTACACTTGTGGAAATGTTAATTATTATCTTAGAAACATTACAAGGCAGCGTCATTAAAGTTTTTGAGCAACATGGGCTAAGAAACTGTATTTCATGTGGATCAGTTTCTATCATAAATTTTAAAGAAATAAGAGTGTACAAAATATAGCCTGTTCAAACATGTGATCGTTTTAGTCATAACTTTATGGAGAGCACCATGTGGGGCCTGTCTGGTTTCTGCAACTCCTGTTCATTTATCAGTATATAAAGTGTGCCAATTAGGTTCATTGCTCCGTCAGACTCTGTGTGTGTGTGTGGCCATAGCAAGTGCCAGCCTGGCAGCAGGCATTAGTCAGAGCGGAGACAGAACATGCTGTCTGTCAGGCCGTCGCGTTGCCATAGTGACACTGTCTGCTTCTCTCAGGTGCTTCTGGGAAACCATTCCTCACCCAAACCAGCCTGTCTGGGTGCCAGCCGCAGGACACAGCTCCCTTCTTTTTTTTTTCCTTTTCTCCCCCAGCAGCCTCCCCGTCCGTTTCTTTTTCCCTCCTTTTGTTTGTTTCCTCTTTGAACACAGTCAGAGGGCTCAGGCTGCAGTCGTTGACCCCATTCTGCATTGTGAGGTAGAGAAAAGAAAAACCAAGAGACAACGTGATTTCTGAGTTTTCGAAGCTTGGAGTCTGTGTGCGCTACACACACACACACACACACACACACACACACACACACACACACACACACACACACAGAGCTTGCCAAAGTCCTGACATCTGCAGGTGATCCTCTTTGGATCCTTTTGTGTGACCTCACCCTACCTGGGTCTCCGCTTTCTGTTATTGATTGTTCTGCTACAGCCCCACACACGCCCACCCTCTGCTGCTCCACAAAAAAAAACACACACACACACACACGCAGGAACTTGTGTACAGAGCATAAATGTGTTTCCTCAAGTTTAAAAAGAGTTTCCTAAATGCTATGAGCTACAGACTCAAAAAACACTTGCCTTGTTATTGTGTCTTTATCTATAAATGTTGAAGGAAGTGCTTGTGTGTTTTTATATTGGTATTCTATATTCTCTCAAATGGTGCGGTGTTTACCTCACCTACAGCGATATATTGCTTCTATATATGCAACTATATTGCTTAGCAGATGAAATCCTACACATAGTAACACTGAATAATTCATATTATTCAATGTTACTATGTGTAGGATTTGAAAATTAATGACACACAGTTGGCATGTTTTGAGTGGAGTGGCTTAATTTTTTATTAAAGCTGCAAGAGACAACTATTTTTATTGATTAATCTGACAACTTAAATAATATACTTCTAAATTCATAGTTGGATAAATCAATAGTTTTGTCTATAAAAAATGCCCATCAGTATTTTCTAAACTCTGCATTTATTGGTATCTGTTGACTGTTTTTTTAAAAATAATTAGTTTTCTTTCCGACTTAAGGTTGCAGCTTAGAGTTTCAGAATGCTTCTGTTTGTACGAAAGACGACAAACTCAGCTCACGGTTATACTTTATTGTTTCCTCCATTCTCCATCTATTTCTCTTTCCCTCGCTCCAGGGTCCGGTGACCTGTGTGGCCTTCTCCAGGACAGGGCAGTACTTTTCCTCTGGAGGTGCTGATGAACAGGTGATGACTTCCAACTGACCCAGAAACCTTAAACCAGATGTATATCTATTGATTGGCTTTCATGTGCCTTGGTAGACACATTTTATTCTTTATATAAGATTCTTGTTAATTTCACTGTGGTGTATTATTTTGAAGTAAGTAACAATTTATATTCACCTTCCAGGTGATGGTGTGGAAGACCAACTTTGACTGTGCTGAATACAGCAATGGTGTAAGGCTACAGCATAAAACCACTTCCAGCTTGCAGGCACCAATAGCCAGCTCCGTGACTCACTCCCATTTTAACTCACATCCATCCGTGCTCCACAGCCAGGTAAGTTCAAACAGCTGGACACGACCGCAGCGAACTGACAGCAGGTCTACTTTGATTCCCCATTTAGATCCAACATTTTGTGCTCCCACTCTTCTCACATATATTACTTTCTAACCTACACGGACACGCACCATGTCCTTTCCGTTCCATATCACACCTAACTCTTACATGCATACATTAAAATTGTCCTCACTTGCTCAGTATGTGCCTGCACACTGTTTACAATTTTTACATCACGTACTAGATTTTCTACAAGCTCAGTTTTCATCATGAAATTTTGTAAAAATTGGTTTTGTACAGTAGCATTGCTCATATTTTAATAGATTTTTATACATTTATTTATTTTTGGCATTTACTTCATACTTTCAAATTGAGGATACCGGTAGGAGGTTGTTGCAGGTGTTTGGTATGCCTCTTCACCACTAAGCCACCAGGATGCCACATATTTCAGTCAGTTTTGGTGTTTCAAAATGTTAAAGGTTGGTCATAGCACTATGTGATCATCTGGAACTTTCTGATTTCAAGCTGAGGGATTTCTAAAATTGTAGCAATTCCAAAACCTGGTGGCGCCAGCGGCTAATGCACATGTCTTCAATTAAGAAATGGTGAAGAGGTAATGAGCAAAATACTGATTTCAGTATTCTTTACCGAGTAGTGCAGCTAAAATCTAAAATTTGTCCTGTCAAGCAAAACTTATATCTTCTTATATCTTTCGTATCTCTCTTATTCTTCAACAGGTAGGGTATGTAAGTGCTCACATTAGCACAAAAAATGACTAATTGAAACAAGTGTGCGCAGACATTTGCAAGCAAGTGTGCCGACTGGCTCAAAAATGAACATAAAGAAGCACATGCACATGCACAGATGCCCCTCAGTATTTCATGCTACCAGTGTGGCTGGTTTATTTCCTGCCTGCATATCCTTCCTTTGAAGTCTCCAGTGTGGCCCAAAGCTACATTCATATCTCACATGCAGGGAAGAAATACCTACTTATTCCTGCAAATACACTTTGATACGGAGAAAGTTTTCTTTCCCATCTTTCTGACCACATGAAATAGATAAAATATTAATCTGTGCTCAACGTTTGACTACATCCTTGAATGCAAAAAATACAGATATTTTAGTAAACTATGTGTGAGTTTTGAAAATTCAGATGATGATGACAGCTTATAAAATTGAAATAATGAAGTATGATTGTGTTCAGTTATGATTAATGTCATTGCTACAACTTACTGTGACTATTATGCCTTATAGATTAGCTGTAGTGCTGGAAATTAAAGGGAACAATGTCAATGTCAAGTACTCTCAGTTACTCCTCATCAGTTGTGGCCATGTTTACATTTTCTTCATTTGTACAGTCTCATATGAGTCATATGTGTAACTTAATAACATACATTAATTAACACATTAATGCTATTATATTATTTTTACAGTCATTACATGTGACATTGTGCTATCTTGATTCATACCATTTTTATTGAATTTGAGAGGTTTGGACAATATTACGAGTCAATAAATGCCAAAGTTGGTTATGTTCTAAAAAATATTAAGATGGAAATGAAGCCTTCCAGACTCTGAAGCCCGTTTTATGGCTGCGTTTCCTCCATTTTCATGGCACTAATTTAATAAAACATCATTCTCTGTGTTTCAGTAGGAGTCTGATTTCACCACACCCTTTCAGACTGCTGTGTAAGTCTGTCCAAGAAGAAGAAGTAGTTAAGAGTGATTGTGCAGTTTCAATAATGTGGGTAGAAAACTTTTTTTAACCTCATGAAACCCAGTATTCAGTTAAGTTCAAGTTCAAGTTTACCTTTGGTATCTGAATATGGAGATATGATTCAAGTCACTGCAATGCAGAGCTACTTAGCTGTTGTGATGTATTATCAATGAACACAAACAATGTGCACAGTAACATTCAAAAAGTTCAAAAATTGCTTTACGTAGTTGAAGTGTCCTCTCTATAGCACAGTGGTAGCCTGTTAGATGTATATACACACACCTGTCTTAAAACATTCACAAAATGGAAGTAGAGTTTTTCATTTATAGGGCTGAGCAAACACGTTTCCTCATCCTCCTGACAGGCAGAGGTTTTATTACTCATTTTGTTCACATCATATAGTAACAGTAAATCATTATTATTATTATTATTATTATTAAAGGCATCAATCACGTGACATAAGAAGGTGTCAAGTAGTAATAAAATCTGAATCTGATCCCCGTTGCTTGCTTGTTAGAGGGAAAAAAGGGGTGCTTGTCATACTGAAAGTAGCATATGTTAATGCTACTAAGTTTCTGTGGTCCATGGTTCAAACTATTTTTATTATCAGTTCATTTGTTGGCTATTTTATTCAGTTAATATTTTATAAAATGTCAGAAAATGGTGAAAAAACCCAAATGTTCAGTTTACATTGAAAACAAAACAAGCAACAACCTTTCAGTTATAAGTGATTAAAAGAGGTGTTCCTGTGTGTCTATGCAAAAATAGTAAAAATAGTTTAAAAAAGTAAACAGAAGGGTGACAGAAAACATGAAACCAAATGATTTTGACCAAAAGATAACGGGTTAGAAATAAACAGAAAGTGAGAGAGTAGTGCAGCAATTAGCAAAGTTTAAATATTTAAAGACCTTGTCAGATCTCACACACACACACACACACTCTCAAAAGGGGACAAAGTGTCACAGGCTGGCTGGGAACCTCAGGGTTTGGATTTCAATCCTTTTGACTGCTACAGTGTTACTTACATCAACAAGGGCACAGCCAAGGTCCTCTCTCTCTCTCTCTCTCTCTCTCTCTCTCTCTCTCTCTCTCTCTCTCTCTCTCTCTCTCTCTCTCTCTCTCTCTCTCTCTCTCTCTCTCTCTCGCACGCACACACACAAACTCTCTTTTTTGTCTTATTGATCGCCCTGCTGGGTGTTAAGATCCACCCACAGTGATGCCACCTTGCCTTTATACTTTATTGGAAACCCAGAATAGACTCATAATGAACAAAGTATGTAAGTGGTGAAAAAGACAGACTTGGAGTATTAAACCAGTGCTGATACAAAGTGAGTTAACTCTTTGAGAGATCCACCTTAAAGATCATTAGTACATAGAGCTCAGTTTAGTAAGAATAGTAGGTAATAATAGTATTAATGGTATATTTCTCATATTGTACCATCAAGTGTGTTGTCTGCCTTTAATTGCAAATACTGGTGCATTTTGGTTTTAGTCTTTTTTTGAAGCTGTCTGCCATCAATAATATGTCCCAACATTGAAGCTTTATTACAGATGATTCAGGAAAACTTCCCCAAAAATGTTCCCTCAGTAGCACGGTAATGGAAAACAAGAGGATCAGTCAAACTAATAACTTGTTTAAGTAGCATCACCTGTGTGATGCTGATTATTTCACTTTGACTTTAACAGTGTAACTACACAGCTTTTAATGTCTTTCAGACACCCATTGTCTTTTTGCAGTCCATGAACCCTTTGAGGCTCCTTTTCTTCTTCTCTGTCTGACTGTCTTTCTCTCTCGCTGCTGTGATACAGGATTTGTAAATGGATTTTAATAGCTCTTCCACCCGACAGCCCTTATTACAGACGTGCCTCAAAGGGTGATTAGAAAATGGGCAGTTGGACCATGTGGAGGGAGATGATTAGTGCAATGTATGAAACGTATTCTCCTCTTCTGAGAACTACTGTTCTTGTAAAAGCCTACAGAATCCTTTTATTGGAAATGATGGGTTTTCAAATACAGCTGTCTGCTGAAGCGTCTGCACTTTACTTCACATCTGCTTGATTAGGAAATGAGGTGCATGACGGTTTAAATAGGGTTTTCTTTTCATCTCTCTCTCTCTCTCTGAAACACAAATTGGCAAGATGCATTTTTAAGTGATGGTACCTATATCTGTACTATATTTGATGTATTTGTTATGTTTTAATGTGTGTTGGTTGGTTGCAAAGAGATTCAGTATATATAATAACAACTTACTAAGAACATAGCCGGAAAGGTGAACAGGAATATTTTTAATCTATTTGAAATAACTGACAGTTGTCCAACCAAGAAGAAAAACACAAAATAACAAATTCTATGGTATGATTAAATGTTGGTAAGAAAATTCAGCATAAGTACATTCAACTGACATGGTCACAATGGCAATTTGGACATTTATGTCCAAATGACATTATGGGGGATTAAATTGATGAATTCTTTTTACATAATTTAGGATATATACAGTATGCAGTGTAATGTTGATTGCAGCAGAAACTGTGCATATCCACACAGTCACTGCCATTTCATAATTACAAAAGCTATATGAAAATTGGTCTCATGCCTGCTGTGATAATGATGCAGTTTTTTTTTATGTTTGGATAACATGCTTGCAAAGTAGTTCAGTGACTGAGTAGGTTCAAAACACAAAGCTGTGAATTCATAATGCATAAAAAACAATGAATGCAAAACCTTTGCATAAACAAATAATCCTATTGAGATGAATCAAGCCTCTGCAAAACCAACAAGTACCTGGTTGTAAAGATTAGGTTGGCCACATTTTAGACTACATCAGTACCAAACATGGTGCATTCAGACCTTTTGACGTTTTTGGCAACATGTTACTAATGTTGGTGTTACCACAAAAGTTTCTTATTCAGTTGCATATCCACATTGAACACTAAGATCTGTTATAACTTTAAACACTGACAGTCATTTGAGATTTGCTGCTCCGGGTACTATTCAGATAATGTTCTAATAATATTTGTTGATGTTTAGAGTGTTTTTACACACACACACACACACACACACACACAACCTCATTAACCTGTGTTAGCTTCTGGCAATGACATTTCTTTCATCTCTTATATGAATTGTCAGCTGCCAGTTGTTGCAGTTTAAGTAATGGTCGTAGCTCCACCTGGAAGTGCCAGCTTCCTAGATTTTCCTTTTCATGTATAATTTAGCCATTTATAATTTATTATTAATACAGGCCCTTTCATCTCTCATAAACCGCTGCAAGTCTCACACACGTGTTGCCTGAGAGGAGGCAGAGAGGAGAAAAATGTCACCAGCTCCCCTAAATGTGTTTGTTTTCTTGGAAAGAGTATTTAAAGGCTTTATGAACTCAAAAGAAGAGTATAAAAAAGAGATACTTTAATACAGAGTAAGTGGATCTAATGTGCTGTTATAAATTGACTTATTTTCAGGGAGGTAGAATAAAGTAAACAGGATGTTCTTTCCGAAAGCAGCCATGAAAGGAGTTGAGGATATGATTTGATATGTCCAAAAGCCAGACTGCAAGCTAATTAAAGGAAAGCAAAAAATGAATATTATCAGTCCTGTTTACACTCACTCACATATGATCACATTTCATATTCAGATTGGATTATTTTACCTTTTATTTTATTTTATTTTATTTTATCCTACATTCTGATTGTTTCCCACTATGTGTCTTCGCTGCTGTTATGCCGTGAATTTCCCCGCTGTGGGACTAATAAAGGAAAGCTGAATCTGAATCTGAATCTGGAATTAAGAGTTGTATGCCCAAACCCCAAATATACCATGTTACTCATGAGTCTTATGATTAACTTTTATGAAGTAAAACTAAGACCAACCACTCTGAGTAAAGCAGATAAAGCACAGACTTTAATGGAAGTAGCAACTAAAATAGTTAATATTGTACAGTACCTTATTTACACAATAATGTGTGTTTTATTATTAAAATGACTATTTATTTGTTAAGTATTTTTAAGTACAGTTGCAGATGCCCATTGAGCTCCTAATATTGATAGAAAAAAACATATTTTCAAAAAGACAAATCAAAGTATCGCTGTGAGATAATTGTCAGCTTAGGCTGGTGGTGCAGAAACGGGCTTGGAAAGCAGACAGCCCATCTAGTCTGTATTTAAATCGTCTAATGTGACCTAGGTGTTAAAACTGTCCCTCTGCGCTATGTTGAACATTCAGTATTACATACAACCAGTTATAATTCTTTTCATCAGGAAGAAATTGACTAATGAGACAGTAATGCTGTGTTTATTCACACAGAGGCAAAGGCCACCCATGGCTGCTGCCCTCTCAGAATCAAATCCACAGGGATTTCATAAGTAGCTAATTTGATATGCTGATCCTTTAATGTACTTGGACGTGAAGCTCCATGACAATTTGCCAGTGATGGGCTCTATACCAGGAACATGTAGGCCTATTTGTTAAACACAATAAGCCAGCTTTAAAATGAGGTCTCTCTAGCTAAAGATGGAGAGTGTGTGTTGTTCAGTCAGGGCTGCCTCTCTGCTCCACACAGCTGAGCGAATCTTTATGTGTTGCTGTTTCAGTGTGTGAGAACAGATGTGTGTGTGTGTGTGTGTGTGTGTGTGTGTGCACGTGAGTGCCAACCATTGCTGACAGGCAGATCAGCTCTCTTTGATCACATCCGCCCTAATCCCTCCATCCATCCCTCCCCTTCTCACCCCTCCCCCCTTCCTGTCTCTAGCTTCACATCTGGGTCTTTCTCCCACTCACGTGTGCAGACAGACGAGCTGCACACAGCAGGCTTCACAGCCCAATACACACTCACACACACACACATCACTGCACCGCTCAGCTCATCTTTAGGATGTGGATTGGAGAGCGAGGAGGGGGCTCTGAGACCGCAGTAGCTGTATGAACTTCTATCTCCTTCGCCATTTTTTTAAAGGAACGTTGAAACCATCCACAAGGCATGAATATATTTAAGACCTCAGAGCACTGTAGACTGCAGTCTGTGATACAGTGATTGTGGTTGCGTGTGTGCACCTTTAAGGTGCTGGTATGGAAAGGCAGGTGGTATTGTTCTGACAGCGGGAGCTGAATGCATTTGACAGCAGGGGATAGAGAGCCAGCAAGAGAGGGAAAGGCAGGGGGTGTGACAAGGGAGTGTGGGAGACAAGATAGCAACGGAGTTAAAGAGAGCCTAATGGTCTAGTGGAGCGAGAGAACATCAGCGCGGAATGGAGAGAGGGAAAGGTAGGAAAGTGGGAAAACAGGGCGAGCACGTGAGGGAGCCAGACAACATGAGTGCACTGGAGACAAAAAAAAAAAAAAAAAAAAGAAGGTCGAGATGGGAAGCTGAAGCATGAGAATAATGAAAAGAGAAATTTTAAAAGTCATTTACAGACACCTGTTCATCCTTGTTACACTGAAGATGGGGAGAGAGAGATTAAAAGAAATGGGGATCTGGAGAAATGGGAAGAAATGGAGGAAAAAAAAGGAGACAGACAAATGAGTAGTGGGGAGAGAAAGGGGGTCAGAATAAAGCAGCAAAGGAAGAATGAGTGAGAGAGGCAGTGTCAGAGAAGAATGGAAAATGAGAAGTTGACTTAGCATTAATAAAAGGGCTCAGTGAGAAGCACCCTCCCTCGTTGGTTCTGTAAGCTATAGCTGAGCCCAGAGGCATAAGTCAGAGCTGAGTCACATCACAGGCTTCATTCATCAGAAAGCATCACTAGCAGTTTGTCATAAAATGTTTGCGCCACTGTAATTAACTGAGATGTCAGTTGGTGAAAAGATTTGTCTACATCTTATGGTTATATTATGACACACACACACACCCTCCAGCTGCACCTATTCAATCAAAGAGAGAGACATTGTTTATTTTACATTTGAATTTAGAATTGTGATTAATCCTCAGAAGGGGGCAATGACGGATTGATGGTAGTCTTTGCTTATATTAGCAAAGAAGTACCTGTGAAGTACCAACAGCTGCTGTCAACACACATTGTGTACTTGGGTCCATATTGTTTTTGCTTATTTGTAAGTAACAACTTGCAATACCTATATTTGTCTTCTTGCTGTGAATTAAACTAAAATGAATTATACAAAAGTTTAAAAGGACTTCCCCCTAAACACAGATGAGTTGGATCATCAGAGAAGCGTTGTTTAGTCGCTATTTTTTTTGCTCGTTTGTTTGTTGTTGTGTGATTCTACATTTTTTTCCCGTTTTCCTGCTTATTACTGCCACGTGATAGGCTGTTTGATTTATCTATACTGAATAAAAATGCCCAAAGTTTATTATCATTATCGTTGTAAATTTGATTCGAAACCCGCACTGAGATCGATTCCTTGCCCATCCTTATCATCCACTAATCTAAAGGTCCCGGGTCAGTGCCTGGCTCCTCCAGTCCGCATACTGAAGTGTCCACGGGAAAGATGCTGAACTGTCAGTGGCTCCCAGGTGTACCACTGGTGTGCGATCGAGCACCAGCAAAATGGAATTCGACCATAATTTATTTCATTAATTACACCAGTGCTTTCCTACAGTGGCATATCAAAAAGGTTTTCATTGAAAAAGACCCATTAACCAAAACTAATCAGCCAAGACATTTTTTGCTTTGTTTTGCCATCTCACATAATTAATTTCAATTAGCTGCAGCTAGTAAATTTACAGGTGACAGTTGTCATAAGACACACACAAAAGCACTCCTCTTGTAATTCAAAAGCTGCAATTATTTCTTTCTAATTGCAATTTCAATATAGAAAGTAATAACTATTCAGCTCTGTTCACCACCAGGGCTGAATGGTAATCATAATACATTACTCTGATGTGTTTGGTGTAAGTTCTTCTTTCTATCCCTTGTGGTTTGTACCAATGAAGAAAGAGTAAAGGTCTATGTAATCCCCCCTTTTTTTTTTTTCAGTCAGTCACACTATCCTCAACAGACCTTTCTTGCGGCAGACATTTTTACATCTGACATTTTGTCATTTGGAGCACAGGTGTAACTAATAACATTAATGATGGCTCTGTTACATGTGCCAGGAAGCTGTGCCAGAGAGCCGGCATGCACAACACCAGAGCTCTGGCACCGCTGCAAGTACGTGAAATGTAGCCATGATTAGTGTTATTACTTACACCTGTGTTTGACAAGTCAAATTGTCCAGGCCTGTTATCCATAATCCAGCTGAACACATAGTGCATGTCGAGCAAACGGCGCGACCCTCCGTGCTCCCCCTCAACTGGAAACTCTTACTGTTAACGTTGCAGTCATCGCCGTTGTTCGCACATAAAACCCACAAGTGGGACGGGGGTCACATATACAGCAGCATCCCCGGAGCGGTAAGGGTTTCAAGATGCACTCAAGGGGATTTAAGTGTGGAAAGGTTAAACCCGGCCCTTCAACTCTCAGTCCATCATTGTGCTGCTCCTGTGTTGTGAGTTTCAGGGAAGCTTCAGTGTCCTGTTTCAGATCGGTTATATCGCCTTAATTGAACACAGTCGTACTCTTTATGTCTTTGAGGTATCAGGTGTTTTCAAGGTGTATTTGTTTTGATTTATAGCCATCTTCTGTTGATTTGGCCCTTTTTAGCCACATATTATCCTACTTAGACTAAAATTGACGCATTTGTCTGTCCCTTCATAAGCATGTTTCATCTGTCTTCACTTTGCTGCACTGCTTTCAGAAAATTTTACATGGGGAGCTTACACTGTGTGTGTATGTGTGTGCTTGTGTGCATGCGTGTAGCGTGATGAATGGTTTTGTATGCAGCTTGCAGGGCGTATTGATGGCTCGCTGTGTCAGACTAAGAGTTTAATTTGGGCCTCAGGAAATTTTCCACTGTTGGTTTTTCCACTCCAGGTGATTCATTAGGAGGGTGGTTACTGTGTGTGCTGTATTTGCATGTGTGCACGCGTGTGGCAGTGTACATTTGTACGTATCAGGGTTTTCCCTGGCCCCACGTAAAGCCATGCGGTGCTACTGGACGTGTTGAGTTTGCAGAACAATATATTGTCTTAGCATGAACGCCACTATGTACACATGTCACATTGTAAACAATGCTATGTTGTAAGTTAAATAAAGCTCACAGAGGCATACAGAAAAAAACATTTTACTACTTGGTTGCATATGAAAAGTTTCATGAATAACACGGCACACAAACAATTTAGTGATAATTCTGTCTAATTTAGCAATTATTTGATTGTTAAGCATGCAATGAAAAATGTGAGTTTGTGTATTTTTTTAATTTAACTTTATAATGAGAAAATTATAAAACTGTCAAAAACAGGAGATGTGAAATGCTACGTCATCTGTTGTTGGAAAATTCATTTAGTTTTTTTTCAGCAGCTTTCTCCCATCATGTTTCATCTCAGTGTTTGTCTCTCAGACAGACTCTCTTAGATTTAGGCAGGCAAAACATTGTGTGTGTGTGTGTGTGTGTGTGTGTGTGTGTAAAAGTGCGTGTGTGTGTGTGAAAGAGAAAAGGACACCAAGTGCATACTGTATGTATGCACGCTCATCTACATCCATGTGTGCCTCTGCATGAGTGTGTGTGTGTGTTTGTGTGAGGACCAGTGCTGGCTGTGTGTTTAAGCAGCTGTTTTAATACAAAGCTATAAGTCGTACTCTCAACAAGAGTTAATCCAGTCTTGGTGGAGCTTGTAAGCTCAGCAGAACTGCTCTCTCTCTCTCTCTCTCTCTCTCTCTCTCTCTCTCTCTCTCTCTCTCTCTCTCTCTCTCTCTCTCTCTCTCTCTCTCTCTCTCTCTCTCTCTCTCTCTCTCTGCTCTCTCTCTCTCTCCTATCTCTCTCTCTCTCTCTCTCTCTCTCTCTCTCTCTCTCTCTCTCTCTCTCTCTCTCTCTCTCTCTCTCTCTCTCTCTCTCTCTCTCTCTCTCTCTCTCTCTCTCTCTCTCTCTCTCTCTCTCCCTCCATCTCTCTCATCTCCCTCTCTCTCTCCTCCTGCCAACAACAGAAGATCAGTGCAGGAAATTATGTGGCACTGTGTGTACTGAATGTACTAAAAATGTGTTTTGTTTATTCATTTATTTACACAAAAACACTGCTGGATAAAATAGTAATAATAAATATAAAATATATAATACGGGATTGGAGTTAAGTGTGTGGATGTATTAATTTGCTGTTTGTTTCCTGTTCTTTGCTGTATCTTTGTAGTTTAACATCCAAGTCGTTATATGGGAGCAAATCACTCAAATCCTTGTAGTCTGATCTGGGGTTGTGACTATATTCAGATTCAGGATGTTTAACTGATCCACTTGTTGAGTTGTTTGTTTTTGTTATATATCTATATCCACAAAGCTAAATAGTTTTTTAGCAAGAAGAGTAATTGGGAAAAAAAAAGGGCAGAAGGTGAAAAATTGATCCACCTGTGTTACTTCAATAACGATGTCAGGTACATTTTGATTTTGAGCAAAAACATGCGGCAATAACTCGTGTTGCTCCGTCTAGGCCTGCACTATGTAATGTATTGAGATCACAGTGATTACTGAACTGACCGCAAGTTGGACCGCAAAATGCTGAAGGGCAGAGTTTGTCTGGCATTTTCTTCGGCATGTGATTGAATCTGGCCTTGTGATCTTGTTTTCACATATTACACTTTCTTGCAGAGCTTGCAGGGCTGGCAACAACCTTCTTTTATGTTGTTTCATTCTTTGTCACTGTTATACAATATCCAAAGACTTCAATTTCACACGTTGTATCATTTGTTTCAGTCAAGCAGTGTCATATTGAGTGAAATGTCTTTCCATGAAATTTATGTTCTGTGGTTACGGTTTTATTTCATCAGATCTGACACAAAAAGAATCACATCAGAGAACATCTCATAGCCCACTGTGCATGACTGCAGGGAATCACTGCCCATATTAATGTGGCAGTGTTTGTTACCCCTTTCTGTGGCAAATGTGTCAGGCCAGGTGACAGCTGACAACTCCGCTCATCTGGCTTCATTTAGGAACAGTGTGACACTGCGGTCTTGAACATGTTTAGCTGAGTGTGAATACATTTCCCGTTGTGTGATGATGAGTAAAACAGTTGTCGTCTTCCTCGCTGAGTTGGAGAAGAGATGTTGTCTTGGAACAGAAGCACACACACACACATGTGCACACATCATTCTTCACAACCAGACAGGCCTGCAGAGACAGACAGAAATATGAAGAAACCTATAGATGTGTGCACACAGTTTTTAGTCACAGACATGGTGATGGAAAAATGTGGTCACTGACCTTCCTGTGTTTATGTCTCATTGAATTAATCACAACACAGGCAGACTGACTGGCAATTTGTGTGTCTGTGGGTGTGTGAGAAAGAGAGTCAACAGTTACCCCTTTTTGATTTTACAGCCTTTGTCTGCGTAACCTTTAATGAAAGTTCGTTCAAGTAAAGTCAACGTTGATTGGTTTCCATTTTCAACTTACATTTTAAGTTCTTACTGTGCTAAATATAAGAAAAGTTGTTATAGTGCTGAAAGTTAGTTAATGAACTAATTAATGGAAAGAAAATGATGAAAAATGAATACAAATTCATCTACTTTAAGTTCAAAATCAATTAAAAACCAGCCCAGCTTCTCAAATGAGGGTTGTGTATGTGTATGCTTTAATCGAGTGTGGTTTCAGATAAAATTTCAAACGCGTAAAAATTTTGTTTAAATGTATTTCTTGGGCTTTGGGTTATTTATATTGTTGGCAATAGCCTTTTTCCAGTTTCTTCACTGAATGTTGTGTATGACTGTATAAAATTTACCTCTGTATTTACTGGCATTTTATTGATGAAGTCAAAACCTTCTAAAAGCAAATTATTATCTTTCCAGAACTAAATTGGCAGGGTGCATCAAACATTGAACACACAGATTCACTCCTGCCCATATATGCTCAGTAAAAAAAACCAACAATTTTCCTCAAATGGTAGGATAAAAGAAAAATTCCAAAAATCCCCTTCAACAAGGGAAAAATATGAAGAAAACAAGCCAAACAGACATACAATAGATAGTAATCGACCAAAATAGCAAAAATGTAAATATGGAAGACTAACGAGGCTTGATGTGATACTTAATGAAAAAGAGAGACATTTGCATATAGTGTGTACAGTGATTATGGAGCAAGGGTTGATGGTGACTGCAAGATGAACATCACTGAAGTCAGAAAATTTGAGTCACAAATGTTTGTGGTGTCGACCACACAGTCGGCCCATTAAAAGGGCCCGATGGAGATGTGAGCAGACTATGTTGCTGATACCAATGATAAAAATGGTGGTTGATGATATATATATATATATATATATTATATATATATATATATATATATATATATATATATATATATATATATATATATATATATATATATATATATATATATATATATAGATATATATATATAGATATATATATATATAGATATAGATATATAGAAATAGATATATACATACACATTTTACAGGCTGACTAAGATCCAGGAGAACTAATATTACCACTTTTTTACGCTCCATGGCACTAATACTATTGCTGATATGATGAGTCTTCAGAAAGTCAGATTGTGATTGATCAATGATCTAATTCAGACTTTGGTCTGACTTCTTGTAAAAGACCAAAGCAGGAGTTTTATTTTCAGTGTTTAATAGTTATTAGGAACCAGTTTTGAAAGATCCTGATGTGGTAGGGATTAAACAAATAACAAGTCTTGCTTCATTGTTCCAGCTATTTCCTTTTTCACTGGACACTGAAGGATCGTGAAACACATCATGCACATTTCAGTATCTCTGTATTGTGCATTTCACTATACAGGATGTTTATGATCCTCCTCTGCGACTGGGAGGTTCTCATATCACTACCGCTTTGTAGGTGAAGCACACCAGAGGTCATCTGAGTTTCTAACAACTCTTCACCCTCCTTCCTCTGTGTTTTTTTTAAGACATCAGAACCATCAGAACATTTCAACGGACAGGACTCCCACACCGCTGCCCACGCTCAGAGCTCCAGTCGCAGCAGCAGCCACAGCAGAGCGACTCAGCCCCACAGCTACAGAAACCCCAGCACCAGGTCCTCCTCCACCCACCAGACTCAGACCCAGAGCGTACCACAGCATTCTACCCCAGGTTCAAGCACAGTCCCAGCCCTCAGATGGAGGGATCCCCGCTGGTCTAGCCAGCACCCTGGAACACATAATAGGTCAACTAGATATTCTCACTCAGGTAAGCAGAATGCGTGTTAGTCTTTCATGACAAACAGCATGCTCTGTACTATTGCCATGCCACCCACTCACACTGTTCAGAACAGAAGCTTCCTTTCCTTCAACCTGCAGGCCAGAGATGATTTCAGCAACACAGACACAAAAATAATAAAAAACAACAGCCTCTTCCAAGCTGTTCGCTACTGCACTAGACCAGTGTGCTAACTTTACAGGTGTATGTGTGGTAGATTTTATTCCTCACATTCATTGTTACATTTTAGTGTTTCATTGGCAACCCTTATCTACAGAAAACACTGCTACCGTTTACCGTGGGACAATGCTTCACAAACGCCACGTTACTACTACATTTTCAGAAATGTAATTTTAGTTATCTATGGACCACAAATGAAACTCCAACCTTGAGGAAAAACCGCAGGAAAAACCTAAATTAAAGCTAAATTTGCACTTGCTATACGGGAGAACTGGCCCTGATACATCATCCATACATACACAAACACACACACACACACACACACACCAGTGTTGCTGCTAACGGCTAACTGCAACACAAAATTGCCCTGAGACAAACATTTGCTAATTCATTCATTTCATTTATTACAGTGATTTTTAGTAATGAGGCCCAAAGGCTGCTTTGATTACTGTCACATTATTGTGCAATCATTTCACATGGAAGTCTTTGCCTCATTGTTTCCCAAATCATTAAAGTCCAACCTAATACAGGATCAGATTCACACATTTAAACCATGATGCTAGCAGAAGATATTTAAATTACCAGTTAGTGAATACACACACTGATTGTTTTCTTTATCCATCTTGAAGTCAAGAAAGTAATATACTATACAAATATATAAGTATACACACACACACACACACATATACACACACACACACCATGCTGGGTATGTTCAGTCAGGTTCTACTCTTGTGAGGGCTCCCGTAGTTGTTGAAGGCCAGACACAGCTTGAAGCCGGACCAAACCAGAGCCTGCACAACTAAAAATAGGTCCTTGAACAAAAGCAGAAAAGAACAGCGATCAGTTAAGACCCGAAGATCTGCTTCCTATAAATTTAAGTTCATTTTTGCAATGCCGTGTGCGTTTGTTTAGCTTCACAGATGTGATCGGTGAAGGATACCGAGAGACCTGCAGAAGAACTGTTGTGGAAAACAGCCAAACGTTTTACGTTCCACTGTTGATGCACTGTCTGTAAAAAAGTAGGAAATTGCAATTACAACTTATGCCGTTTAGCCAAATGACCTATCCAATATGAAATTAAATCACAGCAGCTGTTCCGTTTGCAACTTGTATTAATCAGTGTTGTAAATATTAAGTTAGATGGACAGCAATGCATCTTTTTTTTGTTGCTGTTAAGATTTGTATTGAGCTCACTCAGCCTCAGTGCCCGATGCTGCAGTCAGCAGCAGCTCTGAACCAGACCACGCCTCAATGCAAGGTGTTCCTATCACCTGTCTCTTTTATTTGGGTATCTACTTTGCTGTTTCTGCTCTCTGTGTTGAGTTCCTGTAAATGAACACTGTCTGCAGATGATTAAAAGCCATAATCCCTTCACTTACATAGAAGGCTTTTGTTATGAAACGTGCAGCTGTGGATGTCAGATACTGGAAAAAAAATCATTAGTTTGAAGCTCAGTGCATTCCGGGTATAATCACATTAAACTTTTATTTCTTATTGCCGATCCAAATGCGTCTACAGGCCAGGGAGTGTTTAATTTAAATGGTTTGTTTACATTTTTTTTACCAATGTCCTGTAATTGCCGCACATTTTCTCCAAAGTATGTAATTTAAGCTTCTTCTTAAAAAATCACCAAATAATGAATCACTAGACGAGTGATGTTGCACCAAAAAAATACTTTGTTCTCAGACACCTAATCCCAGGGCAATGTCTTAGCCCCACTTCTTTTTCTGGCAAATACCAACAACTCACTGCCTCATTTTAATACTTTTTAATACTCAAAAAGTACGTCTCAAGGTTGGCAAAACACTAATGTAATACGGTGCTGCTTGCTCGCTTGTTTGAGTTGTACCGAATTGAGACTGTGTGCATTTTATGTTTATAAAGTATATTTATCAATATATGTAAGACATAATACACATCCTTTTCTCCTTTTTTTAGTAACAATACAACTGGTAATGGTTAAGAGCTGGAATGAACAGAAAAGGACTCGGACATAAATCTGTCCAAGAAAAGGAGGAAGAGAAAGAGAGAGAGAGAGACAGAGAAACAGAGGGAGTATAGGGAGGTTGTGTGTGTGTGTGTGTGTGTGTGTGTGTGTGTGTGTGTGTGTGTGTGTGTGTGTGTGTGTGTGTGTGTGTGTGTGTGTGTGTTGTGTGCAGGGTTTTAGCTGGAGGTTGTGAACGTGCTCTGAAGAAAATTCACTATTTGTATATGAGCATTGGCAGCAGCACTCACTCACTGATAGTAAGTGTAAATGCTTAATAGCCATGCAGATATGCAAAAACGATGTGTGTGTGTGTTTATGCCTGCCCTTTGTTTTATTTTTTTTTTTTTATGTCTTGCTTGCTTCTCCTTTCAAGCTGCAGTCTAGCATGTGGGAGCGTTTAACATTGGCCCAGGGCAGCCAGGCAGCTCGCTAACCCCTCCCAGGGGGGTGGTGCCAACCTCTCTCTTTCAAGCCCCACTGTACCCCAACCCTGATACCAGATGGATCTTCTGCGTCTGGTTTTATCCTTCAGCTCTTTTGTTGTTTGGTTTCATTCTTCAGAGGTGGAAACAGGGATGGTGTCTTTCCTATGCAGAGTTTTCTTTATTTATTATATAAAGGCCCTTTTCTGACCATCTTAAGGCTGTTCCCATGTGGCTTTGCAGTGACTTCCAGTAGCATCAGTCCACTAAGGGACAATGTTGTTACCTTATAAGCGTGTATCTTGTTTTTAATAGGCCTCTTTTTTGTTTTACAAAAGAGACTGTGTCAGTGTGTTCCAGACTTGTGTGAACAACTAATTTAAAAACAAATTAAGCTAAAAAAGACATAAAAACAAGGAATGAAAATTAAAAAGCAGAGGAAAACAGTACAAATTAAAAATGCTGAGATGAAATGACTCTGAGTCTTTATATTTAAAGGTACCCTGAGGAGTGCAGATCTCCATTCTTCTAGTGGCACTGTGGATCAAATTTTTTTATGAGCGAGTCCACGTTTTGTTAATCATGTGTGCACTGCGGGTGACACAATTCACCATCCTGCTGATGGCTTCACATTAATCCACTGATCCACAGGTGGCAGTAATGAAGAAAAGCAGCTATGCCTTAGCAAAGGCATAGAAGAAGAAAACTGCAAGGTAATAAACATGGATTTAAACAATGATGGTTTCATAATGTTTAAAAATTGCAAATGCAAAATAAATTTAATGTATTTGTTAAACCTCAAGGACAGAAACTTAAAACATTCAATGTAAATGTATTTTTCTTTGTTTACAACTCCCCATCGTACCTTTTAATATCCTACAATAAAGCTTAAAAGGGACGTGAAACTGAAGAGTGAGCGCTATAGGACTCATACAGTTGTTAAAACTGCACTTCACCTGCTGTTTCATACTCAGCCTATAGATGAGTTTTAAAAAAAGCAGGTCCTACCAAACAGTGTTGTTACATGTGATTGTTGTATGAAAAAACAACATGTAACAACTCATTCAGACCACTGGAACTGTAAATAGTTATATAATGTATACCATTCAGAAACAGTGGTTGGTGAAGCACAAAAATGGCTCCACCGCAGAGACCTCTCTCAAACCAAAGGTCAGATTTGCTTAATATAGATTAGATGTTTTTTTTGGCAACGTGCTTCATTTAGTTTACAAAGCACAGT
Organism: Scortum barcoo; assembly: GCA_023238725.1. NCBI lineage: Eukaryota > Metazoa > Chordata > Actinopteri > Centrarchiformes > Terapontidae > Scortum > Scortum barcoo. The sequence continues at coordinate 12,289,413 of CM041537.1, forward strand.
GTAACCCCACAAGGCTGTTAAATCACTAAAATGCATATAAAGCATGTTAAACGCAGCCCGCTTTAAGTATTTCAGAGACAGGCTCAACCTAGTTTACCTTTAACACTCAAATTTTTGTTCAACCGGCGATTTAAATTACTGCCACCCCAACTTCTGGAGATTAGACTGACATTATTTATTTCTGCACCATATTCCTGCTCCTTTTATAAGTCTTTTCCTCTGTATTATTTTTCACTTTTACAGCTCTTTGTAACTCTAATAGTCGAGCAGGCTGAGAGGGAAGATGATGAATTATTCAACATTAGACTGAAGCTTCCAAAGCCACAGTTTGCTGTGTTAGCTGCGTTTCACTTGTCCCCCCCCCTGCGCCCCACTGCTCTGCTTCCCCAGTCCTCAACCCCCATACCTCTTTCTCTTTTCCTCTCCCTCTGTCTTATGATTCATAGCTCTTACATGTCCTCTCACACTAAGCCTGCAGTACCCACACTTATCCCCTTCTTTCACACTCTCCCTCTTAATTATGAAGTATCTTGAATGAAGAATCGCTCTCTCCCCCAGTTTGATTTACTAATTCAAGTGCTGTAGCACCCTCTCTTCCTCTACAGACCATTAGACAGTAATTTACTTTTGTGAACTTTCTTTTGGATATAAAGAAAAAAACGCTGTAACAGAAAGTCTTTTATCTTTCATTTCTCCTGCTCTGTAATTCCCCCAGACTACCAGAGTAGTTGTCGAGAAATCAGCTTTTTTTTCTCCTTAACCTGTAAAACCAGTCCTGTTAATTCACATTCCTGTAAAATACCCATAAATGAAGCTGCAAGGAACATCAGGAGAAAGTAAAAGAAACATGTTCCTGTAGTTTCCTCACAAATGTTCCTCAGAGAAGATTAAAACTGGTCCGGTGATTAAAGTCTAGGTTCTGGACTTTTAGAAACCACTAAATCGCTCACTAACCAGACGCTCTTTAAAGAATTTAAAGTTTTCACCACAGTGTTTGAGTCTCTGATTTGTATGTTTATAGTGGTGCTCCAAGAGAGTGAAACCATTTCTCTTAAAATTGCACCCACGACAGTTAATTTACTTTCTGTCTGAGCTTTAGAGAGAGAGAGAAAGAAAGAAAGAAAGAAAGAAAGAATCCCCTCAGATAAGTTACCGTAATTCCAGGAAATGTTAATTGAAATACCAACAAGCCACTTTATCTGTCATACTACTTAGAAAGCATTGTAACTTCTGGGGATTACAAGGAAACAGCATCTTCTTCAAATATTTGCTTGTTGCAGACGTAGTGGTTTGAATGTGTCACTTGGAAAAAGGAACAAGAAATTGCAGAAGATGAATGCCAAAGATACTGAATGCTTGAGGTAGAGCTCAAATTGATTTGTGAATTAATTAAATGAATTAATTAATATTCGATTAGATCAAGAAAAAAAGAATCATTAAGCACTATTTTAATTGTTGATTAATTTTTTGGGCCCAGAAAATTAAAATGTAAAGCTAATTGTTAGGATTTTTTCCTTTTCTCTGTTTCATATGCAACTAAATGCTGTAAACTAAATTTTTCTGGATTTTGGACTGTAGGTCAGACAAAATTAGACATCAGAAGAAGATTTCTCTTTGGACTAAATGATAAATCTTCGTGTTTTTTCAAATGTAAAGTTCAGGACACATCTTGGTAACAATTCTTAAAAGAACAAATTTAAGGGATCCTCATTGTTTATCTTTTGTGTTTACATTTAGAAAATGGCCTTTTCTTCAACTCTTGTATATCATGTATCAGTATTGGCCTTAAAATCCATTACCAGTGAGGTTATGGAAAATATACAATACTAAAGTTGTCAGTCACCCCATTGCTCAACATTTCCACCTGTCTTACACTTTAATTCATCACTAGATTGCTTAAAATCTGATGATGGAAATCCGTTCCTCCTGTACTTTTAAGCTGACTGCTGTCATAGCATGCTAACAGGCTAATATTAGCATGTAAACACTAAGGCTGAGGCTTTTAACAGATGACTGTTTGGCTTTTTATTGGCTTTCTGCCATTACAATGGCTTTTAATCTGGTTGTGGATATTAACACTGTCGGTCTAAAATCCGCAGCAGTGTAGTTTCTTCACTCCTGCAGTTTAGTAAGTAATATTGGTTCACTGACACCTTCAGTATTTTTTTTTTCACCAGCTACATAATGACTTTATCGAATCACTGACACCACTCTGTTATTTTTGTACTCTTTTTTTTTTTTTTTTTATACCCATAACTCAGTTAAGTCGTGTCGTATTTAATAACACACATCACACATCAGTTAGCCGTACTTAGAGAAAGGAACCGACTTTGCCACCTCTCACCAGCACCAGCTTGCCTTTCTTTGACTTTCAGGCTGTTGCAGCGCGGGTCATACCAAAGCTATGAGACTTTGTAACAGAGGCCAGTAATGCTCAAGGCGATGGGGAGTATAATGTGTTCTGGAGAGAAAAGAAAAACAGCTCGCTCTATTTTTAGGAGCCTAAAGATTTGGTTTCTACTCCAGATGAAAACTATATGCCTGTATAATGTTGCCGCTGCCTGGGGACACGTGCGCAATCGCACACACAAACACCAATAGCCGGCCGGGCTGAGGACTGGGTAGCCATATCGGGTTGGTAAGATAAACAGGGTAGTATTGATCTAGAAAACGGAGACAGGCAGAGAGAGGGACAGAAAGAGGAAACACAAGCCCTTTCTCTCCCATGATGCATGAAACACCAGGAGATGTTATCCAGTTTGATGACCCAAAAGAAAACTCTGCTCGCCCACACACTGTTGAACTCGTTGGCATGTGTGTGTGTGTGTGTGTGTGTGAGATTATTTATAATTATATCAAATTATTTAACTGCCTTGGTCAATTCCTTCATCATTACGTGTTTGATTATTCCTGCCTGGTTGTGTGTGTGTGTGTGTGTGTGTGTTTGTTTGTGTGTGTGTGTGTGTGGCTGCGGGGTCATCGCAGGACCTCGAGCACCAATTACCAATTACCAAACGCAGCTGGATTACTGAAGGCAGAACATGCTGCACATGTGCGCTAAAGATTGGAATGAAAAATTAAGATTGAAAGAGAAGTTCTTTAGTGGTTAAATGGTTTACAGTCATTTCTGCGAGAAACTCAAGTCTACATGAGTGGTTTGATAATCTGTTGAGAGTCAAAGTGAAACCAGAACTTCCTGATTCCTTTACAGCAAGAAAACCATTCAAAATCCCACTGACAAAACGTATGATAATAACAAATACAGCTGTTGAAAAGAGATTTACACACCAGTAGATCTACTATCATTTATATAATTTTTTTTTTTATTTTAGCAGCCTTTAATGGACACAATTTCCTATAAATCCTGGAGGTTTTGTGAAATATGAGAAAGTAAAGGTCATGTTTTAAGACAGCAGAGATTACACAAAAATACTGGAAAATATTACTTTAATAGAGACCTTTGTGTAATTTTATAGATTGGGATGAAACCAAGTTACAGTGATGAAATAAAGTAGCCGCGTTGCAGCGTTTAAACATTTCCATGGGAGCTGTAGTTTTTGGTCTGCTTATAAATCACCAAGGTTTCAAGTGATGTGGGGGATGCAGAGTTGTCGCAGAATATGAAAAGTAAACTCCACAAACGCACTTTTTGTTTTGTTTTGTTTTGTTTTTTTAGATGAAAGAATAAAAAACAATCAGAATCAGATTTATTTAAGGAGGTTTTCACTTTCAAGAAATTTTCCTTGGTATTTAAGTGCTTAACAATAAACATAACAGAGAAAAGTCAAGGATCATAAATAGAAAATGTATGATTAACAAATGTAGGCAACATATAAGAAATACAGTATCTCACAAAAATGAGTACACCCCTCACATTTTTGTAAATATTGTATTATATCTTTTCATGGGACAACACTGAAGATATGACACTTTGATACAATGTAAAGTAGTCAGTGTACAGCTTGTATAACAGTTTAAATTAGCTGTCCCCTCAAAATAACTAAACACATAGCCATTAATGTCTAAACCGCTGGCAACAAAAGCGAGTACACCCCTAAGTGAAAATGTCCAAATTGTACCCAATTAGCCATTTTCCCTCCCTGGTGTCATGTGACTCGTTAGTGTTACAAGGTCTCAGGTGTGAATGAGGGAGCAGGTGTGTTAAATTTGGTGTTATTGCTCTCACACTCTCTCATACTGGTCACTAGAAGTTCAACAAGGCACCTCATAGCAAAGAACTTTCTGAGGATCTGAAAAAAAGAATTGTTGCTCTACATACATAGCCTACGCTATAAGAAGATTGCCAACACCCTGAAAGTGAGCTGCAGCACGGTGGCCAAGACCATAGGTCGCACTCAGAAGAGGCCTCGCCATGGTCGACCAAAGAAGTTGAATGCACATGCTCAGCGTCATATCCTGAGGTTGTCTATTGAAAATAGATGTATGAGTGCTGCCAGCATTGCTGCAGAGGTTGAAGGGGTGGGGGGTCAGCCTGTCAGTGCTCACACCATACGCCGCACACTGCATCAAATTGGTCTGCATGGCTGTCATCCCAGAAGGAAGCCTCTTCTAAAGATGATGCACAAGAAAGCCTGCGCAAAAACAGTTTGCTGAAGACAAGCAGACTAAGGACATGGATTATTGGAACCATGTCCTGTGGTCTGATGAGACCAAGATAAACTTATTTGGTTCAGATGGTGTCAAGCGTGTGTGGTGGCAACCAGGTAAGGAGTAAAAGACAAGTGTGTCTTGCCTACAGTCCAAGCATGGTGGTGGGAGTGTCATGGTTTGGGGCTGCATGAGTGCTGCCGGCACTGGGGAGCTACAGTTCACTGAGGGAACCATGAATGCCAACATGTACTGTGACATACTGAAACAGAGCATGATCCCCTCCCTTTGGAAAACTGGGCCGCAGGGCAGTATTCCAACATATAACGACCCCAAACACACCTCCAAGACGACCACTGCCTTGCTAAAGAAACTGAGGGTAAAGGTGCTGGACTGGCCAAGCATGTCTCCAGACCTAAACCCTATTGAGCATCTGTGGGGCATCCTCAAACGGAAGGTGGAGGAGCGCAAGGTCTCTAACATCCACCAGCTCCGTGATGTCGTCATGGAGGAGTGGAAGAGGATTCCAGTGGCAACCTGTGAAGCTCTAGTGAACTCCATGCCGAAGAGAGTTAAGGCAGTGCTGGAAAATAATGGTGGCCACACAAAATATCGACACTTTGGACACAATTTGGACATCTTTCACTTAGGGGTATACTCACTTTTGTTGCCAACGGTTTAGACATTAATGGCTGTGTGTTGAGTTATTTTGAGGGGACATCAAATTTACGCTGTCATACAAGCTGTACACTGACTACTATTACATTGTATCAAAGTCGTCATATTTTCAGTGTTGTCCCATGAAAAGGTATAATACAATATTACAATATTTACAAAAATGTGAGGGGTTTACTCACTTTTGTGAGATACTGTATATCAAATATCTGTTTTTAAAAATTGCTTAATGAGAGAGTATATTGAGTTCCAGAAGCTGGAGGAACCAAATGACACGTCTTTAAATCATCATACAATATGAAAGAAGAAGATGAAGGGATAGTTGTAGTTTTAGTGGTGATCATATGGTATGTGGTACAGTATGGTATTAATAATCAGACTAAAGCATTTACATGACGGTGACGTTACGGCGTTAAGTGTACGTCCTGTCCTCTGTCCTAAATCTGTCTTTCTTGCTTTTAGCTTTTGTCCTCTTTTACATCTATTCTCACTGGTTCTTGCTCTCAGTCTTTTCAAATTGAATTCAAAGGCATTTAAGGCTCTAGGGCTCCCACATATACATGACATCACATACATATGCTTTGACTATAATAAAAAAAAAACAGATCTCAAGAGATTCACAGAATATCTGTGGAGGGACAATGAGGCTAGAGAAATAATTAGACATTTTCTTTCTTTTTGTTTTATTAAAGGAGTCTGAAGAACTCCAATGACTAATTTTCGACTAAGAGCTTCTTTAGTCAATTACATTCTTATAAGCATCGCCCTGATTGATTAAATGAGATGATGACTGATTGAATGAGAGACATTCCTGGAACATAAAGATAGAAAGACATGAGGAGAAACTGTGTCATTAAGATCCTATTATTTAGAAGCTGCATTTAAGGGTGCGTATCGTGTAATAGCTTTGTATTATATATTTTTAATGAATTAACACAGCAGCAGATTATTATTCAATGAAACCATTCACACCTAAAAGTTTGTAAAACCTGGCCTCTGATTCCTCATGTCTCTCTCTTTCTCCATGTTTCATAGCTGGTTATGTTTCAAAAATGTCTCATCTCTGCGCTGCTTTCTAGTAATTTTAAAATTACACTCGCTGGCACAAGGAGGGACATGAAATAACAGGTCGAGACTTGTTGACATATCGTTCTCTCAGTGGCCCAAATCTACAGAGCCACATCTGTCTGGAGATGACATGTTAGTGTTTGACTGTTCCTGGCCTAAGCTGAATTTTTTTGTTGCCAAGCACTGTTATCCAGAGCCGCTTACTAACTGGGGTTGTGTTAGTCACCAAGCAACATTAGCTTAGTAAACAATTATGTCAGAGATTCGGAGGAAACCGTCGCCACTTTAGTGTTTCCAGAAAAACATTCATTCAAATTCTTCACATCTTTTTGCAGTACAAGACTTTTTTTTTAATGTAGTTCTCCTCATCCAATCTCTTTTTCTCCTGCAGCTTTCTTTCTTTCAGCAGCTCCATCATTCATGTTTTACTCCCCAGTCACCTTGCAGATTTATTAAATGATTATAATAAAATGGCCAAACTCCAAGGAGACATCAATCAGCTCTTAAGACCCATGTTCTTGTGTAACATGACGATCACACAGTTATAATTGCCATATCTGGATAGCCCCTTTCAAACACAGAGGCCATTTAAAATGCTTTACATAAAGTAAAGAGAGGAGAAAAAAATAAATTAGTTAATGTAGGATAAAATGCAATAAAAGAAATAAAGTAAACAGAGAAACTAGAATACTTACTGACAGATAATAGACTAATACATCTTGAGGAAGTAAATACAGGAAATAAATCGGTCAAAGCCACAGAAAATTGTTTTTCTTTTAGATCTGACAAGTGCATTTATCATCCAGAGGTTGCTAACAACACTTGGCAATATAAACTAAATAGTGATTTGTGCAACATGTACACTATTTCCTCCACGTCTTCCTCAAAACGTTCAAGTTGTCTAAACAAAATATCAGTAGACAGAACTAGTGATTAATATGAATGACGTTGATAAATCCTGCATAAAAGTTCAATCTAACAAACAGTTTATATTCTCAAACTGAGTCAAACTGAACCACCAGCTCACCATAAAGGTCAACCAAGACCATTTGGCGCTCTATTAACTGACCCAAAGCCAGCATGAAGATGAAAGTGCCGCGCTCAGTTCGCCCGGTTCTCGTTTGAAGTCATGGATACGTTTCTTGACCAGACATGAATCCTCTTAATTCCTACTCTTTTGTTTTAGACTATAAAAAACTCATTTTAGTCATTAGTAATGTGGCTGCTAAAGCTCAGATACAATAAAAGATAGAAAAGCCTGCTGCATCCTCCTCCTCCCTGGAAATCACACCTGGAGGCTCCTCTGATGAACAGGCTCAGATGACACCGTGCTCAAAGCGCAAACACACAACAAACAGTCACTGTTGGAGGACACTGAGAGGAAAAGTATGTCGCGCTGTGATCTCACTGCCCACACATGCCCATCCTGTTTCGGATAGCGACTTTCTTGTACTCTCCGCGTGCGTAAGTGTGTTTATGCAACTGCGCGAGAGGGAGAACAAGAGGGAGTGCGTGCCAGACACAGAAACTCCGGTGTTGTCGGCTCAGGCAGCGGATCTCTCCACGATAATCAGCTGGATTGTCTTGCACGCACAACATCTGTCTCAAACACACACAAACTGCCTCTTTCACACACACAAACACGGCCATTATATAGTCATTACTGTCAGGCTGATGCTGCACAGCCCTCTCTAACATGCCCTTTCCCTCTTATCCATCTCCCCCCCCCACACACCTCCTCCCTCTCTTTTTTTCTTTGTCTTCCTGCTCCTCTCCTCTTGCTGCCTCCATCCAGACGGTTTCGATCTTGGAGCAGCGGCTGACGCTGACAGAGGACAAGCTCAAAGAGTGTTTGGAGAACCAGATGGAGATCGGCCTGCATCTCCGGAGACAAGAGGAGGAGGCCTAAAGATGGCGGCGTCAGAGAGAGGTCGAGCTGCGGCACGAAGGGAAAACAGCGCCATTAACAGATATGCAGCTCTTCCTCGTTGGTTTTGTTGGTTCACACTTAAAATGTATGATCTCACGCGCACAGTGGCACAGTTCACATGTTTGTAGCAAAGAGTGAACCGTTTTCCTGACTGGACTTTAAATGCACACTGAGCCACGCTGCAAGTCTGGTTATTTTACAAAGAGATATCAGAGGTGAAGGAGTTGAATATTAGAGAAGTCGTTCTTCTGCAACAGTGCTGAGAGCGCAGTCCCTTTTCTGCTGACGAAGGACCTGCTGTTACAATAGTCACTGTGTGTGCATGTGTGTGCGCTACGCAAAAGTATAGACACATGCAAAAGACTTTCGTACTTGCCTGTGTGCTGCACGTGTGGATGCTTTTATGTGTATTTGGGCGTGCAGGCTCAAGCAAGGCAGCATCAGTAAAATGTTCTTTTTTCTTTAAAAAGCACACACACTCTAAACGCTGTACATGACCAAAGTGTTCACAGAACAGGAACCTTTGTTATCAGCCTGAATTTGACTTCAATTTGACATCATAAGTAGAGGCATTGATCTTAAATCAGCTAACTAAACTGGTACTGCACAGCCGATACAGTGCCTTCATTGTGTCTTGCGTGATAAAATTCATTTTACAGATTGGTAAGTTTGAAACAGTTTTTATTACTTTTAAAGCAAAAGACTGGTGATATATTTTTTGTTCTTGTTATTACGAACAAATCCTGTTAAAAGGACCAAAAGTAAAAATGAATTGATCTTCATAGCAATACTGTTGGATCCTGATACTCTTCATTGACCTCCACTGTTATTCAAATACTCAGCGACGCTCACCGTTTCCCTCAGTGACATCTTCTTTTTACATCAATCCCACATACACAGTCTTGTTGACATGAATACTGGTTAATAATTTGTAGTAAATTTTACATTCAGTGTAAAGAGAGCACTGGTATCGGATCTGTCCTCTGAATCAGAACCCTGAGCTGAGAGAGGTTGCATCAGTGCATCCTTAGTAAACGCTCACTAGAGAAGCAAATGAGCGTTAATCCACTCCTGAAAATAGTCTTCAACAACTGCATTATGTTCTTCTGTTTGAGTAATTTGTGCTAAAAGCTGCATCGGCTTGCTGTCCAAGGAATTTATTTCGCCTTTTGTGAAATTAAATGTTTGAGTCTCATTTTTAAAGATCCACACTTGGAGCCACAGACTGGGTCAGAAAGTCTTGAGAGACAGACTTACACATTCTTGGTTAACAGCAGTCATATATTTTATGTCAGAATGATGGTGCTATTTTTTTATTAGTTTCTACTCTGTGCGTGCAGAACGGCTGATTGTAATTACTGCAGTTTGAAGGATAAGGGTCTTGCTCTCTGTCCCTTTTAGGCCCTTTGTGGGAAACTTTTATACACTGAAAGTAACTTATTGTGTTTTTAACAATAAATGTTCCTTGCTCTTATCTCCGACTTGAAATTAGTTGAAACAATGCCCTGTGTGTCAAGTTAAAGAAAGTTTGTTTTCATAATCGTTGCCAAATCGATGATGTCACTGTTGCTTTTAAGAGGCCAGTTCCCTCTCCGATTGGTCCACAGAGTCCGGGCAGTTACCCCGAGAAATGATGACTTCTGTGTCTTTATTGTCCTCAGCAGGGACGTTAAGATCATGAGCCATGAGCTGTGTCATCTGTCGCTCGAGGCGATACCTTCTCAACCCTTTTCTCTGCCAGATTTTGAGTGATGATTTATTTCAAAAGCAGGAGGTGGCAGCTGAATTACCCCTGCCCCGCTTGTATCCAAAATCCTTATGTTTCACCCCCCGAGTAATTTACGTAACCTGACCACTGATGCTGGATCAGTACTTTTTATTTTTAGAAGCTTCAATGAAAATGAGCCCGTGGCTACGCTTAGACACACGCTGTGCTTTCCTGAGGAACAGATTCATCTGGGCTGTAAAAGAACTATTCATTCATTAGACCTTTTTTTATTTTTCACTAGTAATATGTTTACATACTGCAGTCATGAATCATACTGAGTCCTATTGTGGAGGTCTCGCTCGAAGAACAGTGTGGTGTCATTAAGAAGGGGAAAATATTAATGACTGTTTCTTTAAGACCCGACTCAGGCGCTGCACTGATGGAAAAAGAAGAAAAACAAAACCGGAATTCTGGAGCTGTGCTGCTGGGCCCACTCTCTTCCTTCCTGTCTGGGGCCCGAGGACGCGCGCACACACACACACACAAGCACTCGTGCCAGAGAAAACGGCTCCCTTAACTATGGGCCTCAACCAGACGGCCTGCCAGGGGCTCTAGTGGAGGAGAGGAGGGGCTCAAAGAGTGGGTTCAATAACTGAGAGTCTTGACTCTGTGTGTGTGTGTGTGTGTGTGTGTGTGTGTGTGTGTGTGTGTGTGTGTGTGTGTGTGTGTGTGTGTGTGTGTGTTTTCCTTTGTAGGGACCGAGTTTAGCTTTCTACCTTTAGTGAGGACATTTCTGTAAAGCAAGGACAGTTTGGTGAGACATTGAAAGGGTTGTTTGAGCCTTCTTAAGTTAGATTAAGCTTTAGGTTCAGTTTAAAGCTGAAACATTTAGTTTGACAGAAAATTGATCTGCAACTAGTGTAATAAACAATCAGTGGTTTAAAGTAATATTCCAACTATTCTTTGGTTTTAGCTTGTGAGATTTTACTGCTTCTTAATGTATTATATGACTGAATGTCTTTGGGGGTTAGATTGTTGACCAGATAAAACAAGACATGTGAAGATGTCAACTTGGGCTCTGAGAGGATGTGGTTCTTACTTTCCAGTATGTTTGTCATTTTTAAGATCAAAGTACTAATCTTGAAAGTAACCTGCAGATTATTTGTTAATAAAAGTCTCCTTCATTCGAATAAGGATACCAGCACGTTCACAAACTGGCGTACGATACAAAAAAGTTGGACCAGCTGCGTTGGCCAATAAACTATGTGCAAGCTCACATTCCTGTTAGATTACTTTGCAGCGTGAACGCAGCATTTCCACTGTTTACCTGTTGAAACTCGGCAGTTGTGATAACTTTCTAGTTCAGTCAGTCAGTATTATAAACCTCAAACTTCTGGATCATATTTCACATCTCACTGTTACCTGAAGCAACAAATCCTCACCAAAGCAGCCCACTAACGGTTGAGGTGCGGGATTTAGTTGTAATGCTTAAGTATAGCTGTACAAATGCGTATGTGCGTTTGAGAAAGAAAGAGAAGAAAAGAGAAGTTGGAGAGCAAGTCTCTGTAATATGTAGCCCATGCCCATATGGCCCACATGTGTGGCCCTGTGCACAAGTGTGTGTGTGTGTGTGTGTGTGTGTGTGTGTGTGTGTGTGGGAGGGGGTGGGTTGGTGATCCTATGAGGAGAACATCTGGATATGTTTTTCCTGGTGTGCTGTGGTTGCTGCCACTGCTTGCCTGAGTGTGTGTCTGTGTGTTTTAGTGTTTTTACTAGTTCAGTGTGTCAGGTTTTTGTACTCCTCTTGGCTTTGTGCTCCCTCAAACATGGTGTCATTATTTTCTGACAGATGTGTGAGATTGAAGCGATACCGGTCCGCTCTCTCGGACAGACTGCTGTGGCAGGTGGAGGCTGCGGTGCCACACATAGTTACACTGTGGCTGCGGGATGAAAAAAAACCCTGATTTTTTCTTCCCCCAAAACATCTATTGCCAGTGTGTATTCTTAGAAATGTAAGTTGTACTTCTCTGTGTTATAATTTGAATTTTGTGGCCGTCACTGAAATGATCGTTGAAATAGTGTGGTGGTCACCGCTCAGTGATCTGAGAGGAAACTGGACATTTTGTGTAGTTCTAGGAAAGAAATCAGAGGCGTTCTGAGAACACAAAATACACCGAACAGTTTTGAGGAACCACAGTAGAAAAACATAGAATAACCATGTATAGGAGTTTCCACTGAGTCACGGCAAAGCAGGTGCACTATACATTTTTACGAGCCCAAGAGAGGCTTGTAAATGCACACGGAGCCACATACAGAGGGTACTGGTGCTACTTTAACTGTGCCCCAAGTCAATCACAATTACAAATATTGCTACGAAACTGGCTTACACTACTCTGAATGTTATAAAAGGTTGTGACAACATGAGCTGATAAAAGAAGCCTCAAAAAAGCCACATCATCTTCATGAGGGAAGAAAAATGTGTTAAAGCGAGTGGCGTGAACCAAACCATGACAGCATGCTGAACGTAGCTGACAAGTCCTGTTGATTCACACGCAACATAATTATGCGCCATTTTTAAAGCAGCTTGTGCTTTTTTTGTGAAGTTTTTCATCCAGACACCTAGTCTGATATAAAGATCACCTCCACCAACATCATAAACAAACACTTTATGACATAAAACTTTAACCTGAAGGGGGAAAGAGCAGAGGAGCTGTTTCATACACCAACTGCACGATAATTCTGTTGTCCATAGCAGAGGTTTCCAAACTTTTTATTGCACCTCAAACTCTGTATTTCATTGTAGTTACTCACAAAATTAAAGAATATATAGACAGACACAGCTGAATACTTGAAGTGGTGATGACCGACTGCGTACTGATGACCCTAAAAAAACGTTTTTTTGTCATTGACTTTGTGAAACAGAGCAATGACGAAAAATACAGTTTTCACCAAGGGTATTAGGAAATATAGGAAATGTTAAATTTGTGTAAGATCATCCACAGCTGGACAAATAGATGCGTGTGTGTGTATAAAAAAAAACATGCATCCCTGTGTTGAAAAAACAGTGGTGAAAGTTTACAAAAAGTCTTTTTGTCACATTTAAAAGAAGGGAAACTTGTTCGAGCCTCAGTCCCGCCATGTCTTCTCTGACCACTGCTGGATTTGGCAAAACTCCTCAGTGCCTCATTTCCTGCTTCACCCCTCCTCCCCCCTCCCCTCCTCTCTCTCCCCCCTCATTGCCTCCTACTCCTTCTCCCTCTGAGCCGTGCTTGTCGACAGTCACTGAGGTTTTGGCGCTCTGCTCCACCAACCCACGCCTCAGCTCCTGCTCCAAAACCATCTTTTCCATTCGTTCCCAATGGGAGTGATATGGGATAGAGGGAGAGAGGTTTCTTTTTTTTTCTCTCTTCTGTTGTAAGACGATACAACAAAAAAAAAAAGGTTTTTAATCTTGTTGACCAACTCGCCTCTCATGGCAGCTCTTCAACAACCAGTTTCTGCTGCCCCCTTATCGTCAGCGCATTTCTGGATTCATTTCAGTGAGCTTAACTTTGTTCGTATCTGCTGCTCATTTATGTTTTTACTAAGTATCCAGTTAGTAAAGTATGAACCTACAGTGTTTTCAGTGAGACCCAAATGCTCTGACATCAGCTCTAAATTACACATGACCTCTGGTGCCACCGCTCAGATAACACAAATAAAACCAGCTCGCATACGCTGAAAGGTGTGTAGCTGTGTGCCGAGAGTTTAAAATTGATGACCTACTTTACAACGGGCCAACCCATAAAACAAACCTGGCGATAACTTGGAGAACAACCGCCCCCTTCCCAGAGCCTCGCCCCACCTTAAAATTACCTGCCTACCTAAAGGTCGACTTCTCTGACACGCACCCAAGATTTAAGGAAGCCTTTCAGCAGAAATGCAGCTTAGAGATGTGACTAAAAGCAACGTGCTGTTTATTACCGCGTAACCATGTTACTTTAGTGTTATGTAACAACTACATGACTGCAACTGTATTTGTGTTCAAATGTCTGAAAATGGGAATAATTTTTTTTCTCTGAGTTCACGGTGACATCAAACCATGAGTCAAAGATAATAATCAAAGATAATTTTCATTTCAAATTCATACATTGAAATCATTTAAGGATTGAACTATATTCTGAAAACTGACATGAACATGAATTTAATTACAACCAAAGTGTACAGTGCACAGCGATTGTTTTTAATTGATCATTTTAACACTAAAATATAACATAAAACACACCCAGATTGAGATTAAACATTAATGACTGTGTTGTCAGGATGTAGGATTTAGGTCACTGCTGTGGTCAACTTGACAATCAGCCAACAAGATATAAAACAAGTGTGTCATTGGTGTTAATATCATGTTAAAATACTATCATAAGAGCTTCTCACAGTGTCAAGAACCATTTTCTTGACCTCAAATAAGTTAGTGGCGTGTTATTAGATTTATACAGGATATACATATACAACACTAACAGTACACTGAAAGCTATTTCCACAGTTTTTTCGAGTCCGAGTTCTGAATCTTCTAATTCAACAAAATCATTCTCCTAGCATCCAAAAGGCAAAGCTTGCTACTTTTCTGTCTATTGTGGACCTTAGATGTGCAGTCGTTGACCCCAGCCAGCAAACGAGGACATGGAAAAAGTTAATATTTTCACAATTATTGATACTGAATCAAACACTATGGCAATAGTACTCACTTCTGCCGCAGTGACAGTAAATGAACTATTTTAGGAAACCTGGAAATTAACAAGCATTTAAACAATAAACATGGACATGGTAACATTAACGGGAACATACACCTACATACAGCCTGAAAGTGGTGTCACTTCTAAATTAATAACCAGGAATATCTGTAAAATTTCATTCACATTCAGTTCCCTTTCCACACCAGAACACTTTTATACATCAGCTTCTGTGAAGTGTTTAAGTAATGCTGTCTGTCACCGTTTACTGTAGCTGTATTATCATGGATAGCATGAAAACACATCCAAGCTGATTCACTAGCTGGGGTTTTTCACACCCAAATATGGCAATTCTGTGGCTAAATCTTGGCTCGTCTGGATCTTTTATTGTATTTATGCAGCAGCAGTAGTTAGGAGGTCATTTGTGTATGCTTTGCTGGATTAATGTTGGGTTGAGTCAACTCCTGCTGGTTCGTAACAAGCTGAAACAGAGAGGAGGAAAGTGAAACTCTTCATGAGAGAGAGCAGATCATTTGAGTGTTATTTAACCACCTTTGACCATCTGTCTTTACAGCCATGCTTCTCAGCTGTCATAGTAATATAGTGGGGTGAGCCTGAAAGTGTGTGTGTGTGTGTGTGTGTGTGTGTGTGTGTGTGTGTGTGTGTGTGTGTGTGTGTGTGTGTGATTAAGACAGAGAGGTTAACACACCTCATGACTCACCTCGGTGCTTTTACAGTCTTGCCTACGTAGGTACAGTGTGTTTGCTCTGCGGGTTGATTAGAAACAGTAGGCAGGGTGAAGATTTCAGGTGGTTTAAAAAAAGATTTGAATGTTCAAATAAAGAGTCAAACTGAATGAATGTTGCTTTTGTCACGTTGGTTCAGTGATTTATTAAATACTCACTCAAAGTGGGAACAAAGCCAGTCAAATGTGTTTTGGACTCTGCCTCAAACTTTGAGAGCAGCAAAGTAATTTTGAGCTTTAGTGACTCGAGTTTAGGAAGTATTTCTACCATTTACTTTTTGATAGACGCTGTGTCTACTCCACTACGGTTGGAAGACTTTCCATTCACTACTTCAGGCCTACTGAAGTGTTGGTTGAATCAAAGAGGTGCTGGTCCAAACCCCGATCTCTAACCTTTCTGTTCATATACAACAGTAATAATACAACAAATACAAACTCAAAGCAGAAGAGGAAAACAGTTCCCACCCTCAATGGTCACCATCTTGGTACAATGCAGCGGTTGTGATTGCGACAGTGAACGCAACACAATACAGTTATTTATTTAAAAAGAAAAGTTGAAGTCAAAGTCAGCAAACACGCCGGCAGATACTTTGGCGGGTGACAATCACCATCAGATGTTGTCGATTATACTCTGCCTGGTTACAATTCAACATTTAAAAGAAGAAGAAAAAAAGAAGAAGCTGTCAAATGTATTTGAGGAAACACTACGCTATCAAAATTCAGTCATCATGTGCAAACAAAAGTATCTGAATTGAGACCAAGTGTTAGACTCCACCATCTGTCTGTAATTATTAATTAAACTGAATTGATTTCAAAAACTTAAAACCTTGTTTTATTGTTTAAGTCCTGTCCATTGTCAGGCTGACCATCCATTCTGACCTTTGACTTCTGTAAAGTCCCCAGTATGCATCACTTAAAGTGCTTCTCAGATCGTCTCACAGTGTCTGAAACTCTGCCACACGCAGTTTTAAATTTTAAAGATTCATTGCATCTCACCCAAACGTTAACACTTTTTATTTTAGAACTAGTTTGTTTAAGGTATCCTAACACCTTAAGGATGTCACACTTCTTAACTTGGACAAACAAACAGCAGTAAATGTAACTGAAGCAGGATTTACGTTTCTTCCAGAACATATTTGGCAAATCAGCCACTGGTAGCATACACATTTTTCAAAATAAAGTTTTGGAGGTGAAAAATGGCAAACAAAACCCCTCACAGTCATTAATGTTTTATTGTTTCTTTCTCTTTTGCGAGACTGAGGGGATTAAATTCTCTTAGTATAAGTGAATCTCAGACCACTTCTCTTTAACTCCACTTTCCATCTCTCTCTCTCTCTCTCTCTACTCACGTTGTGTCAGTCTCTCTGCCTCCCTCTGTCTTTCCAGTTTTGTCTTTAATAATGAATTCAACTGAGGGACTGGTGTTCAAAGTTCACAGCGTAAGCACGTGTTCACTGCTCTTCAGTAGTCACACACACTATATATAAATATGTATGACATATACACTTAAATACACACAGAGCCACAGCTGACTCTTAAATTCCTGAAATATTCATGACAGTGCTCACACACTCAAGACCTCACCATGAACACTGGCCTCTTTTTTTTTTACCTCAGTGGACACCGAGCTCTCCTCCGGTTCACCCGACCAGCTCATCCCAGATGTTTGAGGCAGCGTTTGGGTATCTTAATACATTTTGTCCGAGGCGAAGCATCACCAGAATTCTAAAAAACATTTTGGGTTTTGTAAAATCTTCTAGCCTCAATGCTGCTAAGAACACATTCTGAATTTGGATTTTCTTAAATTGTTTTTTATTGAAATGGATTTAATTTACCTTGGATTTTACTTTAATCTTATTTAGATTTTATTTCAGTCTCTCTCTTTTTTTTCCTTTGGTTTTATCTTTGTCTTCTGTAAAGTACTTGTTTTAGGAAAAATACAACTAGATATAAATAAACTGTTTGAAATGCAGCAAACTCAGAATTGCTGGTATCTTAAAGAAAATAAATAATTAAACACATATAGCACTGTTCTTTCTTACAAAGTGCTTTACGGGGAATAAGATCACGCAGCAATTGTTAGAGGAAGAGGAGCAGCATGTAATGTAATGTAATGTAATCTAGTTCAGTATCAAATGGTGTCAATAGCTGTCATTTTCTTTTCATAGTGGTATGAACACCTTGAAAAAGTACAGTTAAATCTGGCTCTATTCAGTCACTATGTTATCATTTACAGGAAAACCTAAGAATACCAGTCCCTGTACCTGCACATGTTAGTGTTTAATGAAGAGATACAAATCACAGAGCGACTAAACGGAGACAGACAGAATGCCTTGATACATTTTCCAGGCCTGTGTTTTTTATGTGTGCGACCTGCGTGTTTGGGGGCAAAGGAAACAGCAGAGGAAATGCCAGCGTTAGCGTGGGAGAGGGGTGGCCACCTCACTCCATCACTGAGGTGAATGGGTTTAAACCGCAATCTGCCTTAAAGAGACCTCAGACAAAAACAAGTAACAGGGCCGAGTGCCAAGGTGGTATTTTCCTGGTTTTCTTCTCCTTTTATGATGTATTTGCAGCATATTGGAACAATAATAATAATAATCCACATGGAAAGAGATGCATGTTATTTTTTTCCCTCACTGTATTTCATTTGGACCAAGTACTACACAAGCTGCCTAATCAGAATAAGTGTGAGGTACAAATGTTGTCTTATTGAACCGGTACAGTTCAGCCTTGTGAACACGAAGTTTAAATCTCTGCAGAAGCTTGAATCATGAACATTTTAATCTGTTTAAAAAAAAAAAGTTTTGGAGCTGTTCCACTGACAGTGAATGGAAGACTTTTTTCTAAATGCTGGATACAACCCAGGGTGATTTTCCAGGGATATGGGCAGATTTTCTGCTTCAGAAATGATCAGTTTATTGCTGTTCATGGGTAAGAAAGCCCAGACGAGTCCACACGGATCAGATTAGTCTCCCATTCACTGTCAGAAGTGCACTTCCTTTCTTCAGATATTCACGCGTATGTACATTACATTTTTCAAAACAGCGTTTTTTGATCTTATTAATATAAAAGAAAGAAACGGATTTGACCCTCTGGTCGGATGGTTCCCATGACAGCAGTTAACTGACATCTGTTACTAGGAGACACAATGTCAAATTCAATGGACCAGACGTGATGTTTACTGTTACATTAGGTCAACTAGCCTCCACTCTCAAGTGAGGCTGAGTCTGAAGTCATTACCTTATTTCATTTACTCATTATAACACACACTCAATAGTTTACTCTGTCGTGAGCAGTAATTGCTAATTCTGAAACGTATTAATCATCGTGTAAAGTCATAAACTATGTGGGACCCATTGAATTGTGGGATTGTTAGGACGAAGCACTTTAATTTGTGGACATTTGCAGTAAATTTTAACATTTAAGGGCACTAGTGGATCATTTTTAGACACTCAAATAAAATGCCCATACACCCGTCCAACTCACTAAGTAATTAGTAATTAACTGCTAGCCAACGATCACCTGCTAAAGTTAAAGTTACATCTCCTATTAACACTCCTGCTCTAAGTACTTCCCTTAAAGAAGTCCGCAGGTGCCTCCGTAACTACTTCACTGTGATTGGCAGCTGTCAGTCATGATGTCACGCCCCGTTTTTATAGCATCAAATAAATACGCAATACCAGAAAAATGATTTTCTGATTTTTGTTTAGTTTGGCCTACATCCCATCTATATATTATCTATCTCCTGCTCACTCAGTCCCACATTATATAGAGGAGGGTTTCTAGCTAGCATGAGCCGTCTCTTTCAAGCGTCCAGTCACGGTCACAGCAAAGGAAAACCTGTCAAAAGTCAGGAATGAGTAGTCCTGTTTACTCAGCACTACATACATTAATCTGTGATTCGAGTCACATCACAGAGTGACATAAGAGGTACTCAAATCACAGGTGGGACTAACAGCAATCAAATTACCAGCGTTGCCGGCTGATACCCGCAATTCACGTCCAAATATTAACTGGAGAATATTAATGTAAGGGCGCTGTCATAGTATAAAAATAAATAAAACTTACATTTATTTTTGATTAAACTTCGATTAAAGTTTTGACCAAATGAGTAAACAAATTAATACAAACATGGATGGCAAATGTGCAGATTTTTTAGCAAAACTTAGGCTTTATTTAACTTTAGTTCGACTTTAAGTTAAGGTAAAGTTAGGTTCAGGAGTTCTAACAATCTGACTAACTTTGTGTTATATATGTTTTTCAGGATGGATTTCCCCTTCAGGATGTAGGATCGTACAGCCATTTCATCCCCCCCCAAATCCCCAGCTAAGACAACTCTTCACATAATAAGATTTATCTTTGTCCTTATTTTGTAGGTTCTGCGTGGATTTGTGTAATATTTTTGGTATGTGGCTTTTCATTCAGAAAAACAACACTCGCATACAGACAAGGCGGAACTCAGTTCCAGCTTTGGATTTACAAATGGCACTACATTTCAACACTATGCTTCAGAAATTACGTTACTATTCTGGAGTATAGATTTAAGATGGAATTAAGGGCTCTTCCATCTGGCAGAAGGAGTTTTTTTTTTTTTTCTTCTGTCAATGAGGGATGACTCTGATTCATATTGCATATATCGCTGCATATATTCTGTTTGACTGGGCAATACTGGAAAGTCACATTTCTTTGCGAGGCCGCATTACATCCCAATATGAGTATAATAAAGCTGAGGGCAGTCTTCTAAAAACTTGTCAACGGTGTTGACACGCAATAGAGGTATTGTGAAACAGGAAATGTGTGCACGTAGACGATCCCCCGCTCTCCAAAATGGCGGATTAGAGGCCGTTGATTCATGTATGAGCAAGAAGACTCGCAGCGGTAGGTAAAGCTGGGGATGAGTTCACATCTTTTGATGTTCAGATAATAGCGAATGTGTCCTAATCTGTACATAAGCTTATTTGTCTTATTTCTTCTGCTGTTATTATTGGTTGGTACTGCACAGTCGACACTTATGAAGGAGTTAAAGACACTGAAGGTTTATTTTCTCAATCAGCTTCTATTTATGAGTAAGTAACCCCACAGGAACACATTTAAAAGTGGAGAATTTTTATTTATTTTGTTTATTTATTTTATTTTGAGAGTTTTCTGTCTCTGATGTTTTTGTCTGTTTTACCAGGTTTGAAGTGGGCGGGGGTCAGCTGGAAGAAAAGGTGATGTCATGTACCCCTGAGCACCAATCAGGATTTAACAATATCTGAATCAAAAGCAGACAACAGTTGTGGGTTTGTTTTCTTAAACCGCCACTGTCAAACAAATCTGATCAGACCACACCCTCACGAAGCAGATTAGCTGAGATTGTGAGCGCTGAATAACACCTTTGATGCATATTTAGTCATGAATATTAAGGATATAGAGAAACACTCACAAGATTTGATTAGACTATGTTTTCAGAGGCTTAAAAAGGAGTACAGCACCAGTTTAGGATTGCATTTATATTACATTGTTAACGATGCAGCAGAACCAGAGATATCATCCTCTCACGTCCCCTTTTACATAAAAAAATACCACTATCTGTCTACTACTATCAGGACATAGTGACAGTTTAAGCAAATATAACTAAAAGCCATTTTTAAGTAAGTTAGCTATTTCTACTTTAAGTCAAATGGCATCACTTGAGCCGATTTATCAGACTTCACGCAGCTCCCTCTGCGGCCGTGAAAGTTTTTTTTTTTCTTTCATTTTTCTGGTCATGATCAAATCTGTGGTTGTCAGTCAAGACAACTTACAGATCGACCAACTGGAATACAACGTGAAACGCAAGATAGCATAATGCTACTGCTAATGCTGCTGATGATCGTGTGTATGATGATGTTTTGTTTACTACTGGAGAGTGTGTGTGTAGAAACACACACACACACACATACAGAGTGGCTACACACTCTCTAAGAGCCTGTTGTTGTCCATGAAGGGAGTGGAAACACAAGAGCCCTAAAGTTTGTAAAGTTGTGTTTGTGTGTGTGTGTGTGTGTATGCATGTATGTATATATGTCTGTGTTTTGTTAGTGAGTGCGTGTGTGCGTGTGTGTTTGTGTGTAAGTCACTGGCAGGGATAAAGAGCCATTGTCTGCAGCTGGTGCATCCCCCACTCCTCCTCTCTGCAGCTGTGAGGAAATCAAACGCTCCTCTTTTCCCCCTCTCTGCTTCTGTCACAACCTGCTGATGCCTTATTAGGTCATTCATGGTGAAACGTAGTGATGACCCAGTGATGGTTTGTGGGGTGAAGCAGGTACACCGGCACCACTGTTACAGAGAGAAAACAAATCCCACGTAAAATCACCAGCATTGATCAGCGATAAACTTTATTGATACAATAACTTTTAAGACAGAGTACAAAGAGTCTGAATGGAAAATAAAAATGTCTATCACTACAGTTTAAAAAAATCAGGCAAACTACAGAAAATGACAGAATAAAATACGCAAAAATCAAATAAAATCCAAAATAGAGATATAAACAAATAGGTTTAAATATAAACATATTAGAACTAATGGAATATACAGGAACAGTATTTGCAGTAATCCTCTGTTTAGGTTTCACTAAACGCAGCTGTCCAGTTAGTGTTGAAATAATTACTCATCTGACTCATCATTTTGATCAGTTACAGTGATCGAATTTAGCAATACTTTAAAGTCATTTATTGAGCAAAAAGGCCCAAACATTCACTGGCTCCACCTTCTGAAATGTGAAGATTTGCTCTTTCTCTTTTCATATCTTTTTAAAAAAATATATATATATTTGGGTTTTGGACTGTTGGAGGGACTAACCAAACAACATGTCATACTTGTGACACTTATGATGTGCATTTTTAACCATTTTTACAGATTTTTTTAAACAGTTTATCACAAAATACTTGAAAAAAATAGTTGAAGCTATTGTGTTGGCCTTGGACAGCAAGTAAGGCCCAACTGACCCTGAACTGGATGAACGGTATCATCAAACATCTGTCTTACTGTCAATGGAAAAGACACAAACCGCTTTTTTTTTTTCAATATTTCCATTCACAGCTAAGATTACAGAACAGTTGATTAAAAAACATTCAACAAAACTTTTTTAAAGACACGATGTTATACAGCAGCTGTTGCGTCATCAAAGAAAGACAAACTCGAGCCAGCAGGAGTAGACATGAGTACTCTGCTGTGAGGTAAAGCCACAACGCGCTGACACTTTGAAAATGGGTCAAGCAGACAAACTACGATTTTGTCATTCGATTACGGCCGCCTGGTTAGTGCCTGGAACATGTCCAGTTATCGATTGGTGAGCGAATGTGCCGAGGTGTGACTGAACTGTGGATGAGTGAATGTATTGAGCGTTATAATAAATGTGGCGAGTTACATCTCTGCCCTCAGCTAAGTTATTAAAAAACTCATCAAGCATTCACAATAGGAAATAGACAGGATGGTTGGGAGCCCACCTGTTAAACCACAGTTTCATGGTGGCTGAGTTACATATGATTACAACCGATATTGATTTTGGACAACGCTGTGGAGACAGACATTTCTTTGCCTTTGTGGATCTGGAAAGGAATAAAAATGTGCAGAAACTGTAAAGATGCATTTGTGAGCAGCACACTGTGTGAAGTATAAATATGTAGCATCGCCACGCAGTTTCTGAGGGAGTTATCGTGGTTTCTTCATCCTCAAAGGCCAGGCTTGATAAAACACAAATCCTCACAGTCAAACAAGCATACAAAAAATATAGGAGCATCACTGTCACACTGAAGTGACACACTTCTGACATTCATTGAAGCTGTATTTACCCAACTGATGCCTGTGATCACACACCAGGATACAGAACGAAACAAAAGATTTTACCTCTTCAATGTTGTAATTTCACTGAACCAATGCTTGAAATCCATTCATTATTAAACTTAACTTGTAAAAGGACTAAAAAATAGAGAAATAAAAGGCAAGAATGATGTCCAGAAACAAGAAAAAGTAACATTCTCAGTCAAATGTCATCAAATTAGATTATGTGGATATTATATTTCACTATAAAACTATATATAATTAGTCAGTGCAGTACTCATAATGATTTAAGACATTAATTCATGGATTTATCTTAATTCCTGATGCTCACCATTAACAATCATAAAGTCACTGTGACTTAATGTGATTAGTTCACATTTAATAAGCCACATGTTAAAGGGATGTTAATTCACGGATCAGATGAGCTGGATTTCAGTCACATACACGTTTATTTATGTGGCTGCATTTACGTGTCCATGATCAGTATGCAAATATTTACACCTGACGTCCAGTTTTGAAAACTGCTTCACATTCCTGCGAGAACAGGTGCCGATCTGCCGTCAGAGACTCCGAAATAACCATTTACGTAAGGGGAGTACTTTGGTCACGTATCAATTAACGCGTGAAAAATCACAAATGGCGAGCGAGCCGGGGGACATCTGGGCTTCTTCCTATTAACGCATTGGATCATCATTAGCCGGGCGGTGCTGGATGGATGGACGCAATTTGTACCATTTCGCTTCCCCCTTCAATGGTACAGCCCATCAATGAACTGCTCATGAATGTGTCGGAGGCTGGAGTGCGGCTCTGCGCCTTTAAATGCGACCGCTCCTCCCTCCTCCGGCTCAGCGTCCAGCCCGCAGAGCTGCTTTTAACGCGTCCAGTGGAAATGACAAACCAGAGGCGCTCTGCGGGGCCAGCATGTGAAACACCGGGCTTTTAACTACAGCAGCTCACCCCACACTCCCATCCTGAGACACCGGAACGAGGCGTCTTCTGCTACCCCCCTTCTTCCCCCTTCTATTTATTTATTTTTTTTTTATCATTTTAATTTTGGTGGCGGTCTCTCTGCGGACGCGTCAAAGTTGGTGCGCGCTCGCCAAATAATGGACGTCGATGGACTGGCGTGAAACCTCCACTTCCATCGGACTGAAGGAAGGAGGGGACGACAGCCCTGCATGTCCAAGTTCCCCGCGCGGACCGGAGGGGCATCGCTGCGTGCGCCTTGGATGCGGTGGGTGCGCGTGTGGAAGTGTGTGTCGGGTGCGTGTGTGTGCGCGCCCGCAGGACCAGGACCAGCAGCAGCAGGAGGAGGAGGAGGAGGAGGAGAGAAGTGGTGGTGGCCGGAGGAAGAGAAGTTTAGCGCCGTGATTTGCCCCCCCTCGCCCCCTCTCTCTCCGGTGCCGTCGTTCTCCATGTCACGCCGGGGGACGGGCGGATTAACGCTTCCCCGATGAAAATTAACCATCCGTGGGGAGACTCCGCGATCGTGACTGTGGCGATGATGATGTCGAGCAAGAGCGTGGAGTGGCTGCAGGAGGAGCTGGAGTCCGGGGCCGGCTCCCTGCTGCTGCTGGACTGCAGACCCCACGAGCTGTACGAGTCCTCGCACATCGAGTCGGCCATCAACCTGGCCATCCCGGGCCTCATGCTCCGGAGGCTGAAGAAGGGCAACCTCCCCATCCGCTCCATCATCCCCAACAACGAGGACAAGGAGAAATTCGTCAAGCGCTGCAAGACGGACGTGGTGGTGCTGTACGACGAGGCGGCCCCGGAGCGGCAGGAGTCCGGGCTGGGGAGCTCCGTGCTGGGGCTGCTGCTGCAGAAGCTGCGGGACGACGGCTGCAAGGCTTTCTATCTGGAGGGTAAGATCCAAAAAAAAAAAAAAAATCAGCTGCTTCACACCTAAAAGTCCTGTGTTGGGAGTTTTTTTTTTTTTTTTAATTCATAAAAATCCCTCACACTGACTCTTCAAACAGACTAATCGTTTCACTCTGGTTTCATTACGAGGATGTTCTGAAGGTGTCATTCCCTCCAAACAGCGATCAGGTAATGAGAAAACAATAACATAAATCTCGTGTTTGATCAGCTCCGGGATCATTTAATTAATGAACGCGTTTATTGGATTCAGTCTCCGGATGTTGTTTGTTTGTTTGTTTGTTTGTTTGTTTTTGCGCCTGGAGCAAAAACGCGTGAGATTTGCGCACCTAACATGTCGTAAATATTATTATATAAAACGTTATCACAGACGACGAAAGTGCTTTAAGGGTATTTAAGTGTACTTCATCTGTTATTCTTTTTTTTTTTTTGTATTCATGTCTCGTCAGGAGGCAGCGTTCCTGTCACACCTTTCCCAGCACACTTATCAGAATAGAAACAACATCAGACGCTCATCGAGAAGTCTTAATGAACTTTGGCAGGTCTCTTCTATTTGTTTCATTTCTAAACGGGGCAGAATAGGGTCATTTCAAAATAAAAGTGTTTCATCAAAAGTTCAGTGTCAAACCGCGTGTCGGTGCGTGGAGCTGTGTCAAATATGTTTTCAATTAAATGCTGCAGAAATGGCCCCGCCATGTTGTTCTCCTTCAGGAAAAGACAGGCAGTTTTTTTTTTTTTTTTCATGAATGAACAGAGAGACGACGACGCGCTCTGAATAATCCTCCATCACGACAATAAAACATATTTGTCGTTGTTTTTTCTCTCTCTCTCTCACACACACACACAAACACAGAGAGAGACGCGCGCTCCAAACAAACACGCTCGTGGGCGCCTTTGATTTGTTGATGAAGAGGGAAATGTTGGAGCCGGAGTCACGAGCCGAGCTGCCATTCACAAAAAGTCCACGGAGCTGAGCAGAGAGTGTCGGAGCTGTCCTGCTGCCTGTCAGCCTCCCCAGGGCGCAGATGTTTCTCAATGGAGCACATCTGTCCGGGGTGACGCTGATCTCACGTTATCCTGCAAATGATCTGCTGCAGACGTGTGTTAAAAAGAAGGGATGGCAGAAATAGTTTTTCACAAACATCTGTTTTTTTATTATTATAACACCCTAAAAATGCTGAAAAAATGGCTAGTTTAATACTGTTTATGATGTATCAATCTTTGGATGAGTTACTGTGTAGCATATAGTGTAATTGGCAAGTTAATTTACTGGGTTGAAATGTGTGTTTAATAGCTTATTATTTTTTTGTGTAAATGCTTTTATAATAATCAGAATTATATTTCTTTAGTTATTTTTTCTTCTTCATTTCTTTCTCGTTGATTCACTGCTGTGCACCAATCCCAAAGGTGCGCTTCTTGTCACTGAGGTTCAAGATCTGCCTCTGATTTCCTGCACACTTGACATTCAGCTGTCATTTTGTAGATGTTGAGTTACACATTTAGCCTCACACAGTTCCTGCATTTGATGATGTAAAGGGCACTTTTTTTTTCTTTTTTTAAACCACCAAGTGATGTGATTTCTTGGCTTTCTCCTAACTTGGACCTTCTTTCCCTCGTCCTCCAGGGGGCTTCAACAAGTTCCAGTCGGAGTACCCCGAGCACTGTGAGACCAATTTGGACTGCTCCTGCCCCAGCAGCTCCCCGCCAGCCTCCGTCCTGGGGCTGGGGGGGCTCCGCATCAGCTCTGACTGCTCCGACGGGGAATCTGACCGCGAGCCGGGCAGCGCCACGGAGTCGGAGGGCAGCCCGCTCCCCAACAACCAGCCGGCGTTTCCCGTCCAGATCCTGCCGTACCTTTACCTGGGCTGTGCCAAAGACTCCACCAACCTGGATGTGCTCAGCAAGTACAATATCAAGTACATCCTCAATGTGACGCCCAACCTGCCCAACATGTTCGAACATGAAGGGGACTTCAAGTACAAACAGATCCCCATCTCCGATCACTGGAGCCAAAACCTCTCGCAGTTTTTCCCAGAGGCCATTTCATTCATTGGTAAGTGAAGATGGAGAACTCACTTCATGTCGGTGTGACATGTTACATCACATTATTTTGGTAACAGCAGGGCAACCACTGTGTTGATTATACACACATCTGCTGATCATTTTCTATTTAATCTTTGAGGCTATAAAATGTCAGAAAATAGTAAAAATAAATGCCTGTCAAAATCTATCAGAGAACAAGGTGACACTGTCAGATCGCTTGCTTTGTTGGATCAACAGTCAAAATCAGTTTACTCTCATACATGATAAAGAAAAACAGCAAATCTTCACATTTAGAGAGTTTTAAACCAGCAAACATTTGGTACTTTAGTTTGAAAAATGATTAAATGATCACCAAAAGAGCTAGCACTTTTGTTTAGGGCTGCAACTAAACAGTTACTCCCATTAGATTCATCTTACTTTTTCAATTAGTCAGTGAATGGTTTGTTCCAGTGGTTTCCAACCTTAAAACAAGGCAGTGTCCACTTGTGACCCCTCATCATCGGGTGTTTGTGGTTGAACCAGTCTCAGCTGGCTTTGTCTTTTGTTAATCATCTTGAAACCCAATCTAACCCTGGTGGGGGGTCATGACCCCCATGTTGAGAACCACTGGTTTATTCTATAAAAAGTCAGAAAATAGCAAAAGATGCAGATCAGTTTCCCAGAACCTGAGATGATGTCTTAATTCTCAAGTTTTGCCCGACCCACAGTCCAAAACTCAAACTAAAATTCTGTTTACTTTCAATCAACCCACTGTCAAAACTGATTTATTTTCAGTGAATTGACTAATCAATTAAACATTTCAGCTCCAGTTATGATTAGGGCTGCAACTAAGGCTTTTACATATTATCTATGAAAAGTTCCTGGAGCCAAAAGCGATGTCTTCGGTTTACTTATAGATTTTCAATTTCTAATAAATAAATCAGAGAGAAAGACCAAATCTCCATATTTAAGAACCTGAAACCAGTGAATGTTTGGCAGTTTTTGCTTGATAAATTACTCAAATGATTAATCCATTAACAAAATTGTTGGTGGTTTTATGGCTGCATTTTTAAAAGTCCGACTCTTGTTTCAATGTCCCAGAAGCCAAGTTGACGTCTTAAAATGACTTGTTTTGTCCAAGCAACAGTCAAGGCAGCTCAAATATAATCAATGTACTATGACAGAAAACTCAGAAAAACAGTAAATACTCACATTTGAAACCAGCTAAATATTTGCTAAAAAAATACTTAAATATTCAACCAATCAGTTGATAAACCAATAGATTCAGCCCTATTAAAACATTAAATATAATATAACAACTTAAATCATGTATAAAAATGTAGTTTTGTTGAAATAGTTTTGAATTGAATTAGTTGGAAATTGTCTTAAAGGTTGTGCTGGTGAGCAGTCAGCTGCCAGTTTTTTTTTTTTTTTACTATTCATGATTAAATATGGATTTAACATCACAAAATATAAAGCAAAGTTTTGAATAAAACATGGAGATAGATTCTTTGAGAATGGGGTCATACCGAAGCCACGAGAATTTTAGCTCTCATCTAGTTCCACTTTTAGTATTTCCCATATTTCCCGTCATTCCCATCATTCCTTCAGACTGAATTCCCAGAGTAAATGAGTGAATTCCCTCACTGGTGAGTCAATGAGAACATCAGGGTCTTTGTGCTCGTCTTAGATTGACCAGACTTATGTTTCTACTTAGGTGGGAGGAAGTGTGACATATGCCAGAGCGAGAGGTCGTGGCAGATTTGGGTCACGCTGATGTTAAATGCTGCTGGCTGACTGGCTGGCTGTAACGTGCAGAAGATTACATCAGGTCTTTTTGTTAACAGCAGGCTAATTATGGGTAAAAGAGAGAAGCTCGACGCTGCAAAGGAAACCCAGATGTGACCTTAAACCGTTCCGATGTAAACTGTGGATTCCTTAAATATCTGAATGATTGAAGCGACGTGTTTGTTGATGTATGCAAGAACGTAGAGAGGGAGAAATTAGATTTTTCCTGGCATTTTAACAGCCTGAGAAATGGACGATTCTTGTGCTGTATTGTATTTAAAGCACAAATGAAGTGATGTAATGCTGCACGCATCTGCACAATCTGAGGATCAGTGCAGAGCAGATTAACTGCCAGTGACTTACTTGACTCCCGAGTCTCGTACAGTTGGGTTTGGGTCTCCCTCGATGAGTATTTTTACTTTTTTTTTTTTTTCCCCCTTTTATTGCGGAAAGTGAGCACACATCACATATAAATTTAATTTGGCATCCACTTGGCAGCCTGAGCTCGTGATCCAACTGACCCCAATCCTACAACAAGAGATGCAGGCAGGGAGAGTGAGGAGAGGCAAAGAGAGAGATAAAGGAGAGGATGAGAGAGCGAGAGAGAGAGAGAGAGAAAGAAAGGAAAGAAAGGAAAGGAGCACTTAACTCTTGCTCTAATGGCCTGTAGTGATGCGAGCGCAAGGCTTTGAAACTGATAGAACGTGGATGGATGCTGCCTGTTAATAATTTAAGGTTTTTTTTTTTAATTCAGGTTTTTCTGCAGAGCTAGGAAGCGGAATGAAACATGGCTTTTTGCTGTCATTGAGAAAGGTCGCGCTGGATCGTAGAAACATTATAAACATTTTCTAAACCTTTTTCTATAAAGACAGCTTGAATTCTCAGTTCCGGTATATATATGACTTGGAGTATGGCTGTGTTATACTCTAAATCACTCTGAAGTAGGGCTGCGTGAGTGGAATTAGATCATGATAATATAAAGTGATGTAATGTTATCGCTCTATACGTTTCTGTTACTTAAAAACATGCTTTATACATTATGTGTTTTACTTTAAATCTTCTAAAAACATGCTTTAAAGCCCTAAAAATTAAATAGTCAAGACTAAATAAGCAACAATCGAATTTAAAGTTAGAAATAAACATTTTTAGGTATTATTTACTGAGTGTTTGGCAACCAGAGTTTGGCAACCACTCGACTTTGCCAACTTCAAACCAGTAAGAAATGCAAAACCAAAAATGCAGAAATAAGTAGCGTGAAACCAAAAGTGCCCAAACTTTGGCAGAAACATGCATATTAATGTGAGATCCCATCACTCATAGTAACAAACTACTTGACAGAAAAGTTTGATGTTTTTTTATTTTATGTTATTTAATGTATTGATCATATTGTGATTGGTACTGATATGTCCTGTAGTGTTCATTGTTTATAAGGATTCCCATTTGTTGTCACATTAGCAACAACTCGTCTTCCTTTACAATGAAAATATACAGTATCATCAACAAATGCTCACACTATATACTGCAAATAAAACAGCTGCAGTATCACCATTACATCAGTTTATTTGCACATCCACACAACCTCTTTAGTTGTTTCTTAAACCCCTTTTTTTCCTAGATTCTCAAATTTTTTATAGTGAATTCCCACTTGAAATAAAATGCCAATGCCAATAATAAAAATTCATATTGTCAGAAAAAGACTTTCCTTTCTGGCTAACAGTAACATAACAGCAATCTAATCCACTAATGTCCGTCTCGTCACTCATCTGGTCTCCTCCTTTGTTTCCTCTTCCCCTCAGACGAGGCTCGCTCAAAGAAGTGCGGCATCCTGGTGCACTGTCTGGCCGGGATTAGCCGCTCGGTGACCGTCACGGTGGCCTACCTGATGCAGAAGCTCAACCTGTCGCTCAACGATGCGTACGACTTCGTCAAGAGGAAAAAGTCCAACATTTCCCCGAACTTCAACTTCATGGGCCAGCTTCTGGACTTTGAGCGGACACTGGGCCTCAACAGCCCCTGTGACAACCGCTCCACGTCCCCACCGCACGATCAGCTCTTCTTCACCACCCCGACCACCCCGACCAATCACAATGTCAACCTGTCCCAACGATGCAACTGGACAAGAGGAAAAAGTCCAACATTTCAACTTCAACTTCATGGGCCAGCTTCTGGACTTTGAGCGGACATGAAAGCCTCAACAGCCCCTGTGACAGCGGGGACTCCACGTCCCCACCGCACGATCAGCTCTTCTTCACCACCCCGACCAATCACAATGTGTTTCAACATGGACACTCTGGAGTGCCACATGAAAGTTACAGCGGGGACTGTCCCTTTCCTGGGGGGTCATGGTGGTGTTGTTACCATAGTAACAAGCGGCTGCACTGGAGGGAAGCAGCCAGTTTTAATGAATGTTTTAACCTCCCCGAGGCTCGTCGTCTGAGAGCCTGGCCACGGAGCAGCGTTGGAGGGACGGGGGAGGTCACAGATGCCACGTTAAAAAGGGGACAGGGGAGTTTTTGAACCCACAGGGGGAACTGATGGGGGTTTACAGTGGCGTCCGTTTCAAAGCCGACTGAAAATCGAGGGAGGGAGAGCCTCGATCAGCTTGTAACGAGGAACCGAGGAGACTTAACTGACTGAGGGACCGAGCGAAGGCCGCAGCAGGACAGACAGCTTCATACAAAGATAGGAACGTGGAAAAATTTACAGCGCTCGATTTGTGAGACGACAACATCCTTTTTGTCTTTCTGTCTCGGCTCTCGAGCTGAGCTGACTGGTGGTGCCAAGTGGAGAATCTGGGATTTACTTGTAGGGAAATCTCACTCTACTGAATGTAGAGTTTTATAACCAAGGAATTAACACACACATAAACAAAGTATGTGTGTTTGTACTGTATGTACTGTATGTATGTTAACGTACATAGCAGAAGATGTTTGGGCAGTCCTTAACAAATTCAGTATGTCTATATGCATTTTTGTATATTTTTTGTGTACATTTACGCACAAATCTATACCTTATAAATATATACGCATAGAAATCTTATCTATCCAATCCAGTAATGGCTTAAGAGAATGTAAAACTAAAGAAGGGGAATGGGTGTGGTGACACCAACAAAGAGAAACGTTGTTGTGATATTCCTAGTTGTCTTCTTTTCTTTTTTTCTTTTCTTTTTTTTTTCTTTTTCTTTTTTAAGTTTCATTTTTCTTTTAGGTTTGTAATGACCTAATGCAGTTTGCACAGTGGTGTAGCCATTGACTTGTTGGCACTTGGAGCCAGTGCTTGGAAGCAGGCAGATAA
Organism: Scortum barcoo; assembly: GCA_023238725.1. Taxonomy (NCBI): domain Eukaryota; kingdom Metazoa; phylum Chordata; class Actinopteri; order Centrarchiformes; family Terapontidae; genus Scortum; species Scortum barcoo. Next base: position 12,321,647 of record CM041537.1, read on the forward strand.
AGAGACATTCAGAGAAGAGGAGCGGAGAGGAGAGGCCAGTCCCAGGCTGCGACAAGTCCCAACAGCTGCACAGTGGAGTGGGGAGGGAGCGTGAACTGCGCCCCCCTCAAGCGGAGGACGAGGTTCTGGGGTTAGAGGATTGGGACTACGATATGGAGTTAGGAACTATCAGTTAAATCGCGGTTGGGTTTGGGTGAGGATACTACAGTAGATTTGACATTTGGCCAACTGTTTTCAAGTTCCCGGTTCTTACTTCCTTCCCCGCATGACTGTTCATCCAGTTGCCTAACAAGAAGTACCAGTTGTTTCCACCAGCTGCTTCAATTATTTTAGTCTTTTTTTTTTATTTCAGTTAGAAACTAAAACCAACTTCCTTGTTTGTTTCATCACAGGATATGGTCTCACATATGTTTTGCCAAACAGGCTTCTAACGGCTGTGATGACTTTTGAACTTGATTTGAGAAGTCACGGTTAAGGTTGGTGTTGGGGGATGCTAAGGCGGTGTTAACATTTCTGAGCAACTTTTTGGGGCAGCTTATCTTAGCAACCTTGGGCAAAGAAGTGCCTCAACACTCTTGTATTACCTTATTTCTGTTTGCCTAAGAGGAAGTTGTTCAATTTGTTGTCCTATCTTAGATCCCTTTTAGGACGCAGGTACAAATTTGCCAAAAAAAAAAGAACTGCAGGAAGAGGGACTATGATTGTAACCTGGTCTCGTTGTTGGGATTATGGTGTTGTGGACTGGGACTGGCCTCAGCTACAGACTGCACTTAGCTACTTCAATAGCTTCACATCCCTTAACTGCATTGGAGAAAACAGAAGGTCTTTCTGCAAAGGGATCACCCATTTCGTCAAAGAAAGTTCACCCTTAAGCCTTGGGTATATTATATGAAAGATATATTATACACAAATTGATATAAATATATATATTATAGAGCTAATAGTAAACAGATCCATATTATTTTGTATACCTGAGCATGCTGTGGTACTGTATGCTCTCTAACAGTAGACATAACCACGGGTCGGATGTTGCTTTACCAGGTGGGAAGACGAATGATGGGGACCGTTTTTTTAACTGCTGTTGCTGCTGAAGACAGCGGTACACAGCATGTGGTTAAGGAGTTTTCTGAGACCCCGTCCACATCAGAAGCACCTTCACAACGACGGGTATGAGTGAAACAACACTGCAGCACTAACGGATCTGTAGGAACATCAGGCGTCAAGCAAGAACACTTTCTGTAATCTAATCACAAAGCTCTCGTAGTCGTAGCTCATATAGTCCAGCTTGTTACTGCACAAACGTGTCATAAATCTGTCTTTTACAACCCGCTGAGTGCCAGCTGTTGACGAGGACGAGCGCATTTGCAAGTAGTGGTCTTCAGTATCATCGACGCTTCAATTGCAAGCAAGTTTCATTCATAAAATTGTCACAGAGAGTAAAAAGCAGAACAAACTGATTTTGTCCTCACAGAGCTGGACTGTGACAGAAATAAAGAGGGAACAGTTTGATATGAAATCAGATGCTAAAAAACATCTTGCTAAAGCAAAACTGTGCCTGATTTTTAAAAGTGAAACAGTCCATCTAGAGAGTGCCATTAGCCTGCAGGTGAGGAGGAGGATGTTGAGCTCAACGGTGACCAGCGTAAAAGACACTGAGACAGCTGTTGGAGTGTGAATTTTTCTACCCAAAACACTTCTGTTAAAAACCAAAGTAAATTGGCAGCCATGAAACTATTTATTATATTATTATTTATTTTAGGTGGCCTAAACTCCAAATATATAAAGCATTGCACCTTGTAAGGCAAACAAGAAAGTAGGACCATCTGTTCAGGACTTCAGTCAATCTGTCAAAATTCACAAAACTTGGTGAATGTGACACATTAAGAGTTGTGACCCAAAAAATCAATACAAGGAGTAAAAAGCAGATCTTCCCCCGGTCTGAGGAAGATCTCTTATTTGTGAAAACACTGTTAATAAAACAGGAGAATAGAACAAGTGCTCTTGAATCACTCGTATGTGAAACTTAATAACAACTCTGTTTGTATGAACGGTTCTTGCTTGAGGTTCAGAAGCGAACTACAGAAATTTGGTTTCAAAGCAGTGATGTGGACGGGGTCTTACACAGAAACAAAGAACTGGGTTTCAGAGTGGACAGCAGATGAATCTGAACAGGGTTGGGTTTAGCTGGCCTTATATAATCTTTCTAACTTCTTTCTAATGCTGACTGTTGAATACTCTTTCTATCTCACTTTAGAAAAACATTGTGTAAAAAGGAAAAAAAGAAATGTTTGTTTATCTGTTATTTGAATCAGAAGATGGTAATAAAAGACAGCAAGCTGTCTTTTTACCATTACGGGTCACACGAGGTCGTCTTTGTTACTCTGCAATATATCAAAACACCTTTTTGCAGTATTTTGTAGATCAAAGACCTCAAAATTTTTTAAATCTTCTTCTTTTGTACTATATCTATTCTCTATAATTATACAAGATCCAGCTCGATACAGCTTGTGGACTGAAGTAACATTTCACCTGGGGTGTCCAAAATGTAGGGCTGGCGTGCCCGTTACCAACCAGAAATAGGCCCTCGCTAACAGACATGCTCACACACACACACACACACACACACACACACACACACACACACTTGCACATTCACACACTGTTTCACACAGCTGTGGTTCAGCATGCCAGTTATGTGTCACAATAGACGATTACACCACCCGGCTTTAATAATTACAAGGTCCTTTTTCCGTCTTGTTTTGATATAATGTGCTCTATGCTATTCCTGTGGCCTTTCAATATGAATATATATCTAAGTATATATATGTTATGAATTTATATGCAAAAGTTCCTCTCCTATTATAGCATCAGAGATGAAAATAATACTACCATGCTTGAATGGACTTCCCTTGTCTGCAGTCATATCCCACTTATAATAAGAACAACATCGAGGACTTGATCACTTGCACCCTAGGATTGAAATATATTTCAGTACGGAGCTTTTCTATTTAAAAAGAACATGGTTGATTTCAAGCTGCTTTCTTGTGTTTTTGTGTCTTTATAACAATGAAAGAGAAATCGAGTCTTTTTTCTCTGTTTGTAAATTTGCCAGATCACGGGAACGGCCGTTTCTGTGTCCTTAAACTTGTAGCTACATCTCGGTGAGAATGTGCTCGGGAGGGAAAAGCGTGAATGGGCGAGACGAGAGCCAGCGGCAGAGGTGGTGGTGGCGTTTAAATAAAGTGAAAGAAAAAGTGAATGATTTTAAAAATGTTACCTCAGTGAGGAATTTTTCAGGGATTTTTTTGACAATGCATCTTGCATCGTGTTACAGCTTCAAACACACGTTGAATAGCTGTTTTGTATTGTGCTGTAAACAGTTTTTAAAAAAAGATGCAATCTGTCTGTGTTTGAAAACAAGGGGCATGTTAACCGGGGCAGTTTCACCTTTCTGTCTACTGAAGGACATACGATTGACCCTATGTATTGTACAGTATATGGAAACAACACAAGACATGTTTATACTGCAAATAAATATTGAAATATTTTTTTCTTTAACACGTGTTTCCTTTTTATTACTTACCACAAAACTACATTAAAATCACTCTGTAGCATAGTTATATTCATCAGCATACTGACAGCTTACATGCAGTTCTTGTTGTACTGTGAGGCAACGATTCCCAACCTAAGATGATAAACCAGATATGAAAATCAGATTAATTAATATCTCATTTTACTGGTTCAGGTGTCCATAAATGATGTATATGTGTACATATGTGTATTTAATAACCTGTAGAAGCCTAATTTACATTAGTTATTCATTTTCTCTCATCTTAAACATATGGGGTAAAAACAGGATTATTTTCTTAGCCTCTCAATAGTTAATAGAGAAAGCAAGACAGAAAGGTTTATCACACAATGAGATGTCTCTTTCACCAGTTCACCACTGTACTGAATACACCATTAAGTGTTCTGTTGCTAATTATAAAAGGGTTTTATATATATATATATATATATATATATATATATATATATATATATATATGTAGTTTATTATATAAATATTTATACTGCTCATGTCTGTTCTACACGTGGCAAAAATAAGCCTTTCAGAAAAAGTTTGTGGATTGTGAAGATGTAGAGCAATGAGGTTGTAGCGACCATTTCTTTTTGTATTTTGGTTTTGTTATGCCTAAAACTTCCCCTAATTTTCTTCCACAGTCACAAACACACACAGGGTTTGTCTTGTTGCGTCTTTGCTGTGGTTTCTAAGGTTTCTGACAGTTACATATCCGATTGTTTAAACTGAAACTTTGCCACTTCCCCTCTCAGACACCACCGTGTGTTTTTTGTGTGCAGTAAGAGAGGAACATGTAGTGTTCAGCAGGAAAAAAAAAAAAAACACAACCCTCTCAACCACTTTGATCACAATCAAGCCCTCTTCATAGTGCGTATTATCATATATTTGCATTTTAAGTGCACAACTTAAGGATTATTTCGACATTTCGGGATCCATGCTGATGAGACAACTGATGCTACTCTTACATTTAATATGAAGCTACAGGCAGTTATGCTGGTTAGCTTAGCTTAGCATAAAGACAGGCTACTTGGCACCGTTCAAAGATGACAAAATTCACACTAATTAGCACATCATATCTGTCACATCGTCTATTTAATCCATACAAAAAATAGAAAGAAAACAAAAGTGTAAAAATAACAGTAATGGAGGAGTCTCAGCTGGATGCCTGGCTACGGCTCCTAGCCAAAAAAACTGTTGGCACGTAATCCCCGTAACAGTGAACCTCCATTTTTAGACTTTTTTTTAATGGAATAAACAAACAAGGTAAAACTTGTTAATTACTAAGCTACTTAAGATGCTGATAAGTATTTTGTTACCTTTGGTCAAAGTCCGGCTAGCTGTTTCCCCCTGTTTCCAGTCTTTATGCTAAGCTAAGCTAACCAGTCGCTGGCTCTAGCATCACACCTAATTCATCGTATATGTGAGTGGTACCAATCTTCTCACCTAACTCTTGGCAATACGCACATCTTTTTTTTTTTTTTGGTCAAATGTACCAGTAAGGTTTCTAATTCTACAAACCGGAAGTTGAAAATCCAGCCGTGAATCGAGGAATAACATCTCTTTTTCTCCTGATACCTGTGTGTCCATTAACTGCGCTCACAGATTACCTAAACTGCCTATTCTCTCCTCTCAATTAGTCGGTAATAGCGGCACATGTGCGCATGAAAGCTGACAGCAAGTGGGAAAGACAGCAAGAAACGGCAAAGTGAGGAAGTGGAGGGCTGGTGGAAATAAAAAAGAGCATCTCAAAGACAGCGCTGCGAGCCGAGCCAGCTATAAATATCCTTCCTCGTCTCCTCCAGTCCTGCCCTCTCCTCTCTTCCCTCCTTACTCGCAATGGCTCTTCCTCAATTTTTGCCATGACTTACACACCGTGAAGCGGGCCGTTCACCTCGCGGTAATTCAGACAGGATATTACAGTGACAGCGGGGGGTGAAGTAACGGAAATGAAGGCCCCACCATGTTTGAAGAGATTTGGTGGGAGGGGGGGAGCGGACGGGATGATCGCCACCGCCACCACGACTGATTGCTCTCTGGTTTCCTGGCAACATGATGACAGGGTTTCCCATCATCATCATGACAGTTCACGTAACAGGAAATATTTCCCGTGGTAATTTGAAGTAATTAAAGTTTATCATGAACCGGGGTAGTAATCTCTCAGCTCTGTGACATTTCCGGCGTCGGACTGTTGGACTGAAACACTGAAAAGGAGACTGTAGTGATTCACAAAGTAATTTTGGCTCCATTGAATGCTATTACCTGATAAAATATTGGGGTTTTGGTTCGGTTTGAGCCATTTTAGTACAAAAACTTCAGGTTGGGGCCAGGTCACCTACATCCTTGCATGTTATATGTTGCAAGGAAATACAATACCCAGTGGGAGGAGGTACAGTAGGGAGAAAGTGTCTAGCCAATGTGTTGCATAAGGTGGTTGCATTGTGGGTAATGAAGGAGGGCAGGATAAAAATATGATATCTCTGGCAATGCTGCGTGGATTTTTCTTCCATTGTGAGTCCTATGTCGTTATAGGAGTGTGATGCTACATCGGCTACATTTATCTTATCTTTTAAGATAAATTATAACCCCAGGTCTCAGGTCAGGTTCAGGTCTCAAATGTGAAGGAAAATGGGCTGGTTTGGATTTCAGTTTTAAGCTCCTGTAACACTTTTTTTTTCTCCCCACAATGCAACATTGCTTCATATCCTGTCATATATTTGAATATTTGTGTGCATTTAGTCGCCTTGTTGTTTAATAAATATGCAGCCGTTTTAGAGAAATGATTAACACTGCTGATGGTGATAATAAACACATAACTGCAGTGTCAGTGAGTTCACGTTACCCCAGAGAGGGATGTAGGGCCATAGTGTTTTTTTCCAAAATGAATAAATAAAATGTGTTGGCAGCAGCAGTCCACTCTCTATCGGTCAATTGGGATACCATTTCTATGAGGCTATTTCCGCACTGTGAAACCAGGGTAAAAGCTCTGAAACAAGATTATACAACTATCACCGCTGACAGTCAGACTACATCGACCAAACTTTGTCTGTTCAGGAATGTGGACACGATCTTAGGGTGAATGATGGGTCACGACAGAGAGATATTTGATCTCAACACTTCCTCTTGTAGAGAAACTGCAGGTACCAGCAAAAGAAAAAATGTACGCGAGTTGCCAGTTTTGCAGCCTTGAAAACGTTAAATAAGTGCATATTTGTGGCATCATTTCTATGTCAGTTGGCGGCGTTAACACAAAACTTGAATTTCCGCCACAGGAGAGGCTGTCATTATGCTCCCCTGAATGCAGCACAGACTTATTTCAGTAATGGCCCTCCATCTTCTTTTAATGAGATTCTGCTCATGCTCTCTGTCTGACTGACAGAACCGAGACTCGTGCAGATAAATTGCATCTGACACAGTCATGACATTGACAAACAGAGTAGCTCAGATCTGGCCACTTTCACGAAAGCTCAGCTGTTGCGGGTTACTTTAATGGGCTCAAATAATTACAGTAAATAGCTGCTGTGGCTGCTGCTGCTGCTGCTGCTGCTGCAGTACTTAGGCGAGCACTGTCCTCCCACTGCGAGTGGTACTGTACTGTGATGTACTGTACTGGCTCTGCTCTCTTTTACAGCTATATAAAGAACCAGTGCAGCACTCTCTCCAGCAACGCACCACTTCAAGAGCACAATGAGAGGGAATCTGGGGAAGGAGCAGAAGTGGAGGGAGGGAGGATGAGAGGAGCGAGGGAGGCAGAGGGGGGAGAGGTGTTCATGTTTCATCCTGTTGAGGCCTGCATACCTGTAAAATGGAAAGTTTAAAAGCAGTAGGAAAGCAGAAAAGGTGGAACAAATATTCCAGCTAAAGCACATATTACTCACTCCTTAGATCTATCTGCCTGTGCTCTGATCGCCATCATCCTCACATCTGCATTACTAGTTAACACTCTGACTGTTGCTGTGTGTTTATTATTAGATATTTATCAGTAAATTTAAATTGTTTCTACATTTGATTTACATATTTTTCCTGCTGAACACCACAAAAAACTTGTGAGATGCCTTAGAGGCATCAGTTCATGTGCTTCATGTGTTTTCTGACACTAAAATGTGTTGTATGTTAAGTCGTTTCTCTATTTTAATGACCATTGTTGTTTCCCAGAGCTGATGCACATCATACATCCATTTAACTGAATCCACGGTGAACAAAATTGTCCATCAGTACACCATCAGTACAAACATTCTCTCCTACATGTATCACAAGATGCAGTCTGTTTGTGGGCTGATAAAAATTTAGACTGTTTTGGTTCAGGTGCGATATCCCTCTCACCATTTATTCTCCCCAGACATAGACCGAAACCTCACTAGAGTATAAAATCTGCATAAGAAAGAAAGATGGAGAGAGAAAACTGTATCCAAACAATCAGATGAAATTAAACGGAAACCAAAATACTTTCACTGAGGTAAAATATTGAGAATATCTATACAAAGCTCTCAGCAGAAATGCCTTTTTCCAAAGTGACATTTTCTGTATCATTCACAGCTGTGTGTGGATCACCTTGCAGCAGGTGATAAAGAAGCCCTGCCAGGTGTATATTTTTCTTAATGGCTTAATGAAGACTATATCTGAACTATGCTGTTAATTTTTTAAAGTGTCTTCTGTTGAAACCACATGGATCCACTTTAACAACATTGATAAGGTCTATCTCTTCTCTTTTCAGATGGCTAACAAAACATAAGATGTCCAACAAACCATCTAATAAAACCGACATGAATTCAGGTTAATGACTGCGTCGTGTCATCGGCTATATCAAGAAACTTACGGACAAGAGTGTCTTGTTACTCTCTGACTGTGAGTAGGGCAGGCTACAGACACACACGGTTACACAATGTAACGATAAGCCAGCACTTTAAGATATACAGTCCTTTGGAAAAGCTCAGTTTTTTAAGAAGGAAGCTGTTTTATTCTAGACAGAGGGCTGAAACAGAGAGAAAGTAATTTTATAGATTATAACTGGCCCAGTGTTGATGCACTCTGTGAACAAACCGTGAACAGAGTGAGTACAATTTGTTGTCTAGTTGTGCGATAATTTACAAAACATGTGGAGAAACATGCTGGAATAATGAAGCACATAATTGGCTGAGTGCATCCATACAGTCAAAGGTGAACGTCTGACCTGTGAATCTGCCTGAGCTGGCTGCACTGAAAAAGAAGCTGAATTCTTCTATCGTACAGGCTGAAAAAGAAGCGAATGGATGACGCAGATATTTGAAGGATGAAAGCGTAACGTGACTGTGCCTTTAGACAAAAAGACCAGACCTTCATTGTCATCTCCACCGTCAGATGAACAGACCTTGGTTGTCTGTGTCAGCTCAGACGGTAAACAACGCAGCGAGGAAGCTATGGGGGCATTGGATTATATGTTTTCTACAGTTTTATAGAGACGTCCTCAAGAGTACAGTCTGTACATTTTCATGCCAACCAAACATTACAGCCACAAATTACAGTCATCTTCACATCTCCAACCATAACGGGGGTAAAAGCAGCTGTTGTGAAGCTGTGTACTCTTGCAGGTCAGTGCCGCATGGTTAAGAAACGCTTGTTTGACAAGAGCAGCTGGGGAATACACTCCTCGTCAGTTCACCTGTGTTTCCTCCTAGCTCATTAAACACACTCCTGAACGAACTTTGAGCACAGCAGATCACAGTCGTCACCTCTGACACAGTGATCACTGCCACCACAGAAGAGCAAAAATCAAAATTAGAAACTGAAAGACTTCTGCTTAAGCATTTTTAAGCTACCACCACCCAACAAAATGGACATTTTGGACATAAATTCAGGTCTAAGTCATGTGGAGCAGCTTCACTGAGGCCAAATATGGTTAAACACTCACAGCAGGCTTCAGCAAAGTCCAGATTCTTTTAGGCTATGATCTCAGACACTGTTTAAGTGTGTGTGTCTATGTGTGTGAGAGAGCGAGCGTGTGGGCGTCTGATGCCTGCATAGGCGCATGGCCAGCCACTTGTTTGACTTTGATCCCGTCTTTGGTAAGCAAACATATTCAGTCTGTTCTTATCTCTTTGCCCCCCGTGATGTTACCCAAGAGTCAACTGTCGCATTTATTTAATTCCCACTAAGCTGAATGTGTCTCTTCCTTGGCCAGATATATACGTTGCATTATCTGATGATCACAATCACACATTTGTTGTTAATCTTTTCATGTTCATGTGAATGTTAACTAAAATGCAATGAATATGTATGGAGATATTTTTTCTGATTATATATTTCAATATAAAATATTTTAAGGTTTCTCCTCTTTGATCTTATAACAGTATTTGTTGATATATTGTTGATATTTTAACATTGCACTTTGCTTCTTTGACATGTAGCTTATTAGGTTGTTCACTTCTAACTGTCTGTCTAAATGACTTTTAGAGCTTGGAGTCAATGTGCAGGTGTCACTTTTTACACTGATACAAACACATATTTGACATGTTATGTATGTTTTTTTTATTAAAAATCTATTTTATATTTTATTATGAATAACTATAAATCATGTCTTGTAGTTTTCCACTCTGACAACTAGTTCATGAAGTCTCTTCACCTCTCTAAAACCTCTTTCCAGCAAGTAAAATATGTGATTCAGTGTAAAGTCTGGCACACCGAGTGAAAAAAAATGAAGTCATTCTGAGTTCTTTCACTTCACCCTCTGTGCTTCTTTCACAAAATGTTCACCTCCTTCAACTCCTCCTTTCCTCCCCCTCTCGTTATGTTTTAATCCTCTTTCATCTTCTTTATCTTCTCTCTGTTTCTCCCGCTTCATCTGGATATCTATTCCTCCATACTGCCCCCTCCGTCACCTCCACCTCTCCTCCACCCGCCCCCGGCCGCTGTAACCTGACTCCAGACAGGGTGAAGGTGGGCGAGGCGCACATCCGCTCACCAGTTAAAGAGTAACAACAACAGGTGATTACCACACAGCAGTCAGTCAGACCACAGTCCAGACTGTTGCAATAATGTCTGCTGAAGAGTTTGGAGTGAAAGTCTGAGGCTTTGCTTAACATACCTACATTAGAAAAAAATTAAAACACATAGGAACATAATCTTTTCTTATCAGTCAAGCTGCTTAAAACAATCGAGCTTTACTGTAATTCCATATGATCATTTTAAAGCTCTCAGGAATTGAACCCAGTTACAACACATAGGTCATATTCATGCTTAGCTTAAGTTATGATAAAAGCCTTTATTTATTCAAAATGCCAAAAGGTTTTCAAATTCACATCCTACTTTTGAAATTAAAAAGGTGTGCCTTGTCTGTGGCTAAGTTAAGTGGAATGAAAAAAAAGAGCTGCATTGTGTTTGTTAGGACAGAAACAAAACTTAGCAAAAGAATCGCCTCATTTCTTATATTTAATTATTTTTATTCACAAACAACTGACTTTAAATTCAACCACGACGTCATTCTTGGGGACGTATTTAACGGTGGTGTTTTATTGAGTTGTAATTATTGGGAAGTATTGGGAAGTTACTCATTAGTCACAACGTGTGATAAAACGACTTTACCCAATGTTACTTTCTTGTCAGTCTAATTGGTGATCTTGCCTAGAAATCAATTGAAATATTGAAATTCTACATATAACAGGTGCCATTTCCGCTACTTAGCTAAAGTCTTATTTAATTCCCCCTTTAAATCATAATTATTTTTATCAGGAGGTGAGACGTCCTTTATTATTGTAACAGGACCAAGATTTTGATTTGGGCATCATTGCTGATGAAGCCCTTTAAGAGATCACTTGTTTAGTTTGCTGTTGAGGAGAGATGATTCTGACTTGCACATCATTTTATGGCATTATTTTTATATTCTATATGGCACAAATTCAAGAAACATCCAGCCAACTTTTACAGTTTGGATTGATAAGGTCTTCCTATTATTTTGTTGGTCAGCTTACAATGTGCATCAACACATTTGTCCGTTCCCATTCATTCACTCATGTCGTAACAAGATATATCCAGTAATTCTTCAGCCGACAGGTAATATGCACCCATAAAATAATCAGTGATCAGACATGCACTCTACTCTGGCATTCATGAATGATGAATGAAGCACTGTGCTGTGCTCCCCAGAGCCGGATTAGCACGCCATTAGCACGTTGACTCCTTTAAATTGCCTGATCGTCTCAGGAGCACCTTCCTGGCGTTAGACCATCTCAGTGCTCATTTTTTCTCACCGGCTGCCCCTTCAAGACAAACGGTTAGATTAGAAATTACTGCCGGATGTGAGACGGATCCTCACAGGGATGAGCCTCTGGATCAGGATGGTTTTCACCTCTGAAATAACAACATATGCTGTTATAACTTCAGGCCGTGATGCTCCATCAGTGTTTTAAGAAAGATTTACAGTATTTTAAACCACACTTCAATTTACTGCTTTTCTTCAGTAATGGTGACTCAGTATATTTGCATTCTCTATTTGCCTCTCCATATAGTAGTTTACATTATTACTGGCAGATTCTTTCCTTTTCAAATTGTGAATAAATTCTCAAGGGATTCACAGGAAGCAATACATTCATGTACTATGTGTAAAATGGAAGACATCAATGATGATCAGGTGGAATAGTTGATCTTAAGTCTTTTTATTAGAACAACAGGACACAATGAATCCTCCCAGCTTATGTTTGGCCATGTTGCAAACAGATGCACAAGTCAGTCAGTGTCATTTTAAAAGGAATCAGGACTGTCTTCTTAGAGTACCATCTAAGTCTGGTGTAGTTGTCCATGTGTCTCATAGTAAACAAATCTCATGAAAAGATCAAAACCAACAGTGTGTAAGTCCATCTTTTATTACTTTCTGTTTGTGGCACTGAGTCCCTTTAATCCTACTGAAGATTATTAAAATGGCCTAAAGGTATCAGCTCCTAGGCTCAAAACATGCAGCTTAATTTGCTAACAACACCAGACACTGTCATTTTTCTCAGTGTGACTCAAACAGGCCTAAATATTGCATTTGTTGGGGACTATTTTCAGCAGCGGATTAATACATATTTGGTGTTTACAGGGGCAGGATGCTGTATGTGGGTGTCTAGAAAATGATTTTACAAACAAGACCATGAGTTACTTGTGTGATAATTCCCTTTACTTTATTCTCTCTCTAGTTAGTAAAACAGAGCTGATGAATGCAACTTTTACTATATGAAATCACTTTACAATACAGCTTTAATGTGATATATAAGTATATTACATACTAGGAAGAAGCCAAGTCATTCATCTTAGAAGCACTTGACCTCTGCGCTTCAAACACTTCCTACATGTTGTGTTGCAGCTGCTGCTCCTGCGCTAACCCTTTGCTCTGTGTGCACCCCTGTTTAATAAATATTTACACATTTTGCAAGCTTCCGATTGTCTGCATTATCTTGTTTAAACTTTTCTTACATTCTTTGAATCGGCTGCACTCGCTCCAGCTGCAGCGTGAAACCCGCGAGGATGCTCAGCCCCTTGGTTATATGAGGCGGAGAGATGGGAAGTGGAGATAAAAATAATTTCTGTGGCCCGATCCATTTAATGATAACAGAGTTCTCCTTTACTGTTACCATGGCAACCAGGAACAGGAAGGAAGTGGAATTGCTGCAGAGCTCAGCAGGACCGGCTGAACTGCTTTACAGAAACCAGAATGAGTGATCACAGCCGGCAGAAGGTCCTGTATGTGTGTGTTTATGGTATTAAACGCTGCATGGCTAAGTCCAGCTACGACAAGTGGAAGGTCTCCGATCACTGGGTCTTCCTTATTAGCATAGAAGGATGTTGTGGTCACAATGGTGACCTCTTATCATCGCGTTGTGGACTCTAGCCAGAGTCTTATCTGACCCCATTAGATTATCTATCAGCTTGCATAATCAGCCTCTGTAAATTCCCACTGACCCAAACTGCACTGTGACTGCTGAACCCAAATCAACTGAGACTGAGCTGAGACTGTGACACCAGACTGTGCACTGATTATAGAAGTGGCCGGCGGGTGGCGGAGTGATTCGGTCCCGTCACAGTTAAAATGCACCTCACTTAAGTGTCCTTGAGCAAGAAAATGACTTCTTCTTGGCTCGGGGTGTGAGGTCGGTATCAGAAACTGTACTTTGACCTCAGTGTATACACGACCAAAGATGTATTTTTCTTTTAGGGATCAATACCGCAGCATGAGAGCATAAGTTTACTGTATTTATAAAGGCCCTTACAATCAATGTCACTATGGATTAAAGTCAGTGGATAAATGCACCTAAGTCCATTTAACTTTTTTGTTTTGTTTATAATTTTAACATAGTTAAGTACTATTTTGACATACTTTAGACTTCTATTCCCCTACATTTAAGAGGAAAATATTTTAAGTAATAATTAAGTTTTCACTCCTCTACACTTTTTGACACTCATAGATCTAGTTACTTTCTCCATAAAAAACATACAGACTATGTTTATATGATATGATGCAGGACTGCCCTATTAATCTACCCTGTAGTATACAAATAATTAAAAAATGGCTCCACATTCATAAACTAACAAGAAAACTGGAATAGCAAAATAATAGGCTGTCTAATTGTTTTCCTTTGTCTCTCTCTATTCATACACGTCAAAAAGAAATAACTTATGTCAAGAGAGAGAACAACATTAAGTTCACCTATGACACAGTAATGGATCTACTCAGCATAACCACAAGAGTCCACAAACAGTAGTCCAACATAAAATGAACATTGACCTAGAATGAACCATTGTTACTGATTACAGAAAGACTTTATTAATCTGAAACATTCTTCTACATTAAATCATTGACACCAAAGGGACATTTAAGAGACGCATGACAATATTTACTTGGTTTAATAAAACAGTGTCCATTTAGCTGCTTGGGGGGGGTGTACAGTACTGGTTCCTAGTAGCAACAGATCATTTAAGTGAAACTAACTTCTGGTGGTACAGTAACTCCCTTCCTTAAAGGAGAGGTTTAACATTTTGGGAAACACACTTATTTGACTTCTTGCTGAAAGTTAGATGAGAAGATACCACTCTCATGTCTGTACATTCAAGTATGGAGCTGGAGCCAGGGGGCAATTAGCCAGGGGGCAAAAGCGTACTTTGCAAAATGTGAATTTTCTGAGGGGCCCTTGAGCAAGGCCCCTCTCACAGCTTCTCCAAGAGAGTTTTCTCACCGACAGCTGGCGAGAGTTAAATCAGCCAGACTAGCTCCAGTTGTCCGGGTTGAAAAGAGTTCACCGCCTGTAGTGAATAAAGATTAAAGAAGCTACTCTTTAATCCTCCAATAAGCGCTTCTCCCAGATGTGCTGAAGTCGAGACAGCATTCCTCCTCTGGCCTAAATTTTCAACTCCATGCTCTGTTGTTTGTACTGTATTGAAGGCTTGAACTCCATTGAGTTTTGTTACATAACGCTATGGGATTCCCTGTAGAGTGGACTTCCCACACAAGAATGTAGAAAATGCATATTAGTACAACTTACACTAATTTCACATTTCAGGTTTGTCTTTCTTCCTTGTGGACTTAAATGCTTTCATATTTAGGAGGTTGCGTTTAATGGTTGCTGTCCTACACTGAATACATTTTCCTAATTTTCTATTCTACTTTTCTCAACATTGGTGTAAAACTGGTGTTAGCTACAGTGTGTAACGGCTCAGAGTCATAAACACACTGACAGAAAGGCTGACCTCGAGCCGTGTCCTTCGCAAAGACTGACTGAAGGCTGTTTATTGATAGTGCTGTTTTAAAATAGCAGCTTCGATGAAAAGATAGAAACATAGTATTGCGTAACCACAGCTCTCACAACTCCACTTGCCAAAAAAGTTATAAAATATGTAAATGGCTGTTTTTTTGGATTTAACTAAGGATATCATCTCATCTGCGCAGATTTGCTGTATCTTTGTTTCTACAAGACGACAGTGTGGAGGACATGCAAGTCTCAATATGATGAGCCTGAACAATAATAATAATAATAATGAATAACAATTCATTTAAATTGACATGCACCTATTTTACAGGTCAAAGTCAACCTAAGTATTTGATGAATTCACTTGGGTATCTTCAAGTGTTATACAGAAAGGCCCACTGTACGGGCATGTGGAGATGAAAGATGACTACAGAATTGCCTGATAGGAAGTGAATGATTTAAGTTTTTGGGGGCTTTATCATCTATGTCTAACAAGTCAGTGGTGAGTTTAACCTCCTAAGGGGTCCCAGGGAAAAATGTTCAAAAAAAAAACTGTTGGGCCTTTATTAAAGGTGAAATTTATAACAATCAGCCTACTCCCACCTCCCCCTTCCTTTGCATTCACATCACAACACCGCTGTTGTTTGAAGCACGCGCTGTCTCAAGTGGTTGCCAGTTTGCTGCACAACCTGCATATTTCATGGTCGAGTGGAGTCAGACAGACTCGGCCGTGTCAAGTGATGATTCTGACGTGTTAATGAATTCAATTTTGAACCTCTAGCGCTTATGTGCATTTATGTCATGAATTTTGATCTGACGGTGACGTCAGACATGGACATGACGGTGTCAGTGTACCTTCCCAGTCAACGACCAACCTGCTGGTCAAGAGGAAAAGTAACCACCTTGGCATGGCTCTTACCAAGTGATACCCACAGCATTATACTATTGGCTCACAGGCCTGGTTATAAACATGAACTGAAGAGATATCTTACACAGACATAAACAAAACATTAATTTTTTTTATCTATTAATTTTTTTTAAATGATTAATTCACAATTGTAATTTTTTAAGGAAAAAAATGCACCTTTCTAAAATCTCTGTGGATTCTTTTTTAAATTTGTCTACATAGAAATGTCATCAATGACACCTTTAATCCTCTAACCCTTCCCCTCATTGTGTATAATTGTTATTTCTCTTTACTCTGTGATATCTATTGCATGTATGACCCTCAATACAAAACCTCAACAACGGAATAGAGCTCCCTCTTCCAGGACAGACAAAGTATTCATGTGTGACCAAGACTTTAACTAAATCAAAGTCGGATAACAAATTTGACTCTGCAGTTAAGATTTGGGAAAGATTTTGTTGTTTGGGTTAAATGTTAATACAATAAATGTAAATGTAAATAATATTTTATGTATACTGACATAGCTTTATAGGTGATTGTATATTCGCACAAGTTTTATTATTATTAGGTGTAATATTCTTCATGTGCAGTATCTTTTCTTCTTG
Source organism: Scortum barcoo (assembly GCA_023238725.1). Lineage (NCBI taxonomy): Eukaryota > Metazoa > Chordata > Actinopteri > Centrarchiformes > Terapontidae > Scortum > Scortum barcoo. Next base: position 12,338,426 of record CM041537.1, read on the forward strand.
GAAATTGTTTTTTTCATTAAATAAAATGTCTCAGACTGGCTCATTCTCTTTATGCAGCAACTCCTGTGCACTCCTTTATCTTCACTTGTTACTTTGACTTTAGACACTTTATATGTATTTGTATTTTTATTTTCTTATGTTTACTTTTTAGACCATTTTTGTTATTATTTATTATTATTATTACTGTACTCTGGCAAAACAATTTCCTCTGGATTAATAAAGTTGTTCGTATTCGTATAAACACATCCTGTCTCATGCTCCTATTCACTGCTGACTTTTCAATATGAAACCAACGGTATAGTACTACGGTATAGTGTGTGGGATTTATTTGTTTATCTAGTGCCTAAACATAACTATTAACAAAAATATTATCCAACGTTTTGTCCGTTACAACCCAATATTGCAAGAGTGGCATTAAAATAAAAGATATTCTCACAGAGAAGTTCAAGAACATTCAAACAACCTTTTAAATCATGTTAATAAAAAATATAATTCAGGTGGTAGAATGTTACTGTGAAAATATACAACATTTTTATTGTAGTCCATAATAAGTATTTTATCAAGTTTCACCAGAGTTGTCCTTGTACGTTTCTGGAAGTGCATCACCAATCCTGAGTGGGTATCACTTCCATTCCTGTCTTCAGAAGAAGCAAATGTGTGTGGACTGCATGTCAAGTGCTTTATTACTGAGGGTTATCAACAGGGATGAGAGCTCTCTGGTGGCTTCAAAATAATAATGAATGTTCTTTCCACATTGTAATCTCATTATGTGCTTACAGGGTGTTCTTGTTTCATTCAAACGCTCTTAATTGTCTCTGTGACCAATTCATCCCATGTCTCTTTTTTTCTTTCATGCACCTAATGCTTTTTTTTTTTCATTCGGCCCTCTCTCTCTCTCTCTCTTTTCTTTTTTTCCCCTCTCATTTGGTGTCCCTCTCTCCACTGTGACTCTTTGCTTCTGCCTGACTCGCCTCATTAGTGTCCATTATCTGTGGGGAGAGCTAAAGATGCAGCGCTCAGACTCAGGATGTCAACAAGTCATTTCCTGCAGGAGACACAGGACAGTCCGTGTGTGTGTGCATGTGCGTGTGTGTGTGTTTCGAGGCTACTAATGATCTACAAATCCCCTGGTCGTGTTACGGCCCAGGCTCTGTGTCAGCGCTACTTATTGGCAAACATGAATCTGGGCTTTACAGCACAGCAGCTGAGATGTTCAGCATCTCTATGTGTGTGTGATTGATGCGTGCACACACACATACACACACACAGATTAGTTTCTATCATCACACTAAGTGGAATCCCTTTAAGTAGATGAGGGATTCCTGCACTTAAAGTAATAGCTCAGTAAATTACACCTTCTAAATATAAGCTGGTAGAAAAAAAAAACGTGTTATAAAATACAGATAAGAATGTGTCTCTTCATTACAAAGACATATGTGAAGAATATAAGTTTAAAAACAAGATGAGAGTGGAATAGTGCTGTCCAAAGTAATCGTATCGTGGTCCAAGTCGCGCATAAATATTTGTTTCACCTCAGTTAACCTGGGTTTCAGTTTCCAAATCATGTCAGCTGGCACTTTCAGCAATTTTCTTTGTATGTGCCATGAGTGTAACAATATTCCAGCTCACTGGTTCCTAAAACCCCAAGAGGTCCCAATATTCATCAGCGGGGTAAAAAGATAATTAAAGTTATCATTTAAAAAAAGACCTGTGAAATTATGGTATTTTTTCATGTTACTTTAACTTATTTTTCTTGCAGAATATCTGGAAACTTTCATCTCCTCCACACTGAACCAACCACCTGCAATGAAGGATGACAGCTAGACTGTGGCATAAACCCTAAGAACTACATCCTAACATTAGAAAAATTGTGCTTATGCCCAGTCAATCAGAGTTTTATTTCAGCGGCTGGAACGCAAACCTTAATACTGAACAAGCCTCTGTTTATCTGCTCAGGCAGCGCACCCTTTCCTGTTTCAGGTGGTTGTTTTGTTGTTGCTTAATCCAATTTTTAGAGAGGGAACATGCTGTGACATTGGCATAATTTCCAAAAAAATGTTTACTTGTGTGTTCAGAGTTAATGCTTTAGTTTTTTTAACTCTTATGGCAAAAAATGTGGACCTTAATGAGCTGATATCCAGTAATTGGCTTTAGTCCCTGTTTACCTTCCACGGACAGATTGACTGCAGCTGTAGCTGACCTACTAAAATGTAAAATGCTGATGTAACTGTTAAGATCTGCTGCTCTCCCCATTTGCTCCCGCACATCTCACATTGTAAAACACATGTTGAACGGCCACGCTCTTCCATGACGATTCGTAATGAACACAAGAATCCGAGTTCCTGTTTTTCTCTCCCTCAGACGGGTTGATGGTGACAATTTTGTCTCTGTTAGCAGCAGCGTGTGACAGGGTCACGTCAAATCTGCCCTCTCGCTCTCGCAGCTAACAAGCCGCACACACTTTTGACAGTGACACATGGTGCTCTGTTTGAGCTGAAAACAGATCATTATTGAAGGATTTTTCTACTGTGGGTAGGAGTGGAGAGGAGAATCCGTTTGTCACACCACGCAACACAACAGTTCTCTTCTTTTGGTCACTTTTCATCTTTTAGTTTTGTTTTTGTGCTTCATTTTGTAGTTTTCTCTGTCTCTCTACTGTCATCCTGTCTCATCCCTACTCTTCTCAGCATTATATACAATACAAGTACAACTATTCAGAACTTGTACATCACACAACACTATCTACAGATTACATGTACCCTGTATAAAATATACAACTCCAGCAGAATCTCACCACCACAACCACTGTGTTCTTGAGCCACTCAATCATCAAATCATATGTATACACACACACACGTGTATATATATATTTTTTTTTAATTATTATTATTATCTTTTAATAAAAATATCTTTCAATCAAGAGAAGTACAGAAGTCCCGAAAACGTTCAGAAAAATATCCACAATTCCATTACAGCTGGGTAAATAAACGCTGATAGATATATAAAGATTGGTGATAAAATCGAAAGCTCCACAACGGCCACTGATGGAGCTTGTACTCATATTGTTTTGCTGACTGGTATTCCCACAGTCAAAAATTAACGTTTGAATAATAGAAAATAAGCAATAAAAAATATATACCCAGAGAGATGAGATATAGTCTTTTTCAAATTTCAAATGTATTTATTTAAAGCCCAAAATCACAAACATTGTTTGCCTCAGGAGGCTTTACAATCTGTACAGTTGTGACACCCTCTGTCCTTAGACCCTCAAACCTAGTCAGGAAAAACTTCAAAAAACCCTTTATGGGAAAAAGAAGAAACCTGAGGAAGAGCCACAGATGAGGGATCCCTCTCCCTGGGACAGGACAGACGTGCAATAGATGCCACATGTACAGAGAACAATCATCATCAATCATATATGGAGTTAAACATGGGTCGTAATAAACTGTAGATAAACTGAGTTCATGGGTTTAGTCCATGTGTGAAGGTATCACAGGTAATGGAAATGAGTCTGTGAGTCCAGGTGCATCTCTAGATGTCCTCATATGGAGCTCTGGGCCACTTCGACCTTCTCTCCACAACACAGACACAGATCATGTCCCCACCAGGCCAGTGAAGCCTCAGACAGATGGACCACAACCAGAATCAGTGAGGAACCTGCAAGACTGGAGAGAACAAAGAGGACCGGGGCTCCGGCAGTAACATGCACTTTACAGGACATAAGAGTATTCACATTAACTGCTTTGACACTTTAACCAATTTAACCAATTTAACCAGTTTAACCACTTTAACCAGTTTATAAGCTGACTCCAGTTTGCACTACTATCATAATAAGAGTAGAGGAAGCAGAGGAAGAGGAAGAAGAGAAAGAGGAAGCAGAGACAGAGGAAGAGGGAGAGGTGCCCGGTGCATCATGGGAGCCCCCCGGCAGTCTAAACCTATAGCAGCATAACTAAGGGCGAGCCTGTGCCCACCCTAACTATAAGCTTTATCAAAAAGGAAGGTTTTAAGTCTATTCTTAAACACTGACACTGTGTATGACCCAAACTGGGAGCTGGTTCCAGAGAACAGGGGCCTGATAGCTGAAGGCTCTGCCCCCTAGACTACTTCTGGAAACTACAAGTAACCCTGCATGTTTTTTTGGGAGCGCAGCACTCTAGTTCGGATGATAAGGAGTTCTCAATTCATTAAGATATGATGGTGCCAGACCATGTAGAGCCGAGCAGCAGCATTCTGGACCAGCTGTAGAGTCTTTAACGACTTGTTGTTCAGCCTGATAAAAGTGAATTACAATAATCCAGCCTGGAAGAGACAAATGCATGGACTAAATTTTTCAGGCATCGCTTTGGGGCAGAAACTGCCTAATTTTTATGCGATGTTCCTCAGGTGTTTCAGGACCTAATAGCATCACTTCAGTTTTATCTGAGTTCAACAGCAGGAAATTTCTTGTCACTTGGTGACCCTGGTTCTGAAATATTTGTGACTCACTTACTTAATACAAAGTCTAAACATGAAATTGTGAGGATTATACGAAACGACATAAAATCAGATATTTAAAAAAAGGCTGCTTTTGAAGGTGCTCAGTACAGTTTCAGATGTTACTGATTTAGCTTTTGACGTGTTTTTCTCAAAAATAAATATTAGCCTGGCCCGGAGTGTGTCAGTTTGGTGTTTAGGTCCTGATACATGCAGAAGTGTGAGGGGAAGTGTTGCTCGTGTTTTTAACAGACAGACCTGTCTCTCTCTGTCTGTCTGTCTGTCTCTCTCTCTCTCTCTGACTAATTCTCTGACTGTGGGAAAGTCTTGGCCTGTCCTTGGCCCGGTGCGACAGATTCCACCATGTGATCGGAGGCGACAGATTCCTTGCATATCAGACGACTCGGGTGTCCACGTCCACTTCCTGCCCACTTACACAACACATACACACACACACACGCTGACACCTAAACCCCAGTGTCCAATCCGTCTTCCTGTCCTGTGCTCAGGGCGAGTGGCCCAGTCCGGGTCCACACAGCTGCCAGTCGTCTCAGGTTGCCGCACACAGCCTGAAAATAGATGCTATGGCCATTAACATCCAACATACTAACCACCCGCAGCTTCCTGTTAAAGCAGCGACAGGCGCGTAGGGTTACAGAAAGAGCAGAAGAGCCACTTATACTCCTTATAGTCAAACAGAAGAGAATAGAAAAGAATGGAGGGGAATAGAAAAGGCTCATGTGACAGGCGTTCATTTAAAAATACCCAGACTCTTTTTCAGTGGAACAGTCTCCCACTAAGTCATGATGGTGTGAGTGAGGTAGCCTGAACGACACAAGGCCCTGAGGAATTCAGCCATCATTATGTACGCCCACTGCGACATGTCAAAGTGTCTTTTGTGAAAATCACCTGAATTTCACATTCACCTGCACACCTAATCCCAGTCACCTCATCAATTTGTGTTTATATCAGGCGATCCACATCATCTATTGTGCAAACCAGCCTTCCTGCTCCCACCGGTCTTGTTATGACCTTTTGTGTGGCATCACTTTTGATTTCCTATTCTGGCTTCCTGCTTGTCACCAAACCCTTCTTCTGTCCATCAGCATGCTAAGCTTTATTTTTTATTTTACCTGTAAGCCTGGTGTGAGTTTTAATACTGAATTCCATTACCTGTCTTCAGCATTAGTCAGACCTTAACGTCACTGGGAAAAATTTACTTGCAGTGGCGGTGTGGTGAAGAGCCAGTGGAACAGGAAATAGCAGGTGGAGGATAATGAGAAAACATTGCACAATGCACGAGCAATGCAAGCTAGCTAACAACAGCAGTCCGCCAAGTTGTGCAGCAAACATTTTATTAGTGTCTTTACTCTCAATTAATGTCCTTGCACTTACTGCAGACATGAAGCATCCCCCAGTCTTTGCCGCTTGCAGCATTTGATATGCAGTCATATAAACAAGAATATAAATTTTTGTAAACCATTAAATGAATGAAGAGCCCCCGTGAATAAAAGCTGAGAATGTCAAACTACTGGGCTTTTTATTTCAATCTCAACAGGATTTTTGAATTATTCATTTCCAAATACCCATTTTTTATTCAACAGAGGCAAGTCAGTCCTATGAAAAATAAAAAATCCAAATGAAGGAACTGCAAACACTTTCACTTTCAGTGTCATCAGTGCAGTGGTCTATCTTATATCGGTATCTTACACTTGCTTTAAAGCATTGATTCTTCAAGGCTTAATCTGAGTTGAAGTGATTTAAATTTGAAATAAATAGCTCAGTTTGGCATTTTATCCGGATTAAACTAAAAAGTAGGCAGTAAAATGCAAAAGTCAGCTCTCAGCTGGTTGATTCTGGGGGAGAAAATGAGTAATCTTTTAGTCAGAGTGGTCAGAGTGATTTTCAGTCTGGGGCACAATGGAAAAGAGACTCTTATCTGGTGAGTAGGTGTTCATAAGGCCTATTTCTGGTCACAGTGCCGACAGACGAGCTCAAGTGTTTCCTCTGTTTTGTCATCCACACACACACACACACACACACACACACACTACACACAACAGCGACTCACACACTGAGATTAGCCCCCCCCCTCCACCACACACACAAGCATACACACACACACAAACCAGTGCTGTGGCAAAGTACAGATAAAATCCTCACAAATCAACACTCAACACGATCTGGGAGAGGGTGAAGTGTGACAAAACGCACACACACACACACAAACACAGAGCTCAATATTCTGTCACCCCGTCACTATGGCAACTGGGGCACAGTCATAACCAGTGTGAGTGGTGTATATGTGAGTGTTTAAGTGCCTCCGTGCATGTAAACTTTTGTTAGTGTACATAAACACGTGCTGTTTATGTGTCTGCGTATGTGTGCCAGTGATGCTGGGATTAACCTTTGTGGATATACAGTGACATCTCACCTCCCTTTAAGCCTGTGAAGGAGATATTCGAGGGGGTTTTCTTTAGATAATCCAGCAGCAGCCACTGTGGGAATCCTTTGATCCCACATGTAAAAAGATGAGAGTCGACAACATCTGCTCATTCCTCAAAGATGATGTTGCTATTTGTGCCCTGGGCAAGCTGGTCCCAAAGGTGAACAAGGCTCTTTTTTAACAAGGCCTTGAATTCTTACTAGCATGCTCAAATAAGGTACGCTGTATGTCAAACTTGGTGGTGAAACTTTCAGTAATAATACAAGGTACGAGGTGTTCTGATATACAGAAATAAAGCAAAGTTTAAGGCGTGGTCAGGTTTGTTTCACTATTGAGACTATATCTGAGATGTTTTGGTTTGTAGAGATGCTAATAACGTGGCTCTAGAGATAATAATGTGACAAATATTGAATCAGTTGCCAGGACATTTTGTGCAGACATTCATGTTCCCCAAGGGATGGATTTCAGTGCCACAAGTAGGTCAAAAATTTGAATTATGCAGTTAAGTATTTTGACATCTACTGAATAAATTGGCTCAAAACATTGTTCAGGAGAACCAAATACCGGCAAAACTAATGACATTTCCATCATCCTCAGCTGTGCTTTGTGTGTGAGCTTAAATAGCAAATGTGAACATGCAAACACTCTTCACTAAGATGATGAGCTCTTAGTATCGCAGTCTTTCTTTCTTTTTCCATGTCCATGGTTTAATCTTGTATTCATCTCATCCCACTTGGGTTACTCTAACTCTAGTTTTACTTCCATTAGCAGGACTTCCTTGGATCGTTTACAAATGACCGAGAGTGCAACTGCCGGGCTTTTGACAAGGTGCACTAAAAGGTCTCACATTACACCCGCTGATATCCTTATACTGACCCTGGATGTATTAAGAGAGCTGGATACGGCGCCGGCACTCAGCCTCGCTGCCAATTCTTCCCACCTGCAGAACTGCAACAAATAAATCCCCTGCAGCCCAAAGAGCATTTTCCTCACAGACCACCATTGTAAAACAGACATCTGTAACAGGTGCAAATGAGGTCAACCACTGGTCTTATATCATGAACTTTTTCTGTAAAACCAGCCATTGAAAAAAGTTTTTTTGTGTCTTTCCAATAAATGCCTATGGGCGTGGGCAGGTGTGGCCAGCGAGAGAATGGGCATGTGCAGTAGACCTTCAAGCTGGAAGACTTTTTTGGCTAATGCATTGGATGTGCATCTGTCACTCAATTGAATCCTGGAGTGTGGTTCTAGTTCTTTTAATACACTCATGACACTGATTCCCCATAAAATTAGAAATATTCCTGGGTGGGAAGCCGGTGAGGGATGATGGTGGGGAGGTGGGGTCTCTCAAAGTATGCCGTTGGCCACGAGTTACACCCTCCAGTAAACCACCTACTTGTCGATTAGCCATGTTTGCTGAGTGTAGTGTTTCCATTTTTGTATGTGCTCTGCAGTTTTGTTTGTTTTGATGTCATGTTGTTTTGATGTCACAGTGTTTTATTGCCTTTTATCTGTCAGTTACCATGAAGCTTTTCACAGGTGTGTTATAATTAATTTTACCATAATTACACTCATTTATAATATCATATTTTGTCAGTGTGTCTCAGTCTGTTTGTGTGTCTCCCTGCCTGCCCGTCTGTTCAGCTCTGTCAGTAAGGATATACAGCAGTTCGGATGTGTCTGGATCATTAAAGTTAAAATGGGTGAGAGTACCGGGTTACAACGGGCTCTCCCTGCTTCATTAATAATCCATATGAGACCAATTCACCTCCAGACAGCAGAAAAACCAACTAACCTCTTCCTCTCTCCATTCACAGGCTGTTACTTTCTTCATCTGTGTGTGTGTGTCATATATCTTCGGGTGTGTGTGGTCTACCTTTTGCATTTTTGTTTCCTTTTTTTTTTTTTTTTTTTAATAAATGACCTCTAGACAAGACATCCTGTCCCGTCTGGAGGTCGGCTGGGTGAGGTAGAGGATGTCTCCTGTTTACCATCTAATAGCTTTGCTTAATTTAGCATGTGGCTGCAGTTGTGTGGACGTCCTCCATCAGCAAGGTGTTTCAATGTTGTTATGTCCTAAAATGGGGATCATGTGAACAATATATGTTTAAAAAAATGTGTATTTCTGAAAAACAGATATTGTGGATGAGTTGTAGGTTTATACCTAACACTAACTTCAAAATACATATCAACTGGTGACTGGTGGTAAAAGTAACAGTCATAGGATTGAGGAAGGATTGATAGGAAGTCAGTAGTAATGGTGACAGCATGTCAACACAGAAATGCTCCTAAAGGCTCCTAAATGCAGCACGGGGCCTATTTTACTCTTAAAGTTTACTTTATTTCCCTATACCCATGTAGTTGGGTATAAGGGACTGCAGGTGTTGGAAAATTACGGGTCACCTACACTCAATACTGCGCCTGAACACATCCTACGCAGACACAAATGCTATGGCTCAAATTGCGCAATAGTAGCAATTGTAGCTGTAGTTTTAATATTGAAAGTAGTCGTAGTTGTTGTCATAGCAGTGTTCTTAACCATAGTAGAAACAGTAGTATACTATAGCACTGAAGCTCTGTAAAAAATAAATATTAGTACTAGCTGAAAATAGTAAAAGTCATCACATACCTTAGTCACACTTCTGTTGAGTCCCACGTGGTTTAGTTTAGACAACTAAAGCATGTTGGTTGGTAAAGTAAACGCACGTTTACGCAACTTTTTCAGTATTGAACCAAAACGCAGATTCTTCACTGACTTTAACCGAGTGAGTGACTAAACACAGAAAAGTTCAATCATGCTTTAGTTGCAACAACTGTATAATGTCAGTAAAAAAAATGTAATCCTGGTGGCATTACATTTCCCTAGAAACACATTTGCTGTCACGAAATAAAAATACATACCATATATTTAATCTCTAGAATACACTACGTTATTACTAGGGCTGCAGCTAATAGTTACTTTCATTATCACTATCATTATCTTTATTTTTCATATTAGTTGTTTAATTAAAAAAAGAAATCTGAAAATAGTTAAAAATGTACACAAAGACACAAAGAGCCTTAAGAGACGTCATCAAATATCCTGTGCTATCTGACCAAAACTCAAATATGTTAAATTCACAGTGATAAAAAGCAACAAGGTTCAAGCAAATGTTGAGTTTTTGTTTGATAAATGACCTGAGCGAGTGATCAATATTATTGATCATTTTATTTGTGTTTTGGTTGACTTGCTAATTTTCAGCACTAGTTCTAACCAAAACTAGTTTTACTGCTACTACAAATAATAACAATGAAAACACCATCCAGTGGTGTGAGAGTAGTAGTACTAATGGTAGTAGTAGTAGTGGTGGTAGTGATGAGTAGGTAGTGTGCAGTGTGTGTTTCGCTCCATTTCTCTCAATTAGTTCAACACAACAACAGCAGCATTCGAAATCAGTTGTTGTTGTTGACAAACACGCTGCTTTGGCTTGAAGGTGCCCCGGCCTGTAACATCAGCCTGGACTGAAGCGACGCTCGGGAATGGATGTGCGGATGACATTAATGATTCATGGCCGGGGTCTGGCTGTCGTCGGTTACTGGCAGAGCGCCTGACGTCCCTCCAGACCAGCTAAACGATGATGTCATGCTTTAGCGTATCGATTAAACTCTCCCCTCTAACGCATCACTCTGTCTCTCGCTTTCTCTATTGTTCTCTCTGTTTTTCTCTTCACCTCTCTCTCTCCTCCTCTACTCCCTCCAATACTCTGACCTCATCAAATCCATCATCAGAAACCAGATGCGGCCACTAAAACAATAAAGCTCCCATCCAGAGAGTCATAAAACACATCATAATCAGATGGTCCGTGCCAGGATCGATAATTTCCAGTTAGACCCGGTACCCTAGAAGGCAGTTTTGGATGCTGCAGCGGGATGCAGAGGGGGGCTGAGAGGATTGATGGGGGCCGAGAGTTGGGTTACATCTAAAGTGCACCAAAGAATCGATAGTTTGTGGAGGCCCTGGCACACAGTCAGAGTTATGGACCGGTCTCTCTTGGGATCTGAAGCGCACGGGGCTGCTCTTCAAAACAGCCCTGACAAAAACAACAGCTTGTGTTTCACTTTCAGAAACACTTTCACTCGTTGTCAGTTTGAAATTCAGCAGTACTGTTACGCAAAATATACATACACCTGTAAAAAAAATTTTTTGGATGTGATACAATGAGGCGTTATTTCAAGAACCAAGACTGGGTTTCACCAGCTATTCATAAAACCCATTACTAATTAATCAATTTAATTCTTCCCGGATTTCTTAATAACTTCTAGCTAGTTTCAACCATGTGGTTTACTGGGGTGTGTCTAAGAAGCGGCATGGGCTGGTACTAAAATCTGATTGGCCACTCAGATGCCGCCCCATTATCCTAAATTCTAATTGGCTATCCGTCGGGTCAGAGGCGGAGCTTTAGTTCAAAACAACATGTAGGTTGTAAACAGACTTTTGTTTATAGGTTGGTTGGTTTGGAGCTGTGTTTTTGAATGTGCGTGATTTTCATCTGTGTGTCACCTACTTTTAGAGGAACTATTTCTTTTTGAGGATTTAAAGAATAAAATGTGGCATCTTTAATTACATTTGTACGGATGGACCATGGTCTCAATGTCAGCTGCCACCATAACCAAATATTTCACAGCTCTTGCAGACCTTGCCATTCACAAGTTTTTTTTTTCTTACTTCTGAACGGACCGGGATCATTATCCTTTCTCTCTACAGACCAGATCAGGTCTCTTCTCATCTGCCAGCAGCCCTGGATGGAGGAGATGCAATATTTATCATGTGAACATATGAAATTATAAGGTATTTTGATAGCATTTTAGCATTAATCTAAATATTCAGATGAGACCTGTTGGTGGTGATATGAAAAATCAGTGCGTTTATATTCTGGTGACCTAATTTCAATAGCTGCTGAGATATTTCACTCTGCACCAAAATCTTGGACTGACATTTTGAGAGCCACATTAGTGGCTAAAAATATGCAAATAGTCTGTAATCAGGAGTTACACAATCTCAGTTCAGCCTTTTGAGGAAGGTTGAACATCAGTAGCCCACATGTAAAGTAAGAGAGCCATACCATGTTACTGGAGCGAGGCATTGATAAGATTTTAGCTCAGCTGCAAAAAGATTTACATTCACACCAGCAGAAAAAAATAAACATAAGAAGTGATTCTTATGTAACCGTAACATTCATGCGGTTCTGTTCTGAATTTATGTGAAATGCTTGGCAGTAGAGAGAAAAAGAGGAAAGAAAAGAATAATATACAGTAAAATACTACTATCAGACTAAGACTATTACAGAAACATGTTACTGTAATTCACAGAAAATGTATAAATATTTAAACTAGAATTGAATAGAATCAATACAGTAGACAACAAAACAGAGCAAACTAGTAGCACTAAAAGAGAAATGTAATTATATATACAAGGAACATGAAGTGTGTATAAACCAAAAGTTCAAAATTTTAGAATTGCCTAAATTAAATTAAAATTGGAGTCAGTACAGTCAGATGGCTGAGTGGACCACTCTGTACTTTGTAATGGCCTTTCATGCTTTTAGGATGTGGAAAGCTCTCTTTACAAATGTTTATTATTTTGTATGAAGGCTTTGTAAAACAGGTAATGTTTTGTCCATGGAGAGCAAAACGCTGTATGGTGGGTCAACCAGACTAACAACTGAAAGGACAGAAAGACAGAGATATCTGAGCAGCAGTTAAATAAGAATATAAAAGAATCACCAGTCACTGGGAAGAAATGCATGTTTAGCATCAAAATCTGTGCAGATTAGAAGAGAAACACGTTTCTGTTTCAGTATCAACAAGGCCTCTAACAAACTGGAAGAGGCGTGTTACTTTAGCAGAAACACACTTAAAACCTCTAAATAAAAATGAAAGGTTAATCTTGGTTATCACTATTGGAACTGTATTACTGGCCATGAGCTCAACATACTATGGACTGAGAAATCACAGTTTACACCAATTCAGCCTGACCACTAAGTAGACTGCAGAGGACCCAAAGAAAAACATGCTCCCAAAATGTTTAGGGTCCAATTACACCATTGTGGTTAAGCACTGAGGGGTCACTTCTCTTCTGGACTGGAAATTGAAAACTAAAGGTTATCTGGAGGAAAGTGGTTACAACACTACTCTTTCCTGTCATGCATCACTGGGAGGTTTGAGGTTTTTTTTTTTGAGCCCAAACTATTTCAAATGTAAATTATACATTTAGTGTTTGAATTCTAGTTTTTATCTATGTTAAAACAGCCTTCATTGAAAGAGGAAAAAAAGCATCAATTGTACAAAATAAAATGCAATATGTGTAATGTAACATAATCATATCATCATACATATGCAAGACCCGGTGAGAAATTGCAACACAAACCTTTTCCTATTTCTTTTCCACCTCGTTTGTGCATTTGCTTGTTACTGCCTGGAGACAGCAAAAGGCAACAGCACAAACTCTTGCTCTCATTCGTAAAATCCTTTCTCGTCTTTTCCTCCCCCCTCTCCTCTCTCTTAATGCGAGCACAGCTACTGCCGGAGTGTGTGCTCCTCGGAGCTGAACCAATCACGTGACTCGCATGTGACTTCGCAGATCACTGTGTTTCAATCACGATGTTTGGACACAGCCAGCGATTCTGCTCCGCTACATTTGTGCGTTCAGGCATACAATGGAGGCCAGACCCAACGCGCGCACACCCACACACACACAGTGAGTGAGTGCCCTGCATTTGCTTTGCTGAGCTGCACTGCCGAGCTCCATTCATAGTTAATCAATGGAGAGGAAATGTAGATACTAGATTCTAATTATCCTTTGTGGTGGCCTCTTTCCTCCCGCTCTGTCTTCTTCTCTCTATCCTGTTTCATCCCTCTGCCTCAACTCTCTCATTCCTCCCTCCTTTATCTGCCCCGCTCATATCTTTTTTCTTCCTCCGAATTCGTCTCGTGCCGACCTCGCTTCATCTCTGTCAGCTCCACTTTTCTGCCTTGATCCCCGTCGTTCTCCTCACCCCTCCCTCCCACCTCCGCCAAGGCTCGTTTTTTAGTTGAATGATATATCAAACAGTAGCTAGCTGCTGAATGAGAGGGATTTGCTAACTCCCCCTCTCTTCTGCACGCACACACACGCATAACCATCCATAGTACAGAGTGATCCGCAAGAGGGGATCAAAGGGAGTATTAATTCCACTATGCTCAAGACATACACACATATATGCAAGAGCACACACACACACACACACACACACACTGTGCTGAGAGCTGTTCATTCATTAATGGAGTCACATGCTGCACATCTCGGTTTCACACATCAGCGGCCTTTACTTAGCGAAAGAGACGACTGAGGTAGACAGAGACAGTGAGCAGGCCTGTGTGCATGCATGTCTCTGTGCGCACTCTCCCAATATGTTGTTCTTTCCGGTGCATGCACACGATTTTGTCTGCGCTTACGCAGACAAAACAAGTGCATCCGTAGCTAGGCGTATGCACCACTAAAGCATGTTCACCCTCATGCATGGAGAGATGCGCTAGCGTGTGCACGGATGCATGCATAATTGTGCGTACGTCCTCCTGCGCATTGTTGTCTACACGGTTGCTCTCCTCCGCCGCCTGCTTGCCTGGATCTGCTGTCACATGGCCTCTGCCGCGGAGCACACGAGGCAGCGGTGGTGCAGGGGAAAGCGATCATTTCTCCTCGCACTGTCAGATTTTTCTTTACTTCTCCACCTTCTCCACCTGGAGACTGGGGTCTTGTATTCATCAGCTCTGTTACAGATTCTCTTTGGCTATAAAAGTGAGGTATTATTAGCGGTGTCACCGGTTGCTGCAATCAACCAAGTGAAAAATACTCAACGGGGTCACAGAGTGTTTTTTTTTTTTTTTTACGATTATTTTACACCCTCCTTCAGGATTTCCGATCACTGCAGCTCAAACTCCTGCAGATGCATCATCCCACCCACTCCCACCCGCTCCCATGGAGATCCTGATCACTCCCACTCGCACCCCTGCTTTCTGCTGGAAATCTGTCCACCTCACCCTGCAAGAAAATGAAGACACATGCAGCCCGTATGGATTCAGCTTGAAGCTGTGGGACCTAAAATTGGATAAAAATGTTATGGATCGCGTCCCTGTTTCTCTGAGAGTTTGTGCTGTTTCCCATAGCAGCAGATATAAACCAGATGCTGGAATGTCCGATTTCCGAGAAGCGGTGATAGTGTAACTGTTTACAGATCAGATTTGGACAAGGAACGGCAATTTGGGGTGGTTATTGATGTTTAAATGAAGTGTATATTATTAGCAAACATAGAGTGCGATAGGGTGAGAGCTAAGGACAAACTAAATTTGAACTTAACTTTATTTAGTGCATGTGATGGCATATACCATATAGTTTCCTGGAAGGTCATGTACATTTTCCATTATTTTAAACACCTTATAAACATTACAAGCACAAATATATTACGCTAACCTTGCAGAAATGACTGTAGGGTTAATTTTCATGTTATTTTGTTATAGCAAATGAAATAATTGAAATCCTACTATGTAAAACATTGTCCAAGTACACTCTTTGAGTACCCCATGAGTGAAAAGAATCAGCAGGAAAGCGCAGAAAGAGTTTGTACAAAGATTTTGGGCTGAGCTGAAAAGCCCCTCACCATATAAAATCCTCAGGCAGAGCTGGCTTCTCTCTTATTCTCTTACCAACGTGTTTAATCAACACCTTCATCTAGAGGCAAACTGTATATGTGTGATTAACAAGATGAGAGACCTACTTTTTCCTCATCACGCAGACAGCAGCGGGGCTCCAGCTTTAAGCACCGCTCTCTCTCTCTGCATCGCACGTATGTGAGTGTGTGTGTGTGTCAACATGTACAGGCCAACCACAGAGGAGCTTCCACTATAATTACACACACCTTGACAGCAGATTAATTCCTGCTATGAAGAAGAAGAGAGAACAAATAGAGGAGAAAGGAGAGAGTGAAGAATCAGCCGGGAGGAGACTGTTTCTCATAACTGCTATCTTTAAGTGTGTTATTGCGATGCCAAACCTCGCAGCCATTTTTGACACCGTGTTGACCCCCTCCACACGACCCACAACAACAACAACCAACACTGAGCAGATTTTAAAGGTACCGTGTGGAGTGTCTGACTACTAGTGGCGCTCCAGAGCAATGTTTTAATGGGTCGTCACCATGTTGTGTGGATCACGTGCTCCTCCAGCATAAAGACGGGGATGATCTGATACACATTTCTGTCGGATGTGGCGATACAAGAGATGATTGAGACTTTAGGCTTATGAAAATGCAGGTTTTAAAATGCATAACGTCTCATAAACATAAATGACCCCAAAAAAAGTGTTAACTACGCTGCGTACCTTTAAGAGTGCTTTTTAAGTAACAATATATGTGTTGGGTTTTATTTTGAGCTTTAAGGTCTCTTGTTGGTCTGGTCTTTTGCATTTTGACAGAAACATGAAGTTAAGCAGAAACACAAAGTAGTAAGATACACACTGATCTGCTTTATAATCTAATGTCTATTTCTCTACAAATACTAAAAGATCTTAATAACATCCTGAGGTAAATAAAATAATTATCACATCTATTGACATTACACAGTACATGTTGACAGATTTAATTTTCTCCCTGTTGTTTTTTCCCCCACATAAAAACAACTTTGGTTTAATTCGTGATTTAAAACAACCTGAGTAAAGTAACAATTGTCGGTGGCCTAAAAGCCAAGGTAATTTCGATCAGCCTGCAAAGCGGTTTGGACAAATTAATGAGAAAATGGTCTAGAATGTAGGTCCTCGGAGAATGGGTTTGAAAACCACAAAAACAGAACAGATCACTGAGTGAGACTGGGGAGCGGGTTTGTCCAGGCCTCAAGAAAAGAGGCAGGATAATAATCAGCACAAAGCCAGAGCCAAACAAACCCATCAATATACATGACTCAACTCTCCGAGGAGCCTGTCCCTGTTAGAGAAGCTGCGTATTTCTTTATATTCTGTACTATATCTCTTTATGGGGCTAAAAATACAGAATATTGAAGGTCAAAAACACATCAAGGCATGACCATCACTGGATGTAACAGTCACATAACAGTGCTTTCATAATGTGTCAGAATCGAGACTGAAAGCAAAAGCAAAGCGAAGAACATACAGCAGTGACAGAGATGCAGCCACATAAGTATAAAAAAAAATCACATATTAGAGTTCTAAAAGCCATCTAATCACAGACTGTGGTGAACTAAATGTTGCTTTTTAATGTAATGACTACAACTACTAAATAACAATAAAAACAATTAAACTGTTTCTGCAGTGTTCAAAGTTCAGATATGCACCTATTTTATTGTTTTGCATCCTTGAAATTCCAAGAAGTAGAGTTGCCCGTATGCTTCGTAAAAACTACTTGTTTGATGGTCGAATGTCTTAAGAACACACGCACACACACCTTTTCAGTGTTAGACTGTGAAGGGGGGTTTGCTCCCTCTGACAATTTCTGTAACTTTCTGAAACAGATGATCCCGCATTCATACCCACTTGTGGAGGTCAGAACGAAGCCGCGGTTTGAACTTCTCTCTCTCAAGTTCTTCTTTTTCACTCGTTACACAACTATTTCATTTTTCATATGAACAACCAAGCGCGTCACTCTAAATACCAGCCACTGATGAAAGAAATTGCACTGTTATCCACACATTTCAACAATATTTCAACCTCCCTGCCTGGCCAGCTTTTCACTCTGTCTTCCGATGTTTTGTTCAGAACAACACTTTAGATAAATTTTACCTCTCCAATTCATCATCTGGAGACCACGAATGTCTGTCCAATAGCTTTAGATAGTTCAGTCAGGACCAAAGTGGTGGACTGTCAGAACAATACGGCAACATTTCTATCCACAGAGCCATGTTGAGAGAATAGATAACACAAAGTCAACACTGTAGTTTTTATGCAATGACAACATATTGGCAATACTTAGCATGTTATATAAAATCCCCAAAGGTCATTTGTATAATTGTGAAGCTGCTACAGCAGTGATTAGCGACAGTGAGAAGTGTCAGGAGCGGTGTTATTTAGACTGAGGCTCACTGAGGGTCACTGAGTAGTTTTTTTATTCGAAAGAGTTTGGGAAGTGGGCCGAGGTGTGAATTGGTTTTAAAATGACACACACATGCTTTGCTCTTGGCACAATTCCTCTGCTAATTATGGCTTACATTATGTTTATTTCTGTCAGACAGTGTCACTTTGTGCCTCTGTGTGCAAGCAAAGAGCCTCTCCCATCAGATGTTTGTGTTTGCACGTTATTCACAGCATGACAATGTGACCGTCAAAATGCTGTGAGATGTATGCGCGTATACAGCCACAGCGAAGTGTCAGGGGACCGTGTTTGAAATTAGCTCTCCCACATCATCACCACCAGTGCAAGTTACAAAATGTATCTGTTACATAAAAGGTGTGGCGAGTGACTGACAGAATCGGCACAGCAAGCAGAAGAAGTCACAGAATCAGTCAGGTTGTTATATGAAAATTATATATTTAGACCATAGATTTAGTTTAAATGTGTGTTGCCCTTTGACAGAAGATTTTGCATAAGTGATTGTATAGCATAATAGAGCTATGGCACTTCATTTCCTGAATGGAAGTGAGCAGAACATACTTTGTTTACTGACACCCTCTATTCACTCTTCATCACCACTGCTTTTTGTGTTTTCTTGTTGTGTTTTTTGAATGGGTCCAATTTAATAATTTGTACACTGAGCCAGAAGAACTGTAAGAATGATACAAAGGACATTGGTAAGCCACAGGAGGGACTCATTTTCTTATTGTGTGGTCCCACTGTTCTGGTAATATCACAATGTAGACATGACTGCAAGGTTAAAGAGCACTGCACAGTTACCGATTCTGAACCCACGAGTTCAACTTTTCTATATTTAATTAAACTAACTTATAATCTATGCAAATTCTATAAAACTTTTGCCCAGGTAGTAATCAAACTACATCAAGCTAGTAGTCAGACTTCAGCACAAAGCTGTCTAGTTCTTGACTATCTTATGTAGGACTAATTAGCTCTTAATTTTGAGTAAATGAAGACAAGACTTTTTTTCTAATTAAAAAACATGGAGCAATTGTATAAAACCATTCATTTGCTCTCACTAATGAGTGTTTACAATAGGAAATAGTGAGTTTATTGATTAGAATAAATTTAATTCATTTTTATTGTAACTGCATACAGAAAGTACAACTGCAGTTTGGCATTTAACCAGAAATGGAGAAACACAAATCAAAATCAAAACTCAGTATACATAGAAAGTTAAACACAAACAATAGATCAATGGGGAAGTTATAGTCAGAATGGATGTCTCTGGGACAATGAACAATTCTACAAACAATACTTGAAAATGGTTTAATAAATGTTATATTCTGGCAGCAATATTTAAGTTTGAGCTAGACTTTGAAATTCTGGCACTGCAATGAGGTTAAAGATCACACGCACAGCATGTCATCATATGTTGTTTAATTCAAAACCGCCTTTTCAAGAGCATCAATGCATCAAAGTTACATTTTCATATGAAACGCACATCACAACGCCCCCTCAGTGTTTTGTTTCTGCAGTGGCTCATTTCATGTTTGCTCTCATATCTCGTCAGTATAATTCAGCAGAGATGCCCAGTGGCAGAGACTATAACTTTCAGTCTTCGCCTTTCTCTCTCCCTAGAAGGACAATAGCGAGTCGTGCCTGCTTGTGCAGCCAGTCTCTTCCCACCTTCCCACTGAGACAGAAAACAGGTCAGAGTAAGACTGGCTGTCCCTGAGACACATATTGTATAACAGGCTACCCAACAACACTGTGTTCAAAAATACCCATCGCTGAGCTGCACCCCGTGCAAGTGTGTGCAAGTGTGTGTGTGTGTGTGTGTGTGTGTGTGTAGGTGTGTGTGAAACACACACATAAGTGTGTGTTGTATGTGCAGTAAATGTGCGTGCACTGTGTGAATGTGAGCGAGTGTGGCAGTGATACAAGTGAGTCACCAGAATGTGATTAATACAGTTTGTTTGCTTCAGTTTTTCAGTCTGGTTATTTAACCATTGAATCACTTTACATTCATCTGTCCTGTCCTCTTCCCAGGTCTCAGCGGTGGAGAGGAGGTTGTGTGGCTCTGATCTGATCTGATACTTGTATATACTTGTATGACTTTGCTATCCGGATTGCCTACATTGTAATTTTGCTCTATTTGATCTGTTCAGAACACAAGAAATCTATTACTTATCTGTCCATCCTGGAGGAGCAACCCTTCCTCTGTTTCTTCCAGAGGTTTCCTCTGTTGAACACTCTCCAAATTGTAAAGTCCCTTTGTGATTTGTGATGCTGTGTTATATAGATACAACTGACTTGGCTCAGTCAACAATAAATCAATTAATGACTGCAGTCATTCATCAGTAAATATTTCATTTAATTTTCCATATACAAAGTATTATTTGTATTATTAGTATAAGTAGTAGTAGTATGTGGTATACTATTGTATACAATAGTATACAATATACTATAGTATACTACAATATATTCCAAATTATTATGTTATTAATACAACAGGTAGTACATTACTCAATACTCAATATTTTATTTTCATACATCTTCATGTGTGTTTTATTCATTATAGCATTTATCATATTTTGTGAATATCTGATACACTTATATACCTTATATACCTTATGTTATGTATAGCACACACACTATAGCTACCTGTTTACACGTCAGTTAAACTAGATTTTCAGAGTGATACTATTTGATTCATTATTCTTGCACATGTACATTTACGCAAATGTTTGGACATTTAATTTACACGGTCTAAGGTAAATTTCTTATTCCATTTGCTTCAGTACAGTTCTCAGTTCTCTTGTGCTGCTGTAACATGTGAATTTCCCCACTGGGTTATAAAGTTGTATCTCATCTCATCTCATCGTGTCTGTGTCTCTGTGTGTGTGTGTGTGTGTGTGTGTGTGTCTGCACTCCTGACAGCGAGAAGGAGAGGACAGAAACTGCAGTACTCTTCAGGCAAAGAACAAGAAGAGGGAGAGTGGGGATAGAGCTCATGTAACCTTTAGGTTGCAGAAAATAAAAAGGTGTTGAATCTCGACCGTGTCTCCAATAATGAGACGGCTTCTGAGACACTGATACTGTCAAGAAGCTCCAGCAGAGGAAGGCTCAGCTGTCTCTTTCAAAAATAACAAGGAGCGTGTGTCCTGCGAACAACGCCGCGATTGAATCAGAGATATATTGCTGTGCAGTGAAGGAGTGTTAGCAACAGAACTTTATAATCGATATGTGCATCCACAATGAGCCAGTGAACAGAGAACCCAGATAATGTAATCATATTTACTGGCTCACATTCATTTTCTGGCTGCTAAGTTTTAAATTAGTTTGATTGAGAGTGGAGCGGGGACGCCGGAGACGAGTACATTACAGTAATTAATACTGGAAGAAATAACAGCATGTCTCAGTTTTTCTAGGTCATTTAAGTAAAGAAAATGCCTCATCTTGGGTATATATTTCTAAGAATATTGGATGTGTTGGTGATCACGTCGATATCATTTTCAGATTAGTGATTAGGTTATATTTATATTAATTTATTTATGGTTGATGTGAATGTTGGATTGTATGTCACATATGTTGTATTTTTTTTCACATCTCCTCGCCAGTGACTTTGTACATTTCTTGCCTTCTCTGAGGCTCTGTTTGTCTTCCTGTCCCCTTTTGTTGTACATATTGCTGCATTAAGTGGCCTTTACATCTGTCTGGTGTCCTGACTGAAGTTTAATGCGGACTGACGTCTGTTGTTGTTTCCACTGGCCAGGAGCAAATGGATGCGCAAAGTCAAATATGATGGGAAAAGTCAAACAACAAAGTCAAGGCAAAAGGAAACAACAGCAAGTAAACAAATGTGAAAATCGGTCGTATTTAAAAGACTGATGCAAAAGATTGTGTAGTAAAAAAGTAAATGTGAAAATATGACAGTAAAGTGTAAAATATAATGTCATTTGTTCAGGCAGAGTTGCGAAGTTTAACACTCTACAATGCTTTTTGTTTCTTTTGTAAACTGAAATCAGATTGTATTGTATTGTATTCTACGTCTTTAATGTTTGATCTTACAGTTCCTGATTTAAGTGACTTTTATTTAGACATGGTTCTTGTACAGTTGTGTTTTCAGGCTGTTGTTAAAGAATGAGTTTATATTTGTCAAAGACAGGTATCAAGAACAAATGTTTCGCCGGTTCTTCCAAAAAACTTTCATTGTTTCACTGGTACTGAAAAAGTCCTTCATCTGGGACTCTCACAATTTTATTCTGAAGGCGTTGTTGAAATTTGGGTTGATAGGATGGAAACTTACATACAGTAAAGAAACAACAAAAACAAAACAACTGCTTTGTTTTTGTTGTGGCCATATTTACCACTAAAGACAATGATGTGAACTCTTCTGTACTTTTCTAAGAATTTGGGGATTTTATGAATCTATAAATGAACAAAAGATTCAGTACTTCCCCGTAAAAATGTGATTTGTATTAACAATGAATCTATTGACTAACCTTATACAAATTCATCCAACTCTTCACACTCTTCTACACTTGCTCTTAGCTTCATGAGATCACAATCTTTCAGGTCACTGTTTTGGTTTGCCCTGAGTCAATGAGATTTCATCATATTTCTGGAGAACAGAAAAGAGACTGAAGAGTGCGTCTACATTCACTGTTTGTTTTTGCAGGTTTAAAACTCCAAACAATAATGAATTTCAGGGTCTGTTTGAGCTTTTGGGGTGGGTTGCACCTGCACCGGAGGGACATGGATTCATGATTTCAGTGTTTTTTCGAATGGATACTCCCCTGGTTGTAATAAATGAAATGACTTTGTTGCAGAAATGTGTTTATGTGAGTGAGCCTCAGTGACACAGAGGAGAGACCAATAGATAGATAGATAGATAGATAGATAGATAGATAGATAGATAGATAGATAGACAAAGAGAGGGAGTGAATGACTCATACTTCTGCCTCCTCCCTCCATCTTTCTTTCCTCTCTCCTGTCATCCGAGCGGCGCTTTATGTCCTGATGGCCTTCATTCAAATCAACATCCCCTCATTCATCCCCTCCCATTAACCAATAGAAGAGCTCGATCTTGGCAGAGGCCGCCCGCCTGTCTTCCCCGAGCGCCAATGCACACCCTCTGCCTCCCTCCTCTGCTCTCTCATTCGCTCACGCCTCCTTTCCATTCTCGAATACTGATCCCCGTCCTTGGACCACCATGAATGAAGTCAGCGCAGCAGAGCAAATGAGGAGTCAGGGACAGCATCAGCAGGAAAGATGGATGGATAGACAGTGCAAAAGGGAGGTCGCGTGGTCGTTGGATCATTGCCCACGCTGCAGGTCAGAGGAACAGGAATCTCACACTGCATCTCTGCAATTGAGCATTCAAGACATGGAGCACACTCAGGACAAATAATAAAAAAAAAAAAAAGCTCGCACACACACACATGCGCACAGCAAGAGCGAAAGAATCACTCAGAGAACAATTGTCAATGCCAGCTTGAGGAGGAAGTGGAGAGGCTTTACAAGTGTGATGTACCAGTGATTCTCTCTGATGGAGGACAGTCAGGGTTTTGTTGTGCGTGGGTCTGCGCTGCACGCTAACAATAAAGGAGGGCATCGCCGCAGCAGTCGTTTTTCTTTGTAAGTGAGCAGGAAGGCATTCATCAAAACGTGTAGCATCCGGTGGGGGAGGATTTGCACAGATGCACACCACAACTGCAAAGAGATTCCTCCCGCTAAGCAGCCAAACTTGAGCAATCAGTGAGTCACCGCGTTGCTCAAGGGCACTTCTGCAGAAGCTTCTCAGGAAGTTGCTGTCACTTCTGCTATTAAAGAGGGAGGTGCATTTTGAATCGAGATGTTTCAGTTTTACATCGATCGCATTTGTCTGTTTATTATTATTTAGATGATTCTGCTGACCCCGAAAACTAAGACGTCACTTCCGAAAACTGTTTCTGTTTTTTTGAGGATTTTTCAGGAGGCAACAAGAGTGTGAAATAACATCAAGGCCAGTGGGAATCAGAGCAAACTGCATTTTTGTTTCACTTCATTAATTCGACCTGATATTGTGTAAATTTCATTTTGGAGAGATCTTTGCTTTATTTCGCCCTAATCCATAAGTAGGAACTGGTCATCAACCCGTCATCCACTATCATTTCTAGTCACCATGGAAGCTGCAGTAGCGGTTGCAGTATCGCAGCGCAGTATCCTGAGCTATGTATGTCGATTTACAACAACCTGAACATGTGCGACTATCTAATCCACGCTTGTTGCCATTTTCAATGACGTTTTTCTGTCAATATTTTTCATTGATGTAACTAACTGTAGAGGGAGATGACCAGGCAGTAGCCATCAATTGGCTGAGTATCAGACTTATTTGAATCAGAGAACAAATGGGAGATGAGGACGATGATTCACAGGGCTGTGACCGGCTAGGCTAAATGAACATTGCTTTCCAAGTAAATATGTCTTTGAAGTATTACTACAGAGATAATGATTATAGTTAGTATAGCTTGACTGTATACGAAATAGTATGTCATGACACAAGTCTTTCATGTATGGAAATCATTATAAAGTACATTAGGTCTTATTAGGCTAGCTCTCTTTCAGGGCACTGTACGAGCAGTCAGGACAACAATCAACAATCTCATATAAAAATACTATAAAATACTGACTATACAAAATACTACCAATAAAAAATAACATTGGTTTATGGGCTTGTTAAACTTTAACTCCTAATTCAAAGCAAACACTCACCCACATTACATATTCAAAACCACTATCACAAGTCTTCCGGTATCCTGGTGGGTTTTCTTCTCCTTATTATATTCATTTGCACTTATGTATGTGACACTTAATGGATCTCCCATTCTGTTTGGATGTGCCTGCCTATAATGCCTCCATAATCCAGAGACATAATGAGCAGCCTCTTTCATGTGCTGAGGTGAAGTGAGTCCCCCGAGGGAATGACTCGTGCTGCTCAAAGATGAGATTTCCTCTTACAGATGAAAAGGAAATGAAATTCGGTGGGGAGCAGAGCAAAAGAGAGAGCAGGAGAGCAAGAGGGAGAGTTCAGGGGTACAGCAGAGAGAGAGAGCGGCACAGAGAGGGAAAAAGAGCAGAAGACTGAGGCAGAGTAAAAGAAAAAGGAGAGCAGGAGAAAGTGGGCGGGTGGAAGTGGATACAAGTAAAGCAGAGTGGAGGTTGGACAGATAATTGGTGAGAGGTGACAGCAGCGGTGGAAGAAGTAATACCACAATGTGAAACTTCTGAATTCATCATGTTAAAGTAAAAGAAAGGTTATCAGCAAAATATTGAGAGGGAATTGTACAGTATGTTTTTTCTTTTTACTACAACCTGGCAACCAAGGTCAAGCTGGATTCATGGCTGACACAAAGGGGGTTAAAGGAAGTCCCACACCAGACACCTACGTTATGGCATGTTTTAGAAGTGTCCTTTAATATCTTCCACTGACAGAACCACCACAACACTAGATGGCATTGTACACGATATGGCCCTTTCCAGCTTTAACTTTACATCACACAGTAACTGCTTCATTTACTTTGTGATAGGAGCGATGGTGGGAAGATCCACCTTATTTCATGAATGAATAAGAAATGATTCAGTGCAGTTGCTGTATTAACATTGTTTCATTTATCTCACATGTATAAATCAGCCTATAAATGGTTATATACGCACTTCCAACAATGTCAGCAAAAACTCAACATTATGGGCTTCATACAGATGGATGGGTCACATTAGGTCACACAGTTGTACTTGATAATTGGCCACGGGGTGATCTGTAACCAGTAGCTGTGGCTGTCAAATAAATGTAGTGGTGTAAACAGTACAATACATCCCTCTAAATGCATTGGGGTACAAGTGTAAAAAAACAAAAATATAAAAATAACAAATACCTATTCTAACGGTACAAGCACAAGAACTCTAATATTGTCATTTAGCACTGCTCTTAAATAAAAGCACTTTTCACCGTTGGATAACAGCACGGACACAGAAGAAGAAGAAGAAAAGGAGCACAGTGTGAAACAAATAACAGAGTGAAAGAGGAAGAAGGCATGACATCAAGAGGATGACAGATACAGAAACAAAGCCACAGAGCCCAGCGGCGGCGGCAGCAGCATGTGATGTCTTCTGTTCTCTCAAAGGGAAACAATTAAGGAACAAAGCAGAGCTGGTGGCTTATTATAGGTGGGAACGCATGTGCAGCATCTCTGAAGATGCCCATGCTGCAAAACCACCATTACACTGTATGTTCTGTAGCTATGTGTTTTTAAATGATAACATCCACCTTATGTTAGATCATACTTTAAACCTTTTCACCGTGAGGAAAGGAGGAAAAAAAAGATAATTACAACAAACTGATCGTGACACCAAATGAAGATGCAAAGCAACTGATTTTTGCTGCGATATGAAATGGGCAATGCAATATCAGGGAAGCAATATAGTCAGGTGTTTCATAAACATAAACAATTATGGATGTGGTTGTGAAGTGATTTTTTCCCTCCTAAGATGGAAAACCAGTTACAATCATAAACTCAGATGAGATCTAATATCAAAGATCAGGTTAGGCGGCACACAAGACCTTCATATTGTGTGATTAAATTAGTGTTGGTCCTGGGAGAAATGAGTGTGCATGAGAGTACAAAGCAGAGAAGTGCAAGTAAAGTATGGATGGATGGATGGATGGATGGATGGATGGATGGATGGATAGATAGATAGATAGATAGATAGATAGATAGATAGATAGATAGATAGATAGATAGATAGATAGATAGATAGATAGATAGATAGATAGATAGATAGATAGATAGATAGATTTTGTCACGGAGGAGAAGTTAATCAAAATTAAAGACTTACAAACATTAATCTGCACCAAAATTATTGTGTGTTACACCTAAGGGATTAGATCTACTCGTTTGAACAAAAGTTGGCCTGACGGTGGCGCTACAGCAAAGGTCAAAGGGTCACCAAAAGAAATTGTATCACACATTTCATGACAATAGAGCCATTTGTTTTCAAGGTCTGCTGGAAATAAGTGAAGGCGTTTATTGAAAAGATGGTCCTGAATTGGTATTATCTTCTTGGAGCAGGCCTGTCTCCAGTGTAGGCGCTCTATGGCACAATTATTTTTAGTACCTCAGGGTATATTTTTCAGTAAATATATGAAGACTGTCCTCCCAAGTAGACCCACAGCATCAGTCATTTCAGCAACTGATAAGCATGTTGTTTTTGTGTGTAAACCATGACCAGCTCTGAACCGCGGTCTGGTTTAAGGCTCATTTTATTTGTTTCAACTCGGCTCGTAGCTAGCCACTAGTGCAGACAAAAGGAAGACGCTGTTGTATCGTCACATGAACTGTATTTCTGTTGTGTGGGAACAAACACAACACATAACAGTAACATAATAATGATACCCTGCTGCAACCTGAGCTTATTAAGACACTTTATGGTTGACTGAAGTAACTTACCTTGCCCTAATTGTATGCACTCCATCACAGCTGTGGCTATGTGTTGGTGCCTCTCACACACAGCAGGAGACACTTACTTCCCACCACAGTACCCACTAGAGAACATCACTCACACAGGTCAATGACTTTCTTGGTAAGACTTCGATGAGAAGATTTTACCTCATGTTTGTGAATAAAATGTCATCAAAGTATTATTTAAATGGCCGAACTGTATGGAAAGAGCAGGCTCTATTTAGGACTGTGAGTATTGCATTTTTACCCCCAGTGACCACAAGAGGCGACAGTGAGCCCCTCTCACCCTCAGAAGCAAGTTTCTTTCACGCGGTCCAGCTTGTTTGAGGAATTGTCAGATATCACCACTTGTTATGGGAGAGTTGAGAGCTCCAGTGAACCAAGTGAAACGATCCTGCTTCATTAACAAAGATTTCACTCCGGCTAATGCTGAGAAAATATTCACAGAGATTTGTTCCTTTCGCAGTATAAACTCACACTCCCACACCACCAAAACTACCATGTGTGAAAAATCGCACAGGAAATGAAAACCAGTCCTCTCTTGACCACTATCAGATCGAGGAGAATGTATGAAGAGCGAAAAAGCCAACAACACCAAAACACAACACAAGTACCCAAATCTGTAATTGACTGAGCAGAAGCGAGTGCTGCAGAGAGGAGAGGAGAGGCTCGTACGATCAAACGGGGGGGTTGGTCTAAATATAGGATGCTGCTGCATGATTTCTTCTGCTTGAGCAGGGAATCACCCAACCTCAGCCGAGAATGAGAGGAGAGACGAAGGAGAGGGAAGGGAAGACGAGAAGTTAGGGCCATGTTTAGAAACGTCCATTGGTTGTGTTGGCGTACGATCAAGCGCGTGTGTGTGTGTGAGAGATGTAAGCTCAGTCACATGGCTCTGCATCCTCTCCCCTCCATCACAACACAGGGGGAGGGCCAACAGCACTGTAATCTCAGCGGATCTGTGTAGAAACGCTGGCTGCTTTACAACCCGTCCATCATCTCACCATGCTTGTTTCGACGTTGAGGCCTCGGCGGCAAGTGACAAAAAGAAGCGGACGGGCCTCGAAAAACAATAAGACTGGCATTTAATCAGTATCTGTGACAAGCGTGTCAGAGGGGAACACCCACCGGGCTTCATTTAGATTCAGACACTACTGTGTGACACAAACACAGACTGTCAATCAAACGCAGACACGCCCCCACCAGATGGCTGAGTTTTTCTGTTTTTCTTTCTTTTAATGATAAAAAACTGTTAACAGTAGATTTAAAGAAACAACCATATACAAAAGAACATCTTGGCATTATTTCTGATTACATATAAATGCGACTTGACAGCTTAGCTTGTTAAAATGCATCAAACACAAAACATGGCTTTAAGGTCTGTATGGTGTCAATTCACTCAAAACTATAAATGTGAACATAATGGTGGAGCTAGAAGAAAAAGTCATAGGGCTGCATTGGGTGACCGTCTTGTAAACGTTGAGATATTTCAGTCAATATTTCACGGATGGAGCTACGCTGCTAATGTGGCTAAAAACTGTGAGGTACCACAAAGTCAAAATCATTCAGATGCCCGAATTTGATCTATTTCATAATTCTGACCCAGCATGAGCATTTTTATATGTATGGTTCAAAATGTTTTTTATCCATCCTGGAAAATTATACATTAAAATGAGATGAGTCAACAGTTGTAGCCAGCTGATGACGATGTTGATTTATGTATCCTCACTGGCTCAGAGAGATACTCTGCCTAAGTGTCTCTCTGAGCCGGTGCTCATCTCCTGGACCAATGTGGATTTTAAGTGCTAACTCTGGGCTCCACAAACAGGCCTCCGGTTTAAATCCAAGCTCTATCGCAATCAAAAGCTAATGATTTTTGTTCAAAAAGCAAATCAACACGTGCTGTACTGTATGATTTCTGAACAACACGCAATCACTTGAAGTGAGGAGGCTAACATTACACAGCTGGTGAGATATTAGCGAGTAATTTATGTAATAGATCAAATTATGAAACCCTTTTAGACTTATGTATAACCACAGACCTTATTCAATTGGAAATAATTAAAAGGAGCTGCTGATAATACAGTATACCGGTCAAACAGATCCTGGTGTGGTAATTGGAGGAGAGAGAATGAAAAGAGAGAAAATCAGGTCGTATTCTGTGCCTGTGGTGTTGAAATGAAGACCTCTTAGAGTTGTTTTTACCTTCTCAGTAAAGAAGAGGGGCAGAACTACAACAACGACATTTCACAAAACGCAGCAACACTTCATGAATGACTAAAGTAACAGAAAATTGGTTCATTTAACCTTCATTTATTAATATTTAACGTTAGTTTCTTTGCACTGTTTTCATTGTTTACAACTTACAATAATACTATATATATAAATATATTTACATGTAAGTTCATTGAGAGCAATAAAAAAAAACATGGTCAGATTTCTTTTACGTTCACAAACTGATTCTGATTCAGTGATGCTTTTTGTTGTAAAAATATATTGTCGTTTGTGTGTGTGTCTGTGTGTGTGTGTGTATGTTTAAATAAAATCTTAATCTGCAAAGTAACTGGTAAGCGTAGCTGTGAAATAAACGCAGTGGATTAAAAAGTGCAGTACTTCTTTCTACATTTTAGTGAAGTAGAAGTTTAAAATAGCAGAAAATGGAAATAATTAGCTGCAAAAAGTCACATGCACACTTGAACAAATTACGAATTGAGAAGTTATCATGGTAAACATCTCTGCATAAAATAAATGAAAACAGAAAAACAACAAAAAACAGAGCACAGTTTGGTGGAGGAAATCATGATGGATGTCCTCACATGAACAGAGGGTGACACCTGGTGGTCGTGTGCGCTGTTCTCACCTGTCATGTCCACCTCCACCGACAGGAGGCGCTGCCGCCAAACGCTCCGGCCCGTTGCCGCTCTCCTCCTCTCTTGACTCGGCTCCTCTTCTTGTTTTCCTCCGGGGCAGACTCTCTCTCTTCCGGTTGTCGTCTGTTCGTGTGGCAGGTATCTATCTCTTTTCCCTCGGTGCACTTTTCAAATCTTCATCAATCCTCTTGAGTTTCACATCCCCGCACACAAACACAACCTGATGTTGATAAATCACTTTATTTGGCACATTTCTGCCGCAGTATATTTTGAATAGGACCCTCTTTTTAAGTTTAAAATCTCATTTGTAAAGTGCTAACGCTGCCCGACATCAGCTAGCACCCAGGCAGCCCTCCCTCTTATTTTATTCACTATAAATGTGTATTTTGACCAGACATGTACTTCTGTATCTACATTTTACTCCTGCTCTCTCATTATAAAGTTGTTTCTTTGTGAAAAAACATCTGTTTACATTGTTTAAACCTTTCTCTGCTGCTTGCTAGCGACTCAAACATTAGCTAACATGCAAGTGGATGCAAAAAAACAACGATGCTAAGTTGAGACGAATGTCTAATGTTATGTCGTTTTATTTATTTGCATTCTTTAGATTAACCAGCGTCGAAATGGCCAAGTCCAAGAACCACACAACCCACAACCAGTGTAAGTATGACTGCAGTGATGAGCTAGTTTGGAGTTTACTCACTGGGAAGTTCTCTTATTTTAAACATTTCAAGATGTGTAAGCAAACATCAGACTGTCAGGAATATTACAAGATCATTTTTGCATGCATGTTCTTCTGTATTGAGGTGTACTTTTGGGGTTCACTCAATCCTCCATTACATCTTGAGGAATCGTTGAGGAAATTTCCAGTGATGTTGAAAGGATAATTTAAAACTCAGTGAGTTTTACACGGATCCACAGCAGAACTGTGTGAAATAGATGCATTCAAGAGCAGTTTTTAAATTGACTTAAAGGTGCAACTGTATTTATCTGAAATCCAAATATGTGCAGCATGAAAACTAAAACTTCAGTGTTTGTACGTGGGATTACCAACATTATCCATCCGCTTGAATATCTAGAATAATAACAATAAGATTAAATTTTTTTTTTTAGATTTGGTGCACATCCAGTCTTGCTGTTCGAGATGCTCAACCAGCTTTTTTAATCAGTGTGCGATGATGAATATAATAACTGTCACCAGTGATAAATCTCAGGGTGAATTGATAAACTGAAACTAGGGGTAAACTAAGTGAGTGGTGTGTGTTGGAAGCAATGGTGTGAGTGGACTGACAGTTTATGTGTTAATAGTTTGTGTTCTTGTCTAAACAGCTCGCAAGGCTCACAGGAATGGCATCAAGAAGCCCAGATCTCAACGCTACGAGTCACTGAAGGGGGTACGTACTGCCACAGCTCTGTGTTGATGCGGTGTTTGCATAAGAAATCAGGTCATTGTGAGAAAATAAGGTATAAAGGGGATCAGACAATGTGTTTACATGCATGGAAGCAACGTGTGTACATACAGTGGGGAAGTAATCAGACTTGACCCATATGCTGGTCTTATTTTGGATCATTTAGGTACGTTGGTGATACAACGTTGTTTGTGTTTGAGCATCTGGACTGATTGTGCAGAGAACAGAACAGCTCTCTGAAAGGGCATATTCAGATTTACAGAGGCTACTTTGTTTCAGTTTATTATTCTTGATGTGATGATGCATCCCTACTGGTATTAATCTTTCCTCACATCCTGCTGCTTATCTGTTATCTATTCATTTACATGTGAAAAGCAGACTTCAGCTTTGTACACATGGTGAGAAAACTGGCTGCTGCTTTAGGAGAAGTCACGCCAAGGAAATCTGTTCTTTGAAATTTCTTCCTCGATTATAGAAACATGGTTTTTATGTTTAAAATTTATAAGAAATGACTACTTTGGTAAGCTGTTAGTTGCCCGGTTGGTGAAATGTGGGTAAGTGTATTGAGTGAGAGGGAGATCCTGAGTTCCATGTGTCCCCTCTTTGGTGGTTTAGGAGACACTTAGTTGGGCCTCCTGCAGATGAAGAAAGTTTACACTTTTCTTGTAGACCAGAAGTGTTACTAAGAAATAATTTTGTCATTCTAAATCCTGAAGAGTGTCTTTCACGCTATTATTTAACCCAGAACTTTCATCACCATGTTGTATATCAAAAGGCAGGTGTTCAGATCATGGACTATATAAAGACTGATGACGACTGGGGCCGTCAGTTGTTTTGGCTTCACTTTTGGGGAGCTGTTAAGTAATCCATCTTTATATATGTCTAGCTCAGACTGAACTTTGAGTTGGGTGATTTGTAATTCTTAGAGTTTTGGAAGTGTAGGAAATTTCATGTGACATGAACAGCTGATAGTTTGAGACAGAGTTAAATGCTGAAATCATAGTTGAAGACTAGCTTTTGCTGGTTGCTGATCAGTATATTGTGGGAAAGGTAGCTATTTGTGTGGTGGGCAGATTTGACACCTGCAGCTGGACGTTCTCAGAACTTTCCATGCAAACCCCCTCAAGATACTCAATGATGTA
This sequence comes from Scortum barcoo, assembly GCA_023238725.1. Lineage (NCBI taxonomy): Eukaryota > Metazoa > Chordata > Actinopteri > Centrarchiformes > Terapontidae > Scortum > Scortum barcoo. The sequence goes on from CM041537.1 coordinate 12,371,362, forward strand.
AATGTACGTTTGAATTAGATGGTCTGTGCTCTCACTTGCAGTAAATTGATAAGTATAGTACAGTGTTAAACGTCTCTCGAGTTTTATAGGCCAGGTACTTGTGAGGTGGTTGTTTCTTTACAGTTTTTATTTTTCCAGGTGAATCAGAAACCCAGATATTGAACTCCACCACTCTAATGCAAACTAACAAGTGTCTTGTTTTTTCCCATATTGAGCCTCTATGTGTTTTGCTTTGTGTTGGCAGTTTGTTGTTTTACTTAAAAAAAAAAAAAAAAAAAAGAAAGAAAGAAAAGATCTTTGTCCTTTGCTTTGCACCACCTCCACACTTGCGTCCCACTTGTTCACTTCACTGTTTGTTTTCTTTCTGTGCTGCAGGTGGACCCTAAGTTCCTGAGGAACATGCGCTTTGCCAAGAAGCACAACAAGAAGGGCATGAAGGCAGCGCAGAAGGCAGCTCAGGCTAAATAGGCTGCCAGTCGGGTCACCTCCATGTCTGTCGGCGTTCCATGTTTCCACCATCACAATAAAGCTATGCTTTGTTAACAAACCAACATCTGATTTTTCCCTTTTTTATTTTGACTTCATGACTACCTTTGTATGATCACATGAATTAATCTCTTGATTGGGTGCCAGATTGGAGTTCCTCTAGGGCAGTGTCAACTGTCTTAGTTAACCCAACAAAATCACAAAGGGGGAATGGGGATTAAACTTTATGGGGCTGAGTGGTTCGGACATGATATAATTAAGATGTCCTCTGTTTGATTCTGGCCTAGGATCTTGTCTTATTCACTCACCCTGCATCTCATGCCTACTAGATCTTTTAAAAAAAATTTTTTTTTATTATTTAAAGGTTAACCTTCAAAGTATGAATGTTACATTATTAAGTAGATAGTTTTCTAACATTGCTTTTTTCTTTCAAAAATGTGAGGGTACGTCACATTCCACCAAGGAAGGTCTGCGTTTGTCACCTTCGTGGTGACAAACAGCCAGTTAAATATTAAATCTAAAGTTCAATAAAAGCCCACTGAGAGGTTTTGTTCTGTTTTATTATGTAACCATGAAAAAAAACAACCTCAACCTAATATATTAACTTTGATTTTATCATGACAGTCAGTGGGTTTGGAGAGGGGCTGAATCTTCTATTTCATTTTATAAAAAAGTGAGACCCTCTCCTTGACAAACAAGACATAGCAACATGATGACTTGCATGTCAGTGAAATCCTGTGATGCAGAAGTGATAATCTCATGATATGATATATAGTATAAAATTTACCAATCATAAAGCATTACATTTAAATAATCTGCACAAATAAAAACTTTTTTTTAAAATACTGTGTTTGTGCAGAGTATTTAAATGTAGTCCTTTTATTTACTTAAAATACTTACAAATTTAACTGTGATGAGAGTCTACAAACAAGGCAGATTCACCATGGTATTAAAAGTAATTAGTATGGTACGCAGTAGCAGAAGAAGTAGTACAATCTTTACTTAAAAGTAAAAGTAGGAATACTGCAATGTAGAAAAAATACTAGTACAAGTGTTCAAGTAAGTAAGTAAGTAATTACGTCCTGTATTCAGACTTCAACTTGAGTAAAAATACAAAAAATATTAGAATCAAAATATAATGAAAATATCAAAAGTAAAAGTACCCATTATGCACAACAGTCCATATCAGAATAATGTAAGTGATATAAATATATTACAATTATTGATTCATTAATGAGTTCTACACCTTAATGTTGCAGCTCGTAAAGGTGGAGCTAACTTCAATGACTTTATGTCCTGCAGGGGACTTCTCCCCCGGGATCAATAAAGTTTTACCTTATAATAACTTTTAATTATATACCAGTGTCCTTTTGTGTTGATTCTGTTTTGTATTATAGTTTTTCTCTATTGCTTTGGTGCATTTCTCACATCACTATTAACATTTGCACAACAGTTAGTGCATTTCTAAAAACAATTAGTGCAAACTGCAAAACCTTAGTTGATAACCTGCAAAAGCGTGTCACTTGCTCAAAATGGATAGTTCATCCCCCAAAAGCAAGTATTCATGTCAGTGAAACTGTGAGTGTCATCAAAATGAGAAGTCTTGACACCATTGTTTATGAACAAGATAGTCAAATGGCTTTGTCATGTTTTCATTATGATAGTTTACTCTGTAAGTGTTTTCCAATGCATAAAAAGTCAGATCTTGATCACACTACTTGAAAATGCTCAAGACAGTACTATACACTATTTGTACAGCCATTTGAAAACTACAGTAAAGATACACATTACTGTATTTAGAGGGGGAACTGAGTACAAGACACTGAATAAGTATGTTTCACATTTTCACTGCATATGCTCTTTGCAATTCTAATTTGTTCACAGCATTGTGCAAAAGAAAAGTACATTACAGTGACATATTTACAGCAAACATAAGAAACACCCTTTGAGTGTTGTGCTGTGCACAACTGTAAACAATATTACAGTACATATTGTAACTGAACATACAGAATGCTATAAATCATTCCTACACTGAAACACAGACATTCCTGTCTGTCTGGCCACATATTTCCATCTACAGCACGGCGAATATCATCCCTTACAATGCAGCGAGGAAAGCAGGACTCTGCAGTGATGTCATCACATGCTGCATCAATGGCTGCTAGCAGGGCCATTTCTGTGTGTGGACGCCAGTCATATACCTTCCACCTACTTCACTCTACTCAGTGAAGGCTGAGGTTCACCTGGGAGCAACTGTTTAATTTAAGAGCCATTTCCAGGAAGAAATGTATAATTAATAATTATAAAGAAATGTATACAATTTGCTTGACAGATTTTGACAACTAGTTCAACATTTTTGTATGTAATGACTCAAGCAATGAAATGAGGACTATTAGTTTTATAGGGAATGACTATTCAGCATTTATAAGTATAGTTCATTTTGACTGACATGACATAAGCAAATGATAATGTTATAAAACAGCAGAGAATTGTATGAAAGCAATTGATGCATGTCCAAAAGCATTTGCAATTTGTTCAAAGGAATGAGAAATTGCTACTATTATGTGCACAAATGACTAAATGTTGTGGAGGCTGAACTAATAGTTTAACTTTAATTCTGATCAGAGAAATGAACCAAAGCAACTGAGAAAAGCTGTAATATTCTGAATTTACAAAGTAGTAACCTATGAATGTAGTGGAATTAAAAAGAAACACACAATATTAGCCTGTAGTGTAGTGATGTATAAAGTAGCAGAAAATGGAAATACTCAAGTAAAGTACAGTACAGTTCCTCTAATTTGCACTTAAATATATCGGTCGAGTAAATACAGTTATTTCCAACCAACTTTGATATTTCTGAATGGTTAGAAAAATTGGATGAAACAACTGAAATAAGAGTCAGTTAAAGTGCATAAATTGAAAATAGTAAGATAAACAATATACAATTATAAAAAAAAAAACAGTAAAAAATATTATTGCATTTTATTTTCATGCAACAAATCGGCTTGCGTGTTGTCGTCACTTCCGCTCACGCTGCCTCCTGCTTGCATCATTTCTCGTCTCAGCCGGTGGCAGACAACATGTGAGTATTTCCATTCAAACTCCGCAGTAACAACGTGAAGCTGTGAGCACACACACACTTTACCGTGTTTCTGTCTCCGCATTTGAGCGTCCAAACTTCACCTCCAACAAACTTTACTGTCCGCTCAGCTTCAGGCTCTCTAACTGAAGCGTCCACCGGCTAGCTTAGCCTGTGAGCTAACAACAAGGAGGCGTCATTCTTGTGAGGGAAAAAGTGACTTATTGGATTTAATTACCGAGTTTGGGCAAAGTTTTTATTGTTTCGCGTCCGATGTGGAAATAATATGTTATACAGACTTGAATTTTGCATGTAAAATGTAAAAAGGAACTGCATGTTCTGTTGGCAAAGTATCTCAGGTTTTGACAGGTCAGCTATAAATAAGAAGTAAGTGGAGATATTCACTGAGGGAGACGCATTTTAATGCTTATTTAACATAATGTTGTTTTTTAACTGTCCATACTGTAGCATTGAGGGTCACCGAGTGTGTGTCGACAATGAGATTTAATTAGTTTAGTTGTTTGGTTCAATAAAGTATATTTAAATGGGTGTTACTTTATTAATGTATATCAGACATTTTTATGTTGTAAATTACCAAGAAAACATAATATAATTTAAAAGAATAAAGCAAATGAATTGTAGAACTGTGAGTGAATAAGTGTGTGTTGACAGTGCGATTTAATTAGTCTGTTCATTTGTTTGGACCAATAAAGAATATTTGAGTAAATAAAACTTTTACATCACTGCCAGGAATGGGGGAAATAAAATATGTGATCTTTATGGCATGTATACTGTGACTTATTTTCTTGTCTTCCTGCTCCATGTGTGTATTGAGTTACATTTTTTTAAATGTGCGTGCGTTTGCAGACGCCATGGTGGAGCCAGTCCCAGAGTCCATCAACTTTCCCTCTGAGGAGGAGAAGATCCTGCAGATGTGGAAGGACAAGGACTGTTTCCAAGAGTGCCTCAGACAGTCCAAGAACAGGCCCAAGTAAATCCAACCATTTCTGGTTTATAGTTATTAATTCACCAAGCAAACGATTTGCCCATGGCAAGCTGCTGAAGGATAACAAGTTTGTTAAAAAACCTTTGACCCACGACGGCTGAGGTAGTTTTGTTTGTGTTTGTTTTAAATGTATTTGGATGAAATATAAAAGTGGAAAACTTTATTTACAGTTTAATGTGATGCTCTGCCACGTCAGCATGACTTACTCGATAAAAAAGTTGTGTTATGGATGTTAAAAAACACATTTCATATGTGTTAAGTAAATGTATTCTGATATTTTGTTAGTGAGATATTATTGTGAAATAATAAGTGGTTTAGAACAGCAACACAGTCATCTTGTTGTCAACTGTAACGCTGGCAGAGTTTAAGGGCTGTTCTTGTCATTCCAGCTGTTGAGCTGCCAAGTAAAGACAATACATTTCCTGGCTAACCAGTTGTTGTTAGACTCTGTAGTATACTTTAATAATTTGATCTTTGTTAGTATGAGGACTTGTCTATCATATGAGAACATGCAGTAACAAACAAAGGACTTTTTATCCACAGTTCAGTGGCAATGTCATCATGTTTTAAGTCAGTCAGCACGAACATGAAATGTTGAGCAATAAGAAAATTCTGTTTATTTTCCTAAATTAAATTCACTACAATAATGAGGAAACAAATGTGAAAAATTAAACTACGACTTTGTGTCATAAGATTGTGATAACCAGTGATAATCCCCTAATTAGGCTCAAACTGCAGGGTTTATATTTAGTTACCTTTCATGCCAAATAATTTAGATTTTCATCTTTTTAGCCAACAAAGCATTGAATATCATGATGACATTTTTTAAACTAAGCAAAATTGGAATAGTTAAGAATGACTTTGATCACAAGCAGACCCTCACTAACTCTGACTGACTGATATTTAACTAGATATTTGCTTACAGACACAACTAAGTTACCCTCTCTGAAATTACCAATATAATCAACTCACTATCTATGATAGTGACCACAAAAAATGAACAACTTGAACTTTAAATTGTAATTACAAACAATCTTCTTGTTAGATGTCAGAACATGGTGAATTTGATGAATATATTTGTATAATGGAGCAGCGTTAATATGGCTTTTCTGTTGCATGCTTTTTTTTTTTAGAAGAAGTTGTTTGCAGACACTTAGTCTCCTTGTCTTATTTCTTTTCATTAGTGAGAAAATAATTTTTGGTAAGTAAACAGGCTATTAATAATATTTTTCTTCCCATTTTCCAACCAGGTACACCTTCTACGATGGCCCTCCTTTCGCCACCGGTCTTCCCCACTATGGGCACATCCTAGCCGGCACCATCAAGGACATTGTTACCCGCTTTGCCCACCAGAGCGGCTTCCATGTGGACCGGCGCTTTGGCTGGGATTGTCACGGCCTGCCTGTGGTAAGAATCTGCCCTCCTGAATACTGAAATCTAATTTCACTGAAAGTCCTACATAGATTTACAGATTTATCCTCAACTTGTGTTCTGCACGTTTTTTGTAGGAGTATGAGATTGATAAAACTTTGGGGCTCAAAGGGCCTGAAGATGTGGCCAAGATGGGCATCGCCGAGTACAACAAGCAATGCAGAAACATTGTCATGAGATACTCCAACGAATGGGAGGTGAGCACACAGCAAATAATGATATCCTCATGTGAGAGAACCCGTGAGACGTTTCATTTATGCTTTCATGTCAGTCAAATAAATGCATGTCTGACTTAGAACAGTGCACTGGCTCTAAAACACAGTGAGGCTACATTATAAGTATATCTCAAATATGCTACATATATGTTTATATAAATTACCTGAATATCTCTTGGTTAACTATTACTGTCATTAATAAGGACTTATGTAAAAATACTAATTAATATGGCATTATGCAGCAGATTTGTGGCATATACTCAATATATTCGTTTCTATGTGTATGTTTCTTTTTGTTCCTAGACTTCAGTGACGCGAATGGGAAGGTGGATTGACTTCAAGAATGACTACAAGACTCTCTACCCATGGTTCATGGAGACAGTCTGGTATGAATGTCTAAATCTTTTTTTATATGTACAAGATTTTGCTTAAAGATACATGATTTGTGTTTTGCTTATATACAAGGAATTTATTGTATGTGCCATTTGATATACTAATAGTCAGTATACGTCAAGCAATTTTAATCAGAGATTTCTTTGGATTTAGAAGTATCTACTTATCATTGTGTTTTTCAACTTTAACTTGATTTGCAGCCAGGCTTTAAACACTTCAGTTCTCTTCTGTGTACTTCTTCTCTCCTTGTTTTGTTTTTTCACGTCTTTTATTGCTTCAGGTGGGTCTTCAAACAGCTGTATGACAAGGGTATGGTTTACCGAGGCGTCAAAGTCATGCCCTTCTCAACGGCCTGCAACACCCCCCTGTCCAACTTTGAGTCCCACCAGAACTACAAGGTTGGCACAAGTCACAGAACTCACACATCAGCTGGTCTAATGCAACACTAGTTACAAAAAGGAATTGATTTAATCGGTTTTATTTCTGTTTCCAGGACGTTCAGGACCCATCGGTGATTGTCAGATTCCCATTGGTTGAGAATGAAGATGTGGCTTTGATCGCCTGGACGACCACACCTTGGACCTTGCCAAGCAATATGGCCCTGTGCGTCAACCCAGAGTTCTTGTATGTCAAGGTCAAAGGTGAGAGACGAAGCGTGACACCAGTACTGTGTACCAATTCTACTACAAGATTTTTCATGTACAATCTACAATTTACCAGTTGTTCTTTACAACATGTAAGGAAGGAAAGAATCCTTATTTGCCCCGCTGTATTACCCTCCTACCTTTACTGTACTGATCTCTGGTGTTCAGTCGTCAAGTTGCTATTCAGTCCGTTTTGTATTATACTCCAGTGCTGTCGATATTTCAGGTTGACCCAATGCAGCCCACTCTCCTCTTAATAGTTATTTCTTCTTTTCTGACATGCACATTTTTATTTCTTTTTTCTTTCTTTTCTTTGTCTTTCACAATTAGTTTTATTTTTTTCCAGCTCCTCCATTACAACAGTACCCTTGAAGATCAAGATTATTTTTAAGTGTGCATACTGAGTGTGTTCTGATTTGTCACTTTTCTCGTGTGAACTCACTACGTACTCAAAGCCTAGTCAGAATTATTGCGTGTAGTGTGTGTGGAATTGGGGCACAGCTCCTGCTCTTGAAAATTAGGTTTTGGTCACCCACGCTGATGTAAACAGCTGCTGATTTGCTGACGGGGACTGAACGCTTCTCTGCAGGGCTTGTTGGTTTGAAATGTTTTGTCCAAAGAGAATTTGGTCCCAGGGTTACTTTGAGATTATTGTTAAGAAACACCATTATTTTCTTGGTGTCATCTGTACTTTCTGCAAGTCATTGTAGGGGGAAAACATACATACACAAACATGTTAGTGTTGTGGACTACTTCAATTACCAAGATTGGTAGTTTTGTTGAACAATGTTGTTTAAATGCTCTAGCCTGGGCCAAAGTTTTCTGACTGAAAATCTTGTTTCCTTCGTGGGTTTAGTGTTCTGGACCACAGTATTAGCTGATGGGTGTTTTTATTCAGAGAGAACAAACAAGAACAAATTAACAGAGGAGGAGTGCTGCCTTGGCAATTTGCACCCAGAGGAAGGGATTTCTGTAACTTAATGTGTTGGTGGACTTTCCTGCCTTTAGCTATGTGTTGGCTGATGAAATAAGACAAGGCACTCTCTGTGACTGGAACTTTGTTTTTATCTACAACTAACCAGGCGCTTCACATTCAGGAGCAGTAACTTGATGCTAAGGCGTAGCTGATGTTCACGTAGGCTCATTAAAACCATTATCTGTCCTCCAAGTGCATGCAGACTCACCCACGTAAAATGTCCCTGTCAGATTTAAACAAAAGACTATTAAATTAGGTTGTGTATCAACTTTGCTAATGGTTTCTATACACAGGTTGGACCTAGAAGTGTCTTTGCAATTTTAAGAAATGGCTTTTTAAAAGCACAGTTCGAAATGTATGCGTTTATCTTTGATCCAACTCAAGTTGACAGGTCCTTTAATACACCAAACTCTTGACAACAATCAAATTTGATTCTAAAGCAAAGTAAAAAAAACCCCAAACAATAACAAACCAAATTCAAGACAGTATGTTTCCTATAGTATTAAACATATTAAAACGGCTCTTTATAATGTATTTGCGTATCAGAACCACACTGATTTCAGACACATAATATGTATACACTCAATAGCCAGTTTATTAGGTACACCTAGCTAAAAATAATACTGTCTAATGTGAGTGGGCAAAACAAGTTGATCTAGTAATCTACGATTAACATATTAATCCAAGAAAAAGTTGCTGCTTGTTGGTTTTATTAGACTGCATTAGTTTTAGTAAGATGTGCTTAATAAAGAGGCAGCTGAGTGTACAGACGGGTGAGAAATTAAAAGAAAAAAAAAGAATTCTTGACCCCTACAGTGCAGTTGCTCTGTTATTCTTTTGGGAGGCATTCTTCTGGCATGCAATACAAAGTCGTTTTGAACAATCACCTTTATCCTATGATGAAACATTTATTTTTCCTGATGGGAATGGTCCCTTCCAGGATGACAATGCCTCCATGCAGAGAGCACAAGGGGTCACTATATGTTTTGATGAGTATGAAAAAGATGTGATTCATATGCTATGGACTTCACAATCACCAGATCACCATTCGTGTTACACAGCGCTCTCCACCACCACCATCATAACACCAAATGAGGGAATATCTCTAGGAATAGTGGTGTTCTGCCAAGGAGCACTGAAGCTGTTCGGCTTGCACGTGGTGGCCCGTGGCCCAACACCTTACTAAAGCACTCTATATTGTTTTTTTCCTTTAATTTGTCACCTTTAATTTGTGTTTTGTGCAAAACATTTACACGTTTCACTCACTCAAATATGAGTCATGATACATTTTGACTTGTCAGTGTTGGAAAAGGTACTTAAAGGTGTTTACCATTAACATTAATCACGACTCCGTTTTATTCAAAAGTCCCGGTAAGAGATGAAAGTGAGGCTGTATCAGCCATCATTACTTTTATTAACACCTGTGCTTGTGTTAAAATATAAAAATGTCTTTGATTAAAAAGACCACTGTAACCTAAACAGCCAGTTTTGTTTAGGTGTGTGTGTGCGCGTGCTCATGCATGTGTGTGCTTGTGAGTGTGTGTGTGTCATGTACGTTTGTGTGTGTGTTTTAGACCTGAGAAATGTGGATGAACCTCAAATCAGGTCGCTTAAAAAAGTGTTGTCCTTGTTCAAATATAAAAAAAAAAAGGATGATGCTCCAGAGAGGTGGCTAGTGTTTTTCTGTTGCCCTCCTGCTGTAGTTTTTGGTTCCCTCTGAGAGAGACTGGTGGGATTTTAAAAGGATGACCTAGATTCGTACCAGTCTGTCGTGGCCTCTTCGATCCTGCAGGGGGCACTGTTGAAGCACAGTCTGCTCTCCAAACTGTACCTCCTGTGCTGTGCTGCATGGGAGACCGCCTTAGAATACCAATGAATTTTTTTTTCTGTATCAGCTCAGTCTCTCTTTTTATCTCTCGTCCTCTGTCTTTTTCTCTCTTTCGCTCCATCGTCACCAAAAAAATTTTCCCCTCCTCATTTTCTTATCGTTCTCTCTGCCTCCACATCCACCTGTTTTTGTCCTTCGTGGTTCTTGTTTTCTCTCAGTCTGTCTCTATTTTTTTTCTTGTCTGCCTCTTTCCCTCGCTGCCTTTGTCGCTGTTTGAGTTGAGGGCTGTCAGCAGCAGCAGCAACAGCAGCAGGTCTGAGCTGTGCAGTTATTTGTCACACCACTGAGGGGGAAGAAACATCTTTTATTGATGCTGCCCCCTTCTCTCTCTCTTGTTGTTGCTCGCTGTCTCAGGCCATTTGGTTTTGCCCTCTTCACAACTGTTGTTCCTGCTGCTCTCTTTATTTTTCCTGAAATCCCCATTCGGACGGTTTTCCGGGAGCCCAGAATGTCAGGCAGTTATCCCACATGAGGTGGTAACTTTGACTGTACTATAATGACGCAGGACTTGACATTGAGATTTGGCAGACTTGTGTGCAGCACAGCCATTTGATGCCTTGGATAGAGCCGTGCTTTAAGAGTTGCCATTTATCCTACATGAAATTCAGCTGAATAAACACAAATCGTACCTCATGGTTTATTTAGATGGTGGGCAGAATAATGATGTCACACCATATCAATAAGTATCCTCGTTTACTGTGAGGTCCGAAAGTTGTACAGAAGAGTTAAGAAGCGGAGAAGATACACCTGCTGAGATTTTTATGTGAAAGTCATGACCCTCTTCATAAATATTTCTTCTGTAGTGGAAATGTTCAGCAGTGCCACAGTCTTGTGAAGTAGACTTCATATTTACCTTGACAGATGGTGCAGATGGATTGCTCTCTTTTCCTTCTGCTTTTCTGTTCATTGCTGTAGACGAAACAACCACAACATTCAGTCTTTGGATGCCACTGTTACTCTCTCAGTGCGTTCCCCTGACTGTCTTTTTGGCTTCACTCCTGTGGATGTACTCTGTCTATATCTTTGTCCACTTTCTGTATAGTTTTTGTTTTGTATTTACTTGCCTTTTTTTTTTTTTTTACCCTTTACAGAATAATAGATATGAAGTAATATGGCATAGTGCAACCATGACAAAACAACAAAGCAATAAACTCAAACATTTAAGAAATAAAATTAAAGTTAGGTACATTAAAAATAAGTAGATAAAATTGTGTTAAATTAATAAAAACAAAAAAGAACAACATGAACTGCTTTTCAAATTAAAGCTTCGTTCAGCCAGGCTTTTTTCATTTTTACATTTTTACAGATCTTAACTGTGCTGTCCTCAAATTTTAAATTCATGCATTTCAGAAATTTGTTGTAAAACCTGAATTTTTTTGTAGAAACCATTCAAAGAGGGTGAGATTTTCATAAATTATCCTTACATCCTGTCAGTGTTCTTGCTGTATGTGACCTGAAATGGGATGCTTTCTTGTTTGAAGTTTGCCTCCATGTAACTGCAGTACATGATTTAACATACGTAGCCTTGAGTTAGCAGCAAAATGCATTCCCAAATTAATTTATGTGTATCTTTCCGCTCATTTCTCAGAAAATGCCACAGACAAGACCTACATCATGATGGAGGCCAGGCTGGCAGCTCTGTTTAAGTCTGAGAGCGAGTACACTGTCCTGGACAAGTAAGTAAACAAGACGCTGCAGCCACTGAAAAGACATCAAAAGTGCAAATGACTGATGCCTTAAAAGCATAGTGTTACAACTCTCTAACTTTCCCTTTACTTTGAGGTAAGATGAAATAAAAGTTTAGGTTGCAATATATATGAAGGTGATAATGCCAAACCATTCAACGAAATGATAATGTGTGTTGAGTATCTTAATATTCTGTACTTGGAGCACTGAGAATTATTAACCTGATAAGCTGAGAAAATTCAAATTGAGCTGGGGTCCTTCAGCGAGCATCAAACTTGAATTTCACATTTACTGTGAAGGTTTTCTTCCTGAGTTATAACTTGCCTCGCAAAGTTAAGAGATGGGGATATAGTTACTGAAAGGAGAATTAGCAGGTGTGTGTAGTTTTACCAGACATGTGTTGTTCTGTGCAGCACAAAGCCAATCAAATTCCCTATTTCCCAGTTCAGTGGATGATTCTGGAGCAAAGTTAGAGAGCAGAATAGAGCAGGGAAAGAACATATGAGTGGCGAAATAAAGAAAACTCCTGAGTGAATAAAGGGTACAGAATGTACTGAAACCTGAGAGAGAACATTTTCAGGCATGATTTATACCCACTCATCCCATATATTGGACAAATTAGGCAGCAGTGAGGACGGCCTCTTGAAAAATGTCCGAACTGGCTGGAGCATTTTCTCCATCAAGGACAAAGTCTCCATGCACAGGAGCAGAGACGCCTTTATTCGAATGATACACGAAAAACCAGTGTATCGTGACCGACACAGCTGCCAACACATACTTTAGTCTTAAATTGTGATCGTGGGACATCGTAAGGTAGTCTTTGTCCTCACCAAATAACAACTTTGAAAATGTTGGAGGAGGAATCATATCATGGAAATCTTTTTTATATTCTGCAGAGTATTGAAGCTGTTCTGGTTAGCTTTTGGTTACCTGTAGGTGTAGATTTGGTTTCAAAAGTGGGAGGACACCTGAAGTCAAGAGTTTCTTCAACAAAACGAACAAACAAACCCTGAAGTTATGTAAGTCCAACATCTTATGACATTGGTTATAATTCCTTCCCAAAAAAAGTATTATAAAAATGTAGATATGCTGTCTTAACTTCTGTATTATTGATACACTAACTGCTCTTAAAATCACATTCAATACTTCTTTTTTCCATGTAAATCTTGTTCTTCATGATAGTTGTTGTATGTGCTTCTTCATGCAAAATTTCATTGTTCTTTATTATCTTATGTAATATTTCATATTTAAATTATTTTTCAACTCTATTACCTTTTAAGAGAATAATAAAATTAAACTAAAACACAGATTTAATGATTCTTAGTCATTGTAGCAGCATTGCTCAAGAATAGCAATGTTATGTCTGCCGGTCAGTTTGCTTTAGACTAGACTGAAATAATTATAATTACTGGACAGATTATTCTGATTTTTTTGCAAACACTTAAGATTCCCAGAGGATAAATTCTACTGACTTTAGTGATTCTCGATTTTTCCTCTAACGCCACCACAAGGGTAGAATTTATGGCTTTCTGAAATATTTTTCTCATGGGTTTCCTTTAAAATTGCCATAGATATTCATGCCCCCTCTCAGAATGAATCATAAATGTGACTCCTTAATTTTCCACCTAGCACCACCATCAGGTCAGACTTTAAGTTTGTCCAGTACTTTGGTTTATTAGCCGATATCTGCCAAACTAATTTCTGTCACCCCTTAGTTGTACTTTGTGTACAAGCGGTGGGTGATGGATACCTTTTTAGTAAGTGTTTACTTTTACTGGAAGTCTTGCCTGCATGTCATCAGAAGTTGTTGTTTTGTTCAGGTTACTGTCGATGCAGTGAAGGTGAGTTATAAAAAGTATTTAAATGTGGTTTATGTGTTTAGATTTCCTGGCAAGACGCTGAAAGGGAAGAAATACAAGCCTCTGTTCCCGTATTTTGCCAAGGTTTGTATACTCTGTGTTCTTGTTCCTGGTTTTTTCGCAGTTTTATGTATCCTTTGTCACAAAATGAAGACCTATTTCTCACTTTAATTACCTGTCTGACCACAAATTGGCATCTCAGCTTCTCTAAATCTGACTCCTTATCTCTCTCTTACTTTCTGTGGCTCCATTTCTTTTGCCTCTTCATCGCTCGCCCTCCCCCTTTCATCTAATTTTCTTCATCCTCATTTCACTACAGTGTGGGGAGAAAGGAGCGTTCCAGGTGTTGATTGATAACTACGTCAAGGCAGAAGACGGCACAGGAGTGGTTCACCAGGCACCGTACTTTGGAGCTGTGAGTGAACAATTTTCCTGCTTTTTTTTCTTAGTCTCTCTGATAAGCACAGAGTTGACTTGTTATGTAGTGTAATAGTATCTTATACTACTGTTGTTAATTTTTGTGATCAAGAGATTCATCTTTTGGTTTATAAAATTTTTGAACAAATAAAAACATCCACTGGAATTCTCAGCGTGATTAAAGAAATCCAAAGATAGAATACACATGGGAAGCACAGACCAGCAAATTTGAATAATTTAAACTCAATAAATGACTCAGAAATAGTAAATAATCAGTTTGTTTCAGTGCAATGGCTGTAGTGTGATGGCATGATAAGAAAAGTGCTAACAGAAGTTATGACTTAGCACCTACTAACAAGTGATTCAAAAATATTTGTTCTGTCGGACACTAATGAATAATGGATGCACTTTGACAGCTTATCAGAGCCTCAGTCATAAGCCTGGTAACTCTTATCAATTAGGACAAGACAGAGACTAACAGAGTATAAGACGTACATCAAGCTTTTTCTAAGTTAAGCTTTGAACTGTACTGATGTATTGTGGCTGAGAAGATGGTTGCTTGTTTGTCCTGCATGCAGCCCTCATAGGACTCCATCTGCCTCTGCTGAGCTCACTACACCTGTCCTCATCCCTTTTAATTAATTCGCTTCCTTGAGTGAATTGGAATAAGAGGAGCTCAGAAATGTGCTTTTAAAATGATGCTTCTAGTAAGCTTCATTGTCTGGCGCTGCAGGTGCTCATATGGAGCACGCTACAGAGGAAAAACAAGGTCACCTTTGTCAAGTGTAACTCCATCTTTCCTTCCATCCTACGGTAAAAGTGTGCACCCAGAACAGTGTCTTGCCGCATTTCTGTACTTGCTTATGCTAAATTTGCAGGGCCGTCCTTTATTGTTGTTTTCAAAGTGGGCAACATGTTTTCTCCATTTCTGTGTGTGTGGTTTTTTTTTTTTCTTTGAGTGCCTTTAGCCATTGTGAGTGTAGCTCCTATATAATGGAGTTATACCACACCAGCAGACATTAGTTTATATATCGCTTAACATGAGGAAGCAGTACCAAACTTCACCCTAAACAAGAATTCTTTATTCAAAACTAATCAAGGGCAACTTGAGAACTACCACAAAGTTTGGAAAAAATATTTAATTAAGAATCTTGAAATACCTTACATCTTTTTCCCATTCTTAAATGTAGATTACAGTGTCTCACATTTGATCATTTGAAATACCTGATGTACCATATTCCTCTGTATACTCACTGCATATTGAAGATCATTTTAGGAAATTTTTGTATTGAGTGCTACAGTGTCCTAAAGTCCAGAGGCCAATGTTGCAGTGCTATCAGAGGTATTGGGTCATTGCTAATATGTTAGATGCCCTTGTCAAGGGCAGATGGATGCCCCTGTGGCTGTAGCCAGCTGTGGACACACTCCCAGCCTTGGCTTTCTCTTCTGCCCTTTCTGCTTATTCCACTGGAGCTCTGTCCCTGTAGGGCTATTAAGTAAGCCTTTCACATCAACACCTCACTTACATTTAAATGTTAGATTATTTAATTTGGTAACAGTTCTGTTATTTAGCGATCCCGTTCACATTGATTAGTTGGTGGAAATCTGAATCACAGATGCATTTGTCCAGAAATGTACAGTGAGAATAAATGCGTTGCAGAACTACATTTTTCAAATTTTATGTTCCAGTGAGTAGATGTGAAATGACCCTGTGAGTCATCCATCTTGGATCTTGACAGGGTGTTTGAATACAAAATACATTTACAGCTGGACAGTACTCAGATCTTTCATGCATAGCCGTCACATACCAGTAGTGCTTGTTCCAACACTGCAAAAAGTATCCAGCTCAACAAGGAATTTAATATGGAGTCATAACATATCTTTAAACTGGTCAGAGGGGTTCGATAATGTATTATTTTCATACACAGTATGATCCTTTTGCAGAATATTATTGAAACAAATAACATGAGCTTGAAATAAAAGGGTCACTGTATCAAGACAGTATCAGGATAATGTTACGTCATTATTTACAAACACATTTAAATTGTAGTTATTAGCTAAAGTATATAACATTGGTATCATTAGGGCTGCAAGTAACAGTGATCTTCATTTAATTTAATCGTTGATTAATCAGATATTAAATTTACTACCACACATTTTTACTTTCACATTTACAAATCCCAGAAGACTAAGAAATCTAGCTAACTATTCCTATATCAGAACATTTTTTTTTTTAAAGGCATGTTTGCTTAAAAAATTATTTGAAAGCTTAATAGATTACTTAAATTATTTCTGTTCTCACTAATCATTTTAGCTCTAGTTTCAGTGTATTTTTTGGCTGCAAATTACTTCAGGAATGAATATAATTTGGAGGATAAAAAGACCTTCTCTCACTTAACCCTGTAAACTGTGTATTATTCTGTCTGTAGGATGATTACAGGGTGTGCACAGAATACAACATCATCCAGAAGGACCAGGCTCCTATCTGCCCTGTGGACGCCTCAGGCTGCTTCACTTCAGAGGTCACTGACTTCGCGGGACAGTATGTCAAAGTGAGTGACACATCAGACATTTACATGTAGATTAGGTTAGCAGACATTTTAGGCACTCTACCTCCGGTCAGAGCCATGGATATGATACATGGGATAAATTCCTCAGCGTTATTGATAGGTGGTTTAATTCAACATTTCATTTCCCACATTCTGTCTCTCCCACTCTCCCAATTCCTCTCCATTTCTCCTGTATATATCCGGGAAAATACATCTCTCCGTAATGATATTTTTCCTCTTTCACTCTAGAGATGCTTTTAAATGTGCCCTTTCTTTTTGGTTTATTGTTTTTTAGAATTGTGTTATGCTAAAATGAGAATATGAAACATTTTCTAGTATTTTTCCAAAGGTAATTTTAAATTATCCTTTAGGTGCATGACTTGTTCATTGATGTGGAGGGAGTTGAGGGAATCCACGTCAGAGCAGGTCCACATTGTTGTTTAGGAAGACCTGCTGCAAAAACATATTGTCACTGTTTACCAGTGCACCGGGTGCCCTCTTCCTCCCTGTCACACCCAACTTCATTACCATCCTAAGTGAATAGTGAGTGAAAAATAGCAGTCATACATGATCTGATCACTATTTCACATCCTGCTGCAGAGGCCAGGGAGTGGACTTGACCCGCCTGGCCACTAACAGTACAGCGTTAGCTAATAAAGAGCACGCAGCCACAGTTCACTGAAAGTCTGTCATAATCCACTTTTGAAATATGTTAAAACCCACCGTGAGTTTCTAGGCTGACTGAGACATTCTTTATTGCTGTATAAAAACTCAGAGGTGAACAGAGGGAGCGTCAGTCGCAACGTGGGCTACACAAAGAAGGTGAGAGAGCTGCTATTCCTCTGTAAACTGCCAAACAAACCCAGTATTTGACACAACATGAGAGCTGCATCTTACACCCAGAAGAGCCTGCAGGTTAGCGGCTCCAGCGGCAGGGTGAGGGTTCAGAGCCCGTCGCCTTCCCGGTGCCGCGGATCCTCATACGATAGTCGTGGACGCTCAGGTTACCGCGGCACTGCCATCGAGCTGGGCACTGAGATACACCAGCAGCATGCCAACGAGAAAGAGGAGATGCAGGAGCTCAATGTCAAGTTCGCGGGATACATCGAAAAGGTCCAGGCGCTAGAGCAGAGAAATGCAACTCTCCAGGCTGAGCTGGCTGCGCTGCAAAGCCGCTACAAGGGAGGTCCCACAGGCATCGCAGAAGAATATGAGCTAAAGTTTAAAGAGGTGCGGGAGCTGATTGAGGCCCTGACTAATGAGAAGGGAGCAGCTGATATTGAACGAGGCTACATCGAAGAAGAGGTTGAAGTGTGGAAGCTAAAGCTGGAGGAGGAGCTAGCACTCAAAGAAGAGGCAGAGATGATCCTGAGGGAGTTTCGCCAGGATGTTGACAACGCCACTCTGCAGAAGGCTGAGCTGGAGAAGCGTATAGAGCAACTGGTAGCTGAGATTGAGTTCCTCAAGAAGCTGCATGATGAAGAGGTGGCTGACCTCATGAAGCAGATTGAGGACGCAAAGATCTCCGCAGAGATGGATGGTGATCGGCCTGACCTTGCTGCTTATCTGCGCAACATGCGCGCAGAGATAGAAGCCGTCGCCGCCCGCAACGTCCAGGAAGCTGAGAAGTGGTACAAGAGCAAGTTCGACACCCTCAAGCAGCACGCTGGCAAACATGAGGAGCAAATGAAGACCATGAAAGATGAGATCACGACCTACCACAACCAAGTGACGGACCTGCAGAACCAGATTGATGGGCTGAGGGCTCGCAACGCAGCCCTGGAGCAGCAGCTGGAGGACATGGAGGTGTCCCACATGGAAAAAGTGGGGAGCCTAGAGAGTGTCATTGCTCAGCTGGAGACCCAGCTCTGCGAAACCAAACTCGAGATGACCAAGTATCTCCAGGACTACCAGGAACTGCTACACATTAAGCTCAAGCTGGATGCGGAGATCGCCACCTACAGGAAGCTGCTGGAAGGAGAGGAGAGTAGGCTTGGGATTGCCAAAGATGCCTAAATATACGGAATGAGAGGAGCCGCAAGTCCTAAGCAGCCACAGAGAAGACCAGCAGAGCATCTTGGAGCGAAGAGATCAACTCGTTCAAGTTAATAAGACTTCCCTATCTTACCCATTCTTTTCCCTGTTTTATCCTCTTTACTTCCAGGGCTGGGTATTGTGCCGATTTGACAGCTGAGTTTCAGTATGGACATCATAGTGATACATTCCTTGAAACTTACATAGAAGAATATGTTTTTTTTTTTTTTACAGAAAAGAGTTTCTTTAATAAAAATACGATATATAATATAAAATACAAATACAATACAAATATAATATCAAATGGTAAATGTTGTCTAAACATGTTCTAACTAAATATGATATCCTAAAATTGGAAAATGTTGATTCAAATGAGGAAGTATTTGATGAGAAAATAATGCAAAATTAAAAATCTGGATAAACATTTGATGCCAGCTTGCTCGGTATCCAGGAAGTATGGAGGTTTGATACCCAGCCCTATTGACCCTATTACTTACCTTGCCACACCTTTACCCCATTGTCCTTGCGTCTTTGCTCACAGTATCTGCTTGCTACCCAATTCTTCCCAGTTCTTCCTGCTTCAAATTTTACATCATTATCTTAAAACAATCTTCCCACCAGTTCCCTTGCCTCTCTTTAACACTCTCTATCCTGTCACCTCCATTACTGCACTATGGCAGCCCTCAGGTCTCTTTAGTCATACCCCTTTTCCTCCAACACTCTTTCCTTTTTTCCTGCCAAATCAACCCCACAGTTAGACCTCTCACCATTTCTGTCACTTCCCTTTGCTACATCTGTTCACTGTTTATGCTTCTCTTGATCCAACTTTGGGATCACACCTCATTTACAAAACAAAAAAAAAAAAACTTTTATCCTGCTGTGATTTGTCACTTTACAACCCAAACAAAGCAGAACGCAAATCATTGGTGTTATGACTGGTCTTTACAATGTCCCCCGATTCTTCCAAATGTTTTTACAAGACACAACTATTGATCATTTACACTAATGTTGACCAACTGTTACTTAATAAAGATTGAAGTGAGTGCATACAAAATTCTGTGAGTTTCCTGTTGTTGTCTGCTTTATTTCTCTGTCTGTGATGTATGAGCGTCTTTTCCTTCCTATCCTCATTGTAATCTATAAAACAGGAAATTTGCTGAAAAGCTGTTCCTGCTCAGTCAGGCTCAGTAAATTACAATTATTTTAGTATTCTGCTTTTTGCTTGATCCTGTATAGTAATTTTAAATATGGTACTTAAATAGTGAAATGGCCGTGTGAATCTTGCCTTCGGTTACTGTTTTCTACAGCAGACATGCTTGCTCTAGTAGTTTAGCTGGGGTAGTTCATGTTATTACGCATAAGGGCAATGACTGTTTTGGGACGGGTAAGCTGATTAATTATGCTTTGTGGCAAAGAGATTCTCGAAGAGTCACAAATATGTGTGAGTAATCTAGCAGCATATCGAGTAAGCCTTGTTTATGCTCAATTGGCCAGGTGTAGAAATGGGTTTCTTCTCTCAATGGGCTGCAGGCAAAGTTCCAATGAGTCTCTACATCACAGGTGTACTTTCATGTTTTAATGAGCCTGGGTCAGGGCATAACAAAATTTACTTGCAGCTGAGAAAGTTTAAAACCCCTCTTTCTCTACAAAGAGGTCACGACCAACAGTCTGCTGAACACCTTGCTGCAAAGTCATATTTATGAGCTTCCTGTGAATTGCACTGTGAGCTTGGTTGGAGGGAGATGAAATAGTGTGTGATAAGGCGCAGAGCTGATTGCATATAGTTTGCCATAAACAATGAGCTGGATGACAAAACAGACTATTTTTCCCGACCTGTTTGGGCACATTTATCATATCTGAGTGAACAGATCGTGACCTTGCCTGTGAGTGAGAATACCAGATTACAATAAATGACATGATTATCTTTATATGAATTTACACTCAGTCAGAAAAAAACCTTAGTGTTGTTTCCTCCAGTGGTTTAACCTCTCACCTCACAGCAGTGATGTACAGGTGTACTCCAGGTTGCGTCAATATGCTGTGACATCACCATCACACACTACTGACCACACCCAACCCCATGAAAACTTTAACCAGGGAGGAAACACCATCTAAAATGACTAAAACGACGAAATCACAATCTTGAAGTTTCTATTAATGGCCACATTTTGTAAGTCATATGTTTTTTTTTGTTTTTTTTTTTGTCTTCTTTTGCAGGATGCTGACAAGAATATCATCAAGTGGCTGAAGGAGAATGGTCGCCTTGTCAATGCCAGCACTTTCAAACATAGTTACCCCTTCTGCTGGAGGTGAGACATGTACCGAATTCAACAGCCACACTTTAAGTCTTCCTTTTTGGACTCTTAAAACAATGGTTACAGAATTACCCCACCTACTGAAGATCTACAGATGTAAGCCTGTACAAATTGAAAATTATATTTTCTACTGCGATACAGACAGCCTCATTTAGCGTTCAGTACAGGGTTAAAGAGGAGTGGAGGTTTGAGGTTCCCCTGTGCTCATTCATCCCTCAGGAGCATTGGTGCCAGACGTCAATAGAGGTTTTGTGGTCTCTGTGCAGAATCAATCCCCAAAGCCAATGTCAGTGTGGTGACACACACAACGCTTTCCAGGTCCAACATTATCACATCGTAACTAACAGGCACATGCTACATACACACACAAACTTTCTTTTTGAGCAGACTAAATCGCTGTCTCACTTGGAGCCACTGTAGACTGACCTGTGCAGGATTAATTAACCCAGTGAATATGCAGAGATGTACTCTCTAAGCCACCAAGAGATACAGGTCCGAAGAGATGAAACTGTTGTGTTATTAACCACCTGTAAGGTAGAACCATGCCACGATGGAGGGCACTATGCTTTAGACAAGACATGAAAAGAACACTCCTCAAACCATAGTGTGGTGGTGGAGATAAAAAGTGCAACTCTATTAAAATATCAAGATGGAGTCTAGAGCTATGCTAGCAGCTAGGTGAGGTTGTTCTCAGAAGGGCCTTGAGCTAAACAGGCCAATATGTTCACAGTGACAATGGTACCATGAAGATTTTCTATACCAACATATACCAACCAATGTTTATACCAACTTCACCAACTTGTTAATCCTAATTAGCCACTAAACACAGCGTGCCGCTGAGACTGATGGGAATGTCATTATTTTGGTTATAAAGTATCGGACACTTCTTGATTTGTCATCCTGATGATGGTCCTAGATGAAAAGTCGGGATCACCAAAGCATTCACATTTATTCTCTTGGCACTGTGGATTTCTGTACAAAATGTTGCGGGCTTATGTTTTCATGTAATTTGTTTATTTACTTCTAGGTCTGACACTCCCTTGATATACAAAGCCGTCCCAAGCTGGTTCATTCGAGTGGAGCACATGGTGGATAAACTACTTGACAACAATGGCAAATGCTACTGGTAAGCCGTTTTCTAAAACAAGCTAAAACTAGCTTGCTGCTAAGTGACCCTGAATTGGCAGCCATAAGCATCTTGCAAAACAACTGGTCTAAAATACTTCCAGGATAAGTCAGACAGCAGTTGCAGTCCCAAAACAATTACAGGCGTGATGCTGCAGAAGCATGTGAAGTTGTTTGTTGCAGCCACGGGCCTGTCTCTCATGGACAGACAATGTGCCACTTGGCATAGTCCTTTTAAATGCGAATATATTGGATGTTGTTGCAAGGACTTTTCTTTATTTCTCAATAAATGGGGTTAAAATCCTCATCAAAGAATTTTATTATGAAGCACGGGGGACTGAAGTGTTACAGAAAACATTAGTATGATCCTAATTGTAGCAGAATGTGGAGGAAAAATAAGCGTCAGCATCGTGGCTTTGCTAAGTGGTATTACCCCTGGTGCTCCCAGTGCTCTTTTCTGAGCCACAGTAGCTGCCTCTGGTAATGGGACTGTCAAACTGAGATGAATGACTAGCCGCTAGGAAAGTGAAGACGCACAGACACACATGTACACAGAGACCGGCACAGACGCACACGCTACTTTAAAGGCTATATTCCTTATCTTAGGGGTACTAGTGTAATACAGAGTGGACATGTCCATTATGTATGTTAAAGTAATTTACAGAATATGATAGTCTTTTGCATTATTTTAAGTACAACATGGCTGCAAGTAACAATTATTTTCTATTATCAAGTAATCTGCTGAATGAGTCAATTAGTCTAAAATGACAGAAAAAAATGCTTCTTTTCTGTTTTTATTAAAAACTCTAAATCACGAAGATAATAATTTACTTTCATCGAAATTTAAGAAAACCATCATATATTTGTATTTGAGAAGCTTTAAACGGTGAATTTAGTGATTTTTGCTTAAGAAATTACTCGAAACAATCACTCCATTATTAGAATTGTTGCTTCATTTTCCGTCGACCCACTAATTAGTTAATTGTTGCAGAATACAGAGTTCTTACATATTTGTAGACATGATCACACACCCACAACAACACAAATGTTTAAATCATGTGAATTCATTATGATTTTCAGTGATACATTTATCTGTTATACTTTAAAGAATTTTATACACATATTTCTTGACCGTGTCTGTGTGGCTGCACACTGAGGTTGATGCTCTTATGCAGCTTTATAAATAAGCTTATTCTCTGACCCTAATTATTTGATTTTGTTAAAAGCACTTCTTTTTTTTTTTTATTATTATTATTAGACCCCACTTTCATACTTGAGCCTCAGTCTCTGGAAGATTGCCTGTCTGCCAGCAAGGGTTGCCAGCTCATCAGCATCCTAAATCCTTGCAGAGTTCAGTACCGCTTTATGAAGTTCATGTTAGCTGATGAGAGATTTAAAAGAATTCTTCAGAAAGTAAAATTGCTAGTTACCATATTCTCAAAGTGATTTGTTCATTTTTATCTCTCTTTACTCTCATGGTGCAGTGGGAAGACTCGGGCTAAGTATCTATTGGGAAAGTTCATACTGATGTCACCAGATGTCTGTCTGTCTGAATAAATTAAGGACGGAATTAATGAAGGTTCACAAGGGAATCTGGTCTCTTTTGAGGCTGGAGGTTCAGGAAGTTGGGTCACTGACACCTGATTTCAGAGCATAGTTTTTTGGCCAGAAGTGTTGATGGACTGGTCCTAAAACAACTCAGGTTGGATTAGGCAGAAATCAGACATGTTTTCCCCTCTATTGGACTTTTCTTTGTTAACCTCAACTGTTTTTCCTTGACACTGTTGCTAAGTTCTTGCTCATGGTGGGAATTGTTGGGTCTCTTAATAATATTATGGTAGGAGTATGGTCTAGATCTAGTCTATTGGAAAGTGTCATGGGATGACTCTTTTGTGATTTGGTAGTATAGAAGATCTTATCAGCTGTAGCCAGCTAATATTAGTTCCTTTAGCCTTGTGTTTGAAAATACAATGACTATTTGTATTCTAATCTGTTTAAACAAGTAACCTGTAATGGGTTCCTAAATACGCGCTTAATGGCAACACACATGCCTGCTAAAACACTGAGGTTGAAGCTGTGGACCCCAGTTATCCTCACCAACTGATATAGACAACACGGAAATCAAGAGAGCATTTTTCAGTTTATTTCAGTGTAGAGATAGTCCTAGTGTTGATGGTGACAAAAAGGTAGAAAAGTGTAAGTTCAGACTCTTTTTTCGAACATAACCTTGTTTAGCTGCTTAGCTAATATACTTGATGAGCAAGACAGAGGTTAGATTTGTTCTTGTTTCATTTATATTTACAAGAGAAAAGTAATCAGTCTGTCTGAAGGGTAAGCTTGACTAAATTCAACAGAGCAAGGCAGAGCCAATAGTGTTAGTCTACACTCAGACGGCTCTGACTCTAAAGCATCCAGAACTGGCTTTTAATGTAACCTGTAACTAGACAAAAAAGCAGGTAGCATGAGAATTGCCCCTGACCTTGAAAACGCTGGGTTAGGTTTCACCTGTAGGTAGCTAACGTTCAAGCACGCTGCATAAACACTCGTTTGTCTGGGTTTTGGATAGGGGTAAAAAGAAACCACTATCCTTTTGTCTTTTGTCTTTTTGTGCATATATACTACTCTAGCATATGAATAAATCTGGACAGAACTAATAGTTGCTAAGCCGTCATTGGCCAGTCACCATTCAGGAGGAGGGGTTTAGCGAACTGTCAGTTCCCAATTGCTTTGTTGCACGCTGTCCTTCAGCACTGTTTCTCTTTTTCTTCCTTCCTGTTTCTAATTTTTCCATCTTTTTTACTTTTTTTCCTATCATGCACACGCCTGGTGACCACCACCTCTGTCCCGCTGTCTCCCTCTTGTATCCATCCCCAGCGTCTCTGACTTTTAATAGAAGCCTGCACATATTATAATGGCTCTTCTGTGCGTCTCGAGCACAAGACAGCACACTTTAAATTCTACATTTAGCAGGAAGCAAGAGCGGGAGGGTGGCGGATGGAGGAGTGTTATAGTGGGGTTGGTGAGCAGCAGCAGCAGCAGTGCAAAAAAAAAATCATTAAATTGATATATTAGGGGCCTAAATAGAAATGCCTCCTACAAATGGGAATTGATGAACTCGTTGCTTAGCACGTGGATCCTGACGACGATTTATATCCCCTCCCGCTGCACTGTTCTCCTGAGCAACATGGCCTGGCACAGCAAGAGAGGGGGACAGAAAAAAAATGAGAGAAAGAGGAAAAAGATTGTGAGATAGTGGATTAAAGCTTGAAATCGGTCGAGGCAAAATAGGAAAAGGGGGAGGAGTGCAGAAAGGGGGTACAGAGGAGGAAGATGCCTTGAAGGGAATGTTAACCTTTGCAGTTTCGTAAAGAGACACAGTTTATTTTTAGGGGCAAAATGAGGAAGAAGAGGAAAGGAAGGCAGGAATAATAATGGACGTTATGATCAGGCTTGCTCTTGTTATGAGAAAATATATTACACATTAAATTAACATGGTATTTGCAGGCCTTGAAAATTCCTAAAAAACATTGAATCTAGGTTTGTTAAAAAAAAAAAAAAAAAAAAGGCAGTCATGGTGGTTACAGAATAGCTCTGTATCTGATGGTGGGCTGTTGGGAAATGTTACACGCTCCTAAATATGAAAGTGGGATTGTTTTGACAGTGGATTGCGCTGCAGGAGGCTGTTCAATCTCAAACACTGTCACTACTGCCAGCCATAGTAGCTAGGAACTCATAATCCATCTGCATTGTCCATTTACTGCCACTTATCTGGGGCCAGGTTGCATTAATTTAATGAATTATATCATTAGTAATTATTGTTATATGCTGCTGGGAAATGTAGCAGATTCTGAAAGTATCCGACTGCTCCTCCCTTCAACACCCCCCCTTCCAAAACCACTCCCTCAAAATACACAAATGTCTACTGCCTGACTGCAAAGCACATAGTTGTTGTCGCTCACCATATCCAACTACCTCAAATCTGATTCACAAACAGCTAACATTATTGTAATGACTGTAAATAATGAACAGGGCTACTGTTAGAACTCACAACATCACTAGCCTCCTGAAAGACTCCAGTCATGTGTAGGTAGGCATGTATGTAGGTAGGCGCACTTTTTTGTCAGAGCATTTGATTTATTACATTGTCTGGTAAAAGATTTTTAACAATATAACAAAAAATGATTCTAATATACACTGCCTAAGTAAGCTTTAGGTTTATGATGAGTACATGAGCATGACATCAAGATTTCTTTTGTGTTTAATTTCAGGCAAACATAGACCTCCAACCTGCATACACATTGATTGTGCTCGTTCTTAAAATCACCTTTTATATGTTTAAAGAAAAACTAAAACCAGGACACACATCTTTGTCCCTCTCACTCTGCAGGGTTCCAGAGTTTGTGCGCGAGAAGCGTTTCGGTAACTGGCTGAGAGATGCGCGTGACTGGGCCATCTCAAGAAACCGCTACTGGGGAACACCAATCCCCCTCTGGGTCAGCGACGACTTCGAGGAGGTCAGGAAAACAAGGAAAACACACACAAATATGTGCTTGTTCCGCTTTAATAGAGTACTTAATGTTGCTAATGTGTCTTTGTACTCTGCAGAGATAACACAATTTGTCTGTGTCCTGACCAAATACCAAGTCAGTTACTCTTTTCTCAGGGAGCTGATCGCAGCCTTGGCAGCGCTTGCAAATCAATCTGGGCTAAGTATGAGAGGGCATAATTGAAAAGTTGAACTCTCCATAACTCTCACTTTTATTTACCATAGAAATGAGTTTGGCAAAAAAAAGTCTTGTGTCTCTCCAGAGGAAGATTGGTCTGCTGCGAGGGTACAGAAATCCAACTCTTCTCATAAATTGGCAGGGTGGAAATTTTTCGCACTGACCTCTTTCTGACACTCACATAATTTAACATATCTGGCCCTTTTTTAATGTGTGTGTGTGTGTGTGTGAGAGACTTGTGTAGACTTTCTGGCATGGCAGAGGGATGTGACCATGGTGTCAAACCAGGGAGTGTAGCGTGACTCCTCGCGGCGGTCCACGTCTGCTTCCCTCAGGCACCTTTACAGAGTGCCTCCGTAAACTCAACACATGAATGATTCATTAATGTAAACAGCAAATAAACACAAACCAAAATGTGTTTGGTTTCTCTTCATGCCAGTTAAGGCAACTTCAAAGGTCCTCAAGACAAACAGCAAACTGGGGAGAGGGGGGGAAGGAAGACATGAAGAGTAAGGGGAGGAGGAGGAAGGGACAGAATAAATTAGCTGGTGGAGAAAATGAGGAAGTGAACACCATGAGATGGGGAGGAGGAAAAAAGAGATGAAAAGCAGAGGAGGGGGAAAATAAATGGAAGAGGCAAAAGAAGCAGACAGCCAAACTGTAAATGTTCGTCTGGTTATGGATGTTCATTGCCAAACCCGTGCGACTGCGCAAAGTAGACTGAACTGAATAGAGATGTCAGAATTGGGTTGTTTGAGCGTTTGAAAAATGAAGTGTTGGTCCCCTGGCTGAAAGAGGGACAGCCAGCGACCTGCTTGCTGGAAATAGCATTGTGACTGTTTCCAGAGCACTCGCGCTCCCTGGTGCCTCACTCACGCACCCCTCAGTGGCAAATCACATACCAAAAACTGAAATTGTAAGCGTCTGTGTCTTTCTGTCTGCCTGTCTGTCTGTCTTTCTCTGTGTGTGGCAGTACAATTTCCATCCCTCAGTATCTTTCTTTTTGTTCTATCTCACTGTGTCCCCATCTTTTCTGGATGTGTTTCTTTTTACTCTGTCTTCTTTTGTATCTGACGGTGGTGCATCAGGCTGTATCTGGGCCATGTTACCTGGTGATGTGGTAAAACTAGAGCAGAGCCTACAGGTTAACTCTCTGAGGAGACCAGATAACACACTTCACCATACTTTCTAAGGTAAAGTTACCCAGGAAGTGTGTTGAAGTAGGCCTACTTTTAAGTTGTGGTAATTGAATACAGGCAGAGAGCTGCATCAGGAGGCTTTGCACTGAGAGTCCTTTAAAAGCTTTAAACAAATAACTTCAAATTAGGGCAAGTACGACTGGCTTTAATTCCTGTGGATTTAAAGGAATAGTTTGACATTTTTGGAAATGCACTTACTCAGTTTCTTGCCAAGCGGTAGATGAAAAGATCAATACACATTTGGGAAAAAGCATTTCCCAAAATGTCAAACCAATCCCTTGAATAAAAGTAAAACATGAGAAAAAAAGGGAGTGGTTGCGTCACATGCTGTACACAAAATTCATACTCCACTTTACTTGATTATTGTGTATAGAATGACTGATAGTGGATTTTTAGTGGACTTCTGCTGATATTTGGGAGTTTTAAATCTTGGCTGATAGTAATTGCTTTTAACATAAATAACAAGCAGGACTGTAATACTGGTACTTTGTTAAATGAATGGATTAATCATCAGTAAATTGTCAGAAATTGTATTAAAAAAGCCTTCAAAAAGTCTTCAAACTGGCTTTGTTGGTCCATTAGTCCAAAAACAAGAAAAAAAGATCTTCCTTATTCAGGAAATTTGTCACTGTCAATAGGGTCTTGTTACATTGCTCGCTTAAGCTGTACTGTCTGTCTGTCTGTCTGTGTGTGTGTGTGTGCGCGCGCGTGCGTGCCATTTCATCAGGTGGTGTGTGTCGGGTCCATGGCTGAACTGGAGGAACTGACCGGAGTCAGAGTAACCGATCTGCATCGGGAGAGGTGAGTCACTGATCAAACACAGAGATTATCAGCCAGCCTGAACATGTGCTCAGCGGTGTGTGTCTGCTGACAGTGTGATACCTGCAGATTCACAGGCTGTACGTGTGTACGTGTGTGAACATGTGGTGGTCAGTTTTTGATACGGTGTCTGTGCCTGTATGTGTGTATGAATTTATCCCTGTTATATATGTCTCTCTAATGTGACTGCCTAAACCAGACGGGTGTTGTGGAACGCAGATCACTTCACTCTTCTGCTCTATATCCACTAATTACCTTTAATCACTTCTGCAAGGTTGACCATCTTTAATTGCAGGAATAGGTCACTGCTCCTTTTATAACCTGCTCCTGTGTTTGGGTTGTGCGTTCAGGGTGTGCAGGTCTGGAAGACTTGGAAAAATAGTGAAAATGATTTTAGGAAAACATTAAAAACAAACTCTTCTAATTAGCACCTTATCAGATGTTTGAAATCAGGTTTGAAACATACATTGTGGTTTGAAGAGTAACTTTTGAATTGTAAATAAAAGCAGTGATGTCTGATGTGCAATTAATAAAGATGACATAAAACAGAAACATAGTTGGCTTAGAGTAAGTTGTGTAGTAAAATTTAAGCTAAATAAGCATTTGATGGTTTGTAAGCTATTCTCCATTAAAGGCAGCTGACAAGATTGCCTTAATTGAACTTAATTGATGCTCAATTATGTTTATCATTGTCACAAATGAACTTGAAAGAGTATCTCAAGTCATTTAATATTACACTTTGATAAGTTGCAAGAGAACTATTTAAAAAAAAGCTTGGCCTAAATTAAGGCTTTAGTTTTCTGGTGAAGCCCCCCAAAAACACTGGATATTCTAGAAACGTAGTGATTAAGACTTTGTCATGTACTGACTACTAACAGGGCTAGTAGACGAACTTCTATAGCTGGCGAGCTAACCACCAATATACTAGACAGCTGTGAACACCCCAGCACTAGTCAGCCACAGTTGCTTTCTAAGCTAACTAGACGGTTACTGTAGCTTGGTTGCTATTTCATCACTGCCTACAAATCATGACACTTATGAATCAGTTCACACTCTAGCAGAGCAGGGTGCAACTGAACGGTGAAATCCTGGTTTGTTTTGACCACTCTGGCTTGATGATGCCTCATAGGTCAACACAGTCAAGGTGGTTTGCAGTTGGTCAATGGCACAAAATCATGTGTGAAAGTGTCAAGAGTTGTGTTTTAGCTTTGATTTTTTTTTTTGTTTGTTTTTTTTTTAGACAGACTGGGGAAAACTGGGCACAGGAGAGACAGTTTTTTACTTAATACCAAATATGTGTGGATCTAAATGGACAGACTCTTATCAGTCCACATTATAAGGTGTGAAGTGGCCAGCTCCCAGAAGATAATGGCTCTGCTCGCATTGATTTTAGCAAAATCTTATGCATAACACACCACAATAATGACATACTAAACTACTCAAAATGTACTCAGCAGTGCACTTGTTTTTGTAAAATTCCTGCTCAATGCTCTCCCATTCCTCAATAGGCTCAGGAGCACGGCTCTTTATGCAGCAGAGTACTGCAGCGGAGCAGCTTTAGTGGCTGACAGCAGATCAGTTTACAGGCCTGAGTGCTAATAATTCTAGAAATGTGTACCAGGTTGTTGCTGGAGAAAGTAAATGTACTTAATCATCTTTCTGTGGATATATAATGTTGACGTTTTGTTGTTTTCCTGTTTTTTTTATTATTATTTCCCCAGAATAGAGCAGGAGAACTTTCTATTTAATCTAGATTTAGTGGGTGCCTCACACAGGCTGACTCTTTGTAACTACTACATAACTTAAGTTCATCTGTTTTCCTCAGCTTAAACAACTTTCCAGAGGAAACAATGATTTTGTTCATGTGCTGGATCTGGGTGAGTTGGTATATGGAGTAAATTAATCCATATCCTTGAAGTGTAAAGCAATAACCAACCTTATTCTCATGGGTGTCAGCACAACATGAGCACCGCTGTTCTTTTCTTAAACCTCATTCATTGCGGTGAAAGATTATAAAATCATTCTTTTGGACTGCAGCCAGATACCCTATAGACCTGTGGATCCACACAGCGTATGAATGTTGGAAAAAAAGGTCCTCATGGCAGTGATAAAATAGAACAGGTCAAATTGTTATTGCTGCTGTTTTTTCTCAACAGTTGTACCTCCTTTTTCTTTCTTTCCCTCTTTCTTGCCGCACTTTCTCTGCCCAGCATTGACCACCTGACCATCCCGTCACGGTGCGGTAAGGGCGTTCTGCGGAGGGTCATGGAGGTGTTTGACTGCTGGTTTGAGAGCGGGAGCATGCCTTACGCCCAGGTCCATTACCCATTCGAAAACCGGAAGGAGTTTGAGGACACTTTCCCAGCAGACTTCATCGCAGAGGGCATCGACCAGACGAGGGGATGGTAAGCTGTGGATGAATGAATAGATGGGGGGATAGATTAGAAAGAGGTTGACAGTTGAGTCAGTTGAATTGAGACTGAATGGAGAACCTCCCTTCTGACATCATTTAGGGAATGTACAAAAACACAGCATAAGTGTACTGATGGACACGGATAAATTTAGATAAATTTGTTTTTTCTTAAACTTGTCTTAGAGAAGGAATGAATTGTAAAGTTTCAGGCCCATTTGTTATCCTCTTACCTTGTGTACTGTCCTTTTGCAGGTTCTACACCCTGTTGGTGCTTTCCACAGCGCTGTTCGGCAAACCACCCTTCAAGAACGTTATTGTTAACGGACTGGTACTCGCAAGGTGAGCCCATTGACGTATTAACAAATCCCTGTTCTTCATCTTTCTTTAATTTACAGATAAAATGTGTTTTCATTAAAGATTTAGACTGATGTTTTCTAATTTTTTATTGTCAAAAAATGCCATGAAAAGATCTGAACCAACAATGTGTCTCTCAGTACTTTTCAATTTCTCTATACTGTCTGACACTCAAGCCCATTTGTTTCTACTGATGACTGGATTCTTCACAAACAGATCATAAATCTATAGTGTCATTTTTTTTTTTTTTTTTTTTTAAAAAAAGCTAAATTTCCAACAGCAGGGTGCTATATCCCACTGTATGTCAGGCTTTGGCTATGCAGGCAGTACTCCACCATTTTTGGTTTTTTGTCTTAAATGGGATTTGTTGACAGTAATAAAAACATAGCATACTGCCAACCTTATCCTTTTGGTCAATTTCCAAGCTATTTTCTGCAGACATCATTTTTTCTTGTCTGCCTCAACTGATCCACTGTTTGCTCTCCTCTTTACTACCGTTTTTATATTCAGTTTCCTCTCCCTTATTCACCTGCCCATTCATCTCCTCGTTTTTCTGCTGTTTCTCATGATCAGTGTGTTGTGTGTGCTGTAACATTTAGCCCTTAGAGTTGTTCTACAATAGGGCTACTTGTCCTCAGCCCTGGGGTCCAAATGCAGCACTGTGCTTACAGGCCTGCTGACCTGGAAGGACTTTGCTAATTTGAAGTGCATGGTTTCTAACGTGTGTGTATGTGCATTAATGCCTCTGCCTGTCTTGTTCCTGCAGCGATGGACAGAAGATGAGCAAGCGCAAGAAGAACTACCCAGATCCAGGACTGATAGTGCAGAACTATGGAGCTGATGCCCTCAGGTCAGCTCTGCGCTTGAATGTGAAGGAGTGTGTGTGTGTTTCTGAAGCATGAATGCTTGTGTGGCAGTGGAGGGGTTGTGCGTGTATGTGTGTATGTTAACTTACCCTATGCTATTAGCGGGCATGGTTTGAATCACTATCCACACTTAACAAGGCAGGTTTTTAGTCCTATATATACACACTCACGCATACTTTACATACACATGCCTACACACATTGTCTCTCCTCATACATTCGCTCCTTTGCCCTGAGCGGTGAGAGCGCCATAGCCATATGGCCTAATGAATAAAGCACTAGGCAGTTGCACCATGTGCTCACATATACACTGATAAAGAGTGAGCTGCTGAGATAAAGAGATAAGGTGACCGTCTGTATCTGTTTATGGCATCCATTGACAACAGAAGATGTCTCTTTTGTGCCTTAAAACTTAAAGCCGTTATGGTACAGGGAGGTCCATAAGTATGTTTCTTATATTCTTACATTCTATTAAACTGAACCATTGGGAGACTTTTTTTGTTATTTGAGTATTTTTTGTCAAACAACCTCCATTTTCACGTTGGGTGCCAAAAGGTATTTGACCAGCTGATGGTTCTGTCTATTCTGTATTTTATTTGAAATGAAACTTAGTTACTGCTATTAAAATTACTCATGGCTTATTACATAAAGTTGCATCATATGAGCTTGCTGCCAGAATAGTCATTAAAACCTTTTCTACACAATCTGCTCTGTCTGTGCTGATGCCTGCCACAGAATATTATATATTGTTATTATTAATATTTTTCTGTCATTGTCATGTCAACAGTGTCTTTATTTGGTTTTAATGAAAGAGAAGAGATTAATTTGCGCAGAGATGTTGTTGGTAAAATTAGGCTTTGGCCCAAACATTAGCACAGAACATATTCAAGGTGGACATTTAGGCTAATTGGTGAAGCTAATCCAGTCCAGATATGTTTGACAGCTGAATAGCTTTGCATTAAATGCAGCCCACAGCTTTCCATTAATGGTGTGCAATAAGTGAGGTGTAGATATTGAAATGTGACCCAGATACCAATTTTGCATAGTGGCTTATGACATCTTTATTATCATCAAGATGAACCAAATTGTCTGCTATTCTGCAAGAATTTACCATTTATTAAACTTGCTGAAACCTCCTATTTAGTAATACGGTATGTGGACCATCTCTGTTCGTGCATCAGCCTTTGCATGCTGATTGGATATAATTTCAAATGATATGTATCTTTATCATACATATTCTGTGTGTCAAATATATAAACCAATCTTACTGTTGAATTAGTAAAGAAAGAGCAAGTTTTAATATATTGTTTATATATTTTCCACATTTTCTTTCACTTATATGTCGCTGTCTCTTCTTTCTATCTGTTACCTGTGTATACACCGTATGCTTTCTCTCACTCATAATCAATCCCTCCAAACTCACCAACTCCTTCACTGTCTCTCTGCAGACTGTACCTCATCAACTCTCCTGTGGTGAGAGCAGAGAACCTGCGATTCAAAGAGGAGGGAGTGCGTGACGTGTTGAAGGATGTCTTCCTGCCGTGGTACAATGCCTATCGCTTTCTGGTGCAGAATGTACAAAGGTTACAGAAGGTACATGTTTAATGAGCAGAAACAAAATGTCATTATTCCACAACACCTTCAATGTTCCTTCAGCTATTCCTGGTCTAAATGCATTTCTGTCTGATAATACATTAGTTTGTTACTATCGTTAACCAATTTTTATTAATCATTTGGCACAAAAGGGAAATTACTTGTTTTGAGTCCAATACTAATATTGCAGCCACATTATTTCCTCCCCCTTATGTCCTTTAATCATTGGTTGAAAGATGACTGCGTATTTGAGCATGATTTGGGGAAAATTCTGAAGCAGAAAATATTTTTGTCGCTGCTCTGCAAATTGAAATAAAAATATTAAAGTGAGAATGTTGCTTTAGCAGGTTGTGTCTCCACAAAGTGAAGCTCTTAAGTTTCTATCCCTGGCCAGTTTTACACTTGCCAAACTGTAGAAAAAGTCAAATGTAAACCCTTCAAATGTAAACATGTCAATGCAACCTACAGACAAACAATAATATCTATATACTATTTTATCTGTGTAATGATATCTTCTCCAATTTGAGCACCACCTGCGGGCAATCAGTGTTACTTAGCTGTATTTCAACTTCAACATGTCTATAATAAAGATCAGTGATTAGAGGCAGGACATACCCTCCCAAAAATACAAGTTTATGAAGTTTTTTTTTTTATTTATGTATTTTTAAAGCCTTAATTTATTTACCTTTCTAAATGTTTATGACCTCTCTTAAGTTAACTTTATCAGTAACATCTTTCAAGTGAACAACAGATATGTACAGTAGTTTAATAAAACACACTTTTAAGTGTATATTTCAAACAACATTAACCAAACAAACACACAAGCAGCAACTACAATGATAGAAAAACTACAGTTCTAATACTTTGTGCCTGTAGGTGGCACAAGTGTTAAAACTGCTACAGAACATGCTTTCACTGCCTTACTGTCTTACATAAACATTTGTTTATGTGCAGGTCCAAACTGCAACTACTTCTACTTTTCTTGCGTATATTCTTGCTAATAAATCTAATTATCAGAGGAGTGAAAATGTTGATGTGATGCTTAATGTTTAACTGTGTAAACTTGTTTTTCTTTGTGTGTTCAGGAGGATGAGATTCAGTTCCTGTACAATGAAAACACGGCAAAGCAGAGTGACAACATCATGGACAAATGGGTTCTGTCCTTCACACAGTCCCTCATCCAGTTCGTCAAGGCCGAGATGGATGGTGAGACAGGCACTCTCAGATCTCCCACGCTGCTAATCCTTTCTTCCACCTGATGTGGACAGTGGCTGAGAAGATAGCTTCGTATCTACATATCTTAAAATTCCATCTAGCAACACATTCAACTTTCTACATTCAGCGTAAATAAACTCAGTATATTCTTGTCGTAGCGTACCGCCTGTACACCGTCGTGCCTCGCCTGGTCAAGTTTGTGGATATGCTCACCAACTGGTACGTCAGGACCAACAGGCGCCGTCTAAAGGTGAGATAACACCTCTGAATCTGTGCTTGTTTATGAGTTAATGTTGTTTTTATTTAGGGG
Organism: Scortum barcoo; assembly: GCA_023238725.1. Taxonomy (NCBI): domain Eukaryota; kingdom Metazoa; phylum Chordata; class Actinopteri; order Centrarchiformes; family Terapontidae; genus Scortum; species Scortum barcoo. The sequence goes on from CM041537.1 coordinate 12,406,957, forward strand.
AGATGCTATATGACTTTTTTATAATACAACCTGAACCTGAAATGTCCCAGGAGTGACAGTCACTAGTAGAATGAGTCAAAATTATAGACATATATGAGTAAACACAGATGATGCTCCTCTTTATGATTTATGTCCTGTGTCTTTCTTTTACATGTTGTTAAGCACATAAATTATTCATTTGAATAATGGAAACAGTGATTTAAGCTACCGCAAAGTCTCCTCATCACAGCCTCCATCTGTGGACATTTTAAAGCCATCAGTTTGTGGACATTTGGTTGATGTGGATTGGGGATACATGCTGGGGCACTTTTATCTTATCACTGTTCCAAGGGGACTGACTGAATTGATGTGTGTGTGTGTGTGTGTGTGTGTGTGTGTGAACTTTGTAGGGCGAGAGTGGCACTGAGGACTGCCTGTGGGCGCTGGAAACCCTCTTCAGTGTTCTGTTCTCCATGTGCAGGCTGATGGTGAGTCATACTGCGATTGAGTGTGTGAGACCGAGAGAGAGAAAAAGAGATAGTATGGAGGAAATATCTCGCGGTGAGGTTTTTGCTTTTGTGTATGCAAGGCACAAAGAAATAACGCTGGTATGGAAGAGGTGTGCGTGTGCTGGCATGGCCATGAATAATGCATGAGCAGTAGGAGTTTTTATTTATAACACACTGAAGATGTTTGCATGTGAGGCGAGAGGCACGCTAAGAGCTAGTTAGCCTAACCCAGATCAATACAGATCAGCTGTTAGCTATACAAATTAATTAGCCGTGGTTGAAACGGAGGAGAATCACATTAGAAGGAACCTCATTCTGGCACAATTCTGTTTGAACTTTTGCACCACTGTAAGAAGAAAAAGCAGTTTGTATGCAGATTTTTATGTCAGCCTCTGACTTTTAGACCTTATATGTCAGAAAATGTAAATTAACTACAGTACATCATCTAATAATCCCCTTCCCTTTTTTATCCCGTGCCTGCTTGCTTTATCTCCCTCCTTCCCCCTCAGGCTCCCTTCACACCCTTCATTACAGAGATGATGTTCCAAAATCTGCGTCACCTCATCGATCCCGCCTCCGTCGAAGAGAAGGACAACGGCAGCATCCACTATCTCATGCTGCCCCAAGTCAGGTTGGAAAAATCTTTCACTAAAGCTCGACATCGACGGCCCCACTTACGTAACAGAGAAACTTTAATGTAATCACTCGCTGGCAGAAGAGCCCTGAGAGTTGTCTCTATCCACGTTTAGCAAAAAGTGGCTGATGCAATAGTGATGGTCTATGTGTCTTTACCTGTTCTCCCCCACCTCCCCATTTTTTTTTTAATATAGTGGCTGGGAGGAGCCAGGTTAAACAGGAGAATGTCGTTGTTGTTAGGTGTTATGTGTTTCATAGCAGAGCCCTCATTTGGAATACAGGTCGCTAACGTCTGAATAAATTATTACACTTCATGAAATATATTAAGCTTTAGAGAAAACATGCAAGGAAACTAATTCACTGAATGAAGGCTACGTATATAAAACTGCTGGTTAGACAGCAGGCTGAGGCTAGTTTGACATCATAAGTTGGGCACAAATCCACTAACCAATTTGATGAAGGAAACCCTGTCTTGGTAATAAAAATAGCTTTCATTTCCCTTTTTTCTTTATAGGGAAATTCCCTCGTTTATTTGCCTCTCCCTTATTAGAACGGCATCAGCTGCAGAGAGCACCCCTCCTGGATCTAATCGTATGTCTTGTTCAAGGGCTCCTCAGCACAAAAACGCTTACTGAAACAAGATTTTAAATCAAGTGAAATGTAACAAAGGTCATCTGGTTTGAAAAGGGCTGCTCTTGCCACATAGTCACCCTGCTGCTCACACAGCACCCCCCACCCCTCTTTGTATTAGCCCCTTTTCTCACAGGATATCCACTTCTGATCCAGAGCCTAATCAGTTTCTGCCAGAGTGCGTGGCCTTACTTTACCCCAGCTGTATCACTCTCTGAACTCCTCAGAGTAGGAGCTTTTGAAACTTGAGAGTCTACAGTAGTTTCTGGATAACGGTCAGGCTGCACAGCAACTGTTTCTCTACGCTCCTCCTGTTTGTTGCTTCATCTTCCTTCCATTTCAATATTTATTATTATAGGTGCTATTTCATGGGATCAATTGGTTCTGTAAAAAGAGGCAATCTGCTTAGAAACTACTCAAATGCAAATCTTTGTCTGCTCATGTGTCAGATGCATGGCTCTTTGTTTCTGGGTGATGAAAGTGAATCACAGATGATGTATTTTACCCAGTGGTACAAAGTCAGTTCAGCTATCAGGTTTATGACATTGAATTGCTTGTGCACAGCCTCTCTCAAGTTTCACTGGTATTCTCTAAAATCAGTCTAATGCTACCCATACATCAGAAGACTGAAAACATTTGGAAAAGACTCTTGGAAAATATCAGCTCACACCTGCTCACATCTAAAGACAAGTGTTTAGAGTTTTTAGTCACAGCCTAGTCTCAGACTGAGATTTTACAAAGACTGTGAATCTTGCAGGGTCACTATTTACAAGACTACAACTAGATTCTTTTAGCATTTTTTTTTCCCACCATGCAATTTTTTCACATCATGCTCTTAGTAGAAACCTTACAAAATGGAGGAGAAGCAGCTTTTGGCTACAGCTGCTCTAGTGTGTGCAGTTTGATATTTGATATTATCACAAGCCCAAGACTAGGAAATGACTGATATGAAACAGCGCAGATTACCACCTTAAACTTAACGGTCGAGATGATAGGGAGCGTGCTGTGACTCCAGTAAAACTCCTAAGATTTACTAAAGACTTTCAGTTTTTATTCTGGGACTGTGAAAATCGTTTGGTTTAAGCCCAGCATAACCCTGTCTTTATTTTAATGGTAAAACTGTCGCTGCCTTCTGTAGAGAGTGACAGGAGCCTGTACACTTTTAGCAGAGTCCCAGAAATACCCACACAGAACTGCACTGGGCACATCTTGGTTGTAAGCCCCTTCAAATGGATATTGCTCACAAAATATAATCATTTCATTCCCTTCACTTCAGTTACTGCAGTGAAATGTGTGCCTTGGTGGCTGATAGGTGTTGTAATGCCTGGGAGGAATTTCTAATTGCCCAAACTTAATTGCATCATTTTTAACTGGAAAAAAGTTCTGATATGATTTAAATATCCATTTGATTTAGCAAAAGGAAAATAGTTTGTGTAATGGTTCATACAATCTCCCCTGTCACTTAGGAAGCACTCAGTGCTGCTGCTTTATTAGCTGCTTGTCCTTCCTGCTGTCGAACGAGACTACTTCACCCTCCTCCCAAAGGTCAGCCACCAATCAGGAGATGGAAACAGCTGCTCCTCAATCAGCTCATTAAATGATTGGCTGTCCCCGGTGTCCTCGCCTCTCTCATTTTACTTCACCGTTATGTGCACACACAGTGAAGCACACTGCAGGAGAAATGAACACATACACAGTCAGTTTCCTGCAGACAGTTGGGACTAATATCGCCATTATGCATGATTATCAGTGGCTGGGCAGCTTTAATTTGGATACAGAGGTGGAAGTCTCAGTGTACCTTATTAGTGGATGTTCGTGAGTTACGCTTCAGTGGCACAGGTTCTGAACTCTGCCTTTTTTTAGATTTGTGGTACTAACCTTGTAACGCCCTGTTACTCATTTTCCCTTGTTGAATAGAAATTTGAATATATAAACCACCATTAATCAAAAATTGAAGAATGCTCCCAGTTAGTTAGTTGCAGAGATGCACTTACGTCCCCAAAGAGAATATGGATTGATTCTCTCATCCCTCTACATCCTCTTATTAAGAGAAGGTGCTGCTGAATTAAGATGTTATTCAAGCGGCCACAACATCGTAACAATGCATGTTGTGGTGATTCTTTCCTTTATTCGTTTGCCTGTTTTTCAGGGAGAGTGTGATTGACAAGCGCATTGAGAGTGCTGTCTCTCAGATGCAGTCTGTGATTGAGCTGGGCAGAGTGATCCGAGACAGGAAGACCCTGCCCGTCAAGGTGAATCATCAACTTTACCCAATTATTTTATACACTCCAGTGTAAGAGGTACAAGGAATTAAGACTTACAGAAACGGATGATATCATTTCTGGTATTAGCTGATTGTACATGTAGCAATTAAGTAACTGTTTGCATTAGATAGTTTGTCCACCAGTTTATTTTACAGTTGTTTACAGCGGCATATTACTTAACAATTCTTTACAGGATCCCTCCAAAGTGTTTTTATGTTGAGTTTCTATAGCTTGAAGTGCATCTGGTTTTATCATATTAGTGTACTAAGTCTTGTATATAGGATTGGATATAGGTACTACATGGTTGTCAACTATTGACCAACTGTATTGTTGCTGTCTGTTTCAGTACCCATTGAAGGAGGTAGTAGTTATTCACCAGGATCCAGAGGCTCTGCAAGACATCCAGTCCCTGCAGAAATACATCCTGGAAGTAAGTAAACTGTCTTTTGTGAGTCAATGAAAAATTTTTTTTTGGTTTAGATTTTGTGATCATTTTGCATTTTGCACAGTCTTATAAGTCGTCTTGGTGAGGTGACATTTTACCAGTGCTCTGTTTCAAGAGGTGCATCCTTTCCTCATCTCTCCTATACGTGTTTTTAAGTGCTACCTCTGTCTGTTCACTCTGCTTTGATCAGTGCTTTTACATTTGTAAGTTAAACATCCCCTGAAATCTCGTTGACACTCCAAAGTCTGCATGTTGACTTCACAGAGGGGATGTACATCAGATGGAGTACATCTTCATGCACCGTTTGTATCTTAAGCTGTAATTAAAATTTCCGTGCTCGGTTAATTTAAAAAGGGGGCGGAGCAGATGCCTTGGAAAATGATTTCACATTTGATCTACTCCACACACAAACCCTTCATCAAATATAGAGTGCAAACACTACGCAGCACTACAGGCTTTTTTTTATTTTCAGCATAAGAAACATGATATTGCGGTTCATCTCTTTATGTACTTCATACTCAGCAATCATTATAGGTCATGTAGCTCTTCTGGCTCTCATTTGACATAAATAGCATGCAACATTACAAAGTTACTGACTCTTTAAGTTCAACCTTCCAGGTAAGGTAAATGTTTTTTTATACTGTGAAAATATTATTGTCATCGAATGGGTGTATGCAGTATTGATATTCATTTTTGTCAAAATAACACCTATCAGTATATGGTTATCCACTGGAAAGAGCACATTAATTACAGATGTTTGTTGGGTACATTCAGGTGATTTCCAAGAGACTGGAAAAATGACTACTCAAGACATCAGACAGGATAATTGTCCTAGCCTTTTAGCGGAGGAAGACATTAAACTGACATTATCCCATTTATCTTGAGGTTTGATTTTCCACCAGCAAAGCTCAAATGTCAACTTCCTCCAACTAGGAAAAGCATGCAGCTTTACCTGGAAACGTTACTGCTTTTGTTTGCATTGTGGGTATGCCATAAGAGAGGTCTAAAGACTGGATGAAAAATGGATTCCAGCGCTCGTTCCTTTATGGTACTGACGAGAAAAATTGACATTAAGGTTAACATGGGAGAAGGGCTTCTGGTGCAACCTTCTGTAGGATCCTGCAAGCTTTATCTTAGTTCAAGCCACTTCTTGTCTCTCACTGTGTTTCATTTGCAGTTGATGCAGATTAGTATTGTCTGTTTCCTCAATACCTGAATTTAACAACTTCTTAACATTTGGAGGGAAGACAGTAAGCACAAAAAGCAATCCGGTGTTGACCATTTGGTCAGTGACCATTTGAATTTTAGCTTTTGGCTGGCTGTGTTTGGTTGACAAGCTTGTTGATGACTGCTGTCGGCCGAGTTTCCACTGAGCTCAAGATGCTCAGTTGCTGTGAAATATTGCCACTTTCTAAGCCATCACACCACTCACACACAAAGCCCTATATGCCCTCAAGATAAAAGAGTTTCTTTTTGTACACTTTTGCATTGATTTAGTTCTATTTTCACTAAATAGCCTCGGCTCGAAACAGAAGTTCCAACTATTTTCAACCCCAGACTGCCCTTAAGTTTGTTACGCAGCCCACTACAGTAGCTTATCTGTGCTCTCTGTCAACAATTTCAGAACTCAGTCTCAACTTTTCAGTATGATTGACTGAAAGAAGCCACACATGGCAGGCCAGGGCAGTTGTCGGTGCAGCTAAATTTAGTATTTCTATTGCTTCACCAGATACAACTGGATCACAGATCTTTCTCTCTCCACTTAGATTGAAGAATGAAATGTACTGAAAGGCAGACATATTGACTGACTCAGAGGAATGGCTTACTTACTGACTTACTGGTTGATTTCATGGCTGACTTGCCCTTTGATTGAATTACTCTCTGCAATCAGTTATTGATTAGCTCTTTACAGTACATGCCTGGAGTACTTCAAGTTTTTATATTTCTGTTAAATTGAACTTAATTGAACTTAAATTGAACTATTAAGTTTAGTTTAAACATTTTCATTGTGCATTTACAGTTTTTTGCTTTTACAAGTTTACTTGATGTGTTTTAGTTAAGTGGTTCAGTTAAGATATTTTATATATAGTATATAAAAACATGGTATATAAAAATTATAATAATAATTCTAAATCATACATTTCTAAAGTTTTTACCATCTAGTTGAGGTAATATATCCTAGGTAGAGGATGAGCTTTGTTTAGTTGTTTAGGTCATTAAAGTATTAGTAATTTTATGCATAATTTAATTTCACTTTTGTTTTCATTTTTGTTTTCATTTTCATAATAACACTGGCACTCATCTGTGTACTTAAATTATTATTATTACAGTTATTAATACTCTATACAGGCAACTCCAAGACAGTGACTGTGCTTTTTCTGAGACAGTGTGTCTTTTTGTTTTTTTTTCACCCTCCAGGAGCTTAATGTGCGGCAGTTGACACTGTCAACTGACAAGGACAAGTACGGCATCCGCCTGAGAGCCGAGCCAGACCACATGGTGCTGGGCAAGAGACTAAAGGGGGCCTTCAAAACTATCACTGCTTCTATCAAGGAGCTCACCAACGAACAGCTTGAGGCCTTCCAGAAGTCAGGTATTTCTGTGTGTGGCTGTCAGGTTGTGTGTGCAAAAAAAAAGGCATGAAATCTGGGAACTGGTTACTTAAAAACCACACTCAGAGTAAATCACAAAGGCAAATCATTAAAATGTTTCAGCAGTGTAAATGCACATCAGCAGCAATATGGAGTTCACTAGTTTGCATCCACACAAGTTTTTTATATCCTCTGCAAATGACAGACTTGTCTCCAGGTATTTGTCTTTATACAATTGACAACACATACCAGAGACTCAGTTAGTAAACAATTATTTTATTTACCAAATAATTAAAGGTGTCACAGTAGGATTTGTCTGTTGCTTTTTGTAAGCATAGCATTCAAAGTTGGCCTCACAAAGCACACATGCTTCTGGTGGTCCCACGTGTTAACGATCTGGTAACTGGTTGCTACGATTTTAGAGTCCTGCACTTTACACCCTTCGCGCTGTTGGCTGGGAGCTACACACCACTGCCCCAGGCTGATGGCCGGAAACATCTCCACAGACGCAGACACTTCTACAGGGTCATAAGTGATCATTTAAAGGGGTTATTTTTGTGTGAGATGACACATTGTTTTTTAGGAAAACCCTACACACTATACCTTTCATTAGTGATGAACAATAGGTTAGTGTGCACCATTACTGCACATAATGTTGAAATCATATTCATTTCACCAAGGGCAAATTCTTTGCAGTGAAATGGGACACAGACAGACGGTCAGAATGCAAACCCTAACCCTTCAGAAACTATAATCAGAGCTCGAGTACGGATCAAAGCAGTGCAAGGTATCTTGTCTCTCCAATTATAGAAAGACGAGGAGAGCCCTCAGAGTCTCTAGGGAAGGAGGCAGTGGAGGTCAGCTGGGCTGTGGGAACTTAACATTTCCAATCACTTGGATGTTTGAAGTCTAGCCAAGTGGGAGGGAAAAAAATAGGATGAGTGATGGAAGGGAAGAGATAGATGCGGCAGAGGATGGTGAAAAAATGATGGATCGAGGAAACACACATGAAAATGTGTACAGCAGAATCAAATAACATTTTATTGACAAGATGTGATATTTGAGTGTACTAGATCTTATTTTTAAGGTGCTAAACCGTGTACTGCATTGCCTATTATCATCATCTGAGGGTAACAAAATATGGGAATTAGGAAAAAGCAGGGTAAAGAATCTAAAGGAACATCTGAGTAACTCTCAATTAGTGGAAGATGCACTGTCTCTCTCTGCAGCTAACAGCCTACATTCAGTTGAGAGTCTACTTTTAACCTTAAATTTCTAGCTGAAAATCCATGACTCAAAAAACCTTGTTCCAATTTAGACTATAGGCCTGGCAATTTGGCCAGAAACTGATTGTGGGTTCATGGCCATTGGTTGTGTGACTCATTATTCCTTACCTGTAACTTTTGATCCCATCGTTTTGATGGATGGAGAAGAAAAGAGGTTAAGAAGAAAGGGTGGAAAAGAGCAGAGAGGCAGGGAGGGACGGAGGAAATCAAAGCATGGAAATCTAGAATTAGAGAGAACCGGAGCAACTGTTTCACCCAGCCTCTGGGTGTGGAGAAGTGAAGAGGAGAGCAGAACACGGTCATGGTTTTTAGTCAGAACACAGACGCGGGTAATTGCTGCCAGTGGCAAAATGGAGATATAAACCTGACTAGATTGGGTTTGCTGTATTGTTTAAAAGCTCCAATCTCGTGTGGATGTGGCCAGGGAAGACTGCGATGCGAGGGACCTCAAAATGCAAGCGAATACCGGTCCAGACCCCAACTAATTCAAAACAAAGCCTCAGCCTGCATGCGAGTTAACAGAGCACTTTATTCTCTCTGACTGGGTGTAATTGAAACCTTTTCAAGAATCCTTCTCAAACTGAGACGAAAACTGCCAAGTAAAGATTAATTTCGCACAATCTGTTGGCAATTTGTTCACATTTAATTAGGAGAATAGTGGGGCACTGAATAGTTTATCATCACATTTGCACTTAAGTCCGTAGTCATCATTGATTTAATCATAGTGGGCCTCATGCAACAATCCATTTTCTTTTACCAGACTCTTGGTGTTTTAGTATTCTACATCTAAAGATATCTCCCTTTTAACAAGAACTGAGGATCCTTTTAGATTTTCACAGGAAAGCATCTGAAAATCAGGCTGTTATTGTTATCTAGCTGAAGTACTATGTAGTTATCATTTAGTTTAATTACTATGTAGTGATCTGACAAAAGAATGTTACCACAGTTCAAACTTTTATCGTATTATCTGTCACTCAACTTCCAACTTTCCACATTATTTTGTCCTGCATGATTGTTACCAAAAATACCTTAACCCAAGAGGAAAATCTTAATATTTGTGGAAGCAAACGTTTTAATGAGTGTATATTAAGTATGGTTTGGCTCCTTTCCATGCCCCCTGGTGAATTCTGTGTGGACTGTGTAATTTATGGTCCTTCTGAAATGTGGTCCGATGGTGCTGAGACACAGTAGAGTCCCATGGTGTTGAGTTCTGTGTGAACAGCACATTTACTATGTGTACACTGTTTGTTCTATGAATTGATGAATGTTATTGTGGGCTGTCATATAACAATGTTTATTTTTGGGCTGTGGACCATAACTGTGGTAATGAACATTTTCATGTTGTTGCTGTTCATTTTAAGGCTCCATCGTGGTGGACGGCCACGAGCTCCACGAGGAGGACCTGAGGCTGATGTACACCTTCGACCAGAGCTCTGGCTCAGCCGCACAGTATGAAGCACACTCTGACGCACAGGTATGCTCTAAATTTAAACCCGGTAATGTTGGCATTAGATGACTTTGCATGCAAATCAAACACCCCTCTGGAAAAATGAAATGTGTGGGTCTAAAATTATGGGCTCTGCTGTAAAGGAAGTAATAAAAGTGATTTCATTTAAACTCTCATTTTCTAAAACTTAAAACTACTTTTGAAGTTTTGCCAGTTTCTATTTGACAGCTCAGATTTGTACAGAAATTTCGAAGTCTATAATTACTGTTTAACAGGAAATGGGTTGTTGTAAGCACTTTATGCGTAAGTACCTATTTTTTAAGATACTATAAAAACAGCTTTCTTGCTGAGAGTTAGATTGTCATGAAATTTTAAGCTACCTCAAGCAGTTGGTTAGCCTAGCTTAGCATAAAAACTGAAAACAGGGGTGAAACAGCTAGCCCTGTCCTGTCCAAAGGTAACAAAATATGTTTACCAACATCCAAAGCTCATTAAATAATCTTTTTATCTAGTTTCTTTTAACTGTACAAAAAGCGAGGTGTTGCAACGACACAATGTGTTTTTAAAGCGATTTATTACCTTATGAGAGTTACGGCACCCAGCTGAGTTGTTATGCTATGCTAAGCTAGCCATCTTCTAGCTTTAGCGTCATATATAGAGTCCGACACAAAATTAGTGTTGTTCCTCTCCTCTAACGCTCAGCAAGACAGGAAATAAACCTATTCTCTAAAATTGGATAATTTCCTCTTTTATTTTTTAATGAAGATAGATGCAAATTTTTATCTTGTTTCTTTTTTTTTTTTTCAAATGCATTTTGATATCATTCATGCATTTTTATCACAAGGGTCCCAAGTGATTTGCAAAAAATGCTATTCAGTTCATCCTTTCTCTCTAAAATTTCACTCGTCACTTTTTAACACATATGTAAAGGTACACCTGTGCTCCCCTCTATGACCTCTCTCTCCTTTCTCCTACGTTACTAAATGTTGTGTAGACTGAGCTACAAAGGTAAACGTAACCAGATCTAAAAAAAAAAAACAAACAACAACAACATAAAAGCTGATCTGCTACTGCTCCTGCACCAAGCTGCCATATACTGTAAACGCATTTATATGTCTTTACTGGGAGTGTGATGTATGAAATCATTTCACGGCTAAGTGGAAACCAGCAAGTATGCATTTCCCATAGGCCCTCTCTAATCAGTGCTCCCCCAACCGTATACACACAACACGGCTGCACCCTTAATACCAGTTTACTGAGCTGGCTTTTTAATTCTCTCGGTTACTCTCACTCGCTCGCACCGACTCTCCGGCGTCCATCTGTCTGTTTCTCTGTTCTGTCTCTCTCTTGTATACTGTTTCTGTGTTTGCTTTGTGTACTTTTCTCTGTCACCCTGTCATCTCTCCCTCCTCCTTCTCGTGGTAAAGTGTTCAGGGCTGGCAGCAGCTCTGCCGTACACAACACGACACTCATTTTACTTTAGTGACTCACACACTACAATATTGCCATTCTTGTTTTGTTTTTTTTTTCTCTTTTACATTATAAATGTTTTGACAGAGATATATTTCATAAAGTTTGCTCTTGCTGTCTCTGGATTTTACCGTGCCTTTTCACTTATTCAGTTTGTCTCATGAGGCTGAAGGAGTCTGATTACTAAGTGGCAACAGTAAACACGATATGAGAAGATGAATGCAGCCTTATTATCTTCATATCATCTGAAACTCTGAATACACAGAATAGTAAGCACTCTGCTTACTATTCTGTGAAATGCATATTGCAATAAATGTGAGTTGTACATGATTAGAGTTAATCAAACTGTGCTGGTTTTAAATGAACACGTCAACATTAAAGTGTTGGAAACAGTAAAGCTTTTTGTTCTTCCAGTAGCAGGAAAATATTTCATTCACGCCTTAACTGCAGCTAGAAAGTCAACAAGCTTTTTCTTATTTCGTGTACCAAAAAAAGCTTAGCTACTGTAAATACTTTGTTCATTGATAAAAAATCCCAAATAATAAAATCTTAAGACCAGAAGAAAAATATATTGAATCACCCTGGTTTGCTCTATAATAAATAGATTACTATAGATCTTTTTTTTAATGTAATGATTGTGTGAAATGTTTTAATATGAAATGTATGTACCTGATGATTATTCATGAACAAAGAATAACATATAGATGGGTGACAAATTAAGGGAGAAACCAACCTCAGTAAAGTGTCTCACCATGTGCTGACTGAACAGCTTCAGTGCTCCTTGGTATTGATTCTCCAAGTCTCTAAACTCTACTGGAGGGATGAACACCATTCCTCTAACATATTCCCTCATTTGGTGTTTTGATGACTGTCATGGAGAGCACTAACACGTTGCTCCAAAATATCAATTGGGTTGAGATCTGGTCACTATGAAGGCCATAGCTTATGATTCACATAATTTTCATTCTTGTCCAGCTGTTCTGTGACTCCTCCTCACCTGTGGATGCATGCATGGTCCCCCTGGAAGAGACCTTTCCTGTCAGCATTGAAATGTTTCATTTAAGTGTAAAAGTGATCACTCAGAGGAACTTTCAATTGAGTTGCATCAAATGTTCCCCCTAAGAGGACACGTAGACCCAAACCATGCCAGAAACATGCTTCTCACCGTTTGTTTGTTATATTTTTCTCTCTCATTTATTTAGTTTTTTTACCTTTACCTAATTTGTCCTCCATCTGTACATACGAGTATTAATACGAGCCTATTGATCCTATATGTGTATCCCATATTCTTTCTGATTGTACAATTTGTGCTGTATACACCCTATATCTTTAAACCCTTAATTTGGATATGGAAAAAGAAAAACATTTAGGACAAAGAAAAACAAAAGAAACTCTCAGGTTCTTCACTGTAAGTAACTTGAGGGTCGTATGTGAGGCAGTCTTGCTGGTCAAAATGAACTGAAAAACCATTTCACTGTTTCAAACTGTGATCTGGTTCTGCGATCAGTTGAAAATGTAGCCTGAACTCTCCCATTGTCCTCTGGGTGTGTTCAGGTCCTTGTGCTGCTGGATGTCACCCCGGACCAGTCCATGTTGGATGAAGGCGTTGCCCGAGAGGTCATCAACCGCATTCAGAAACTACGCAAGAAGGTGGGACAATTATTTCATTTACACTACTCGCTCTGGAAACGAGAGTGACACATAACACGCTACTAGTGAATTTTACAATCCAGTGTTTAATGAATAGAATATTACATATTTGAAAGGGTTTGCCAGTACATGTAATCAGAGCTGCCAGGGTGAGCAAAACATGCCACTGAGGCAGTTTGAGGAGTTGTATCGGAAAACAAAGTATTACTCAAGGCTGTTGCACTGTGAGTAATGTGACAGTAAAGCAGGGGAAAGGGAGTTGAGTACGAGAAGCATTTAGGAACATGATGTGTCAGAACTGGAAGAACTACACAAAAGTCTGTGCAGTATTTTAAAAGATGATGACAACCTGGGCAGTAACTCAGCAACTGTATATCATAGTCAAAACTACTTGAACTTTTTGAGGAGGTTTCGTTACGTAGTAATTGTTAGCTTTAAATATCCTAATCCTGATTGTCTTGTCACCATACACCCCTTCCTCCTCCTCAAAAATATAAAAAATCAGAAGAATAATCAGCAGTAATTTAAATGTTTTAGTGATTTATTAAAAATCTTGGTTTACACCTTCTCAAATGTGACATGCCCATCTTCTTATTACACATTATACATGGGAAAATACAAAAATAATGAAATGTGGTGAGAAATTAATGGTGTACAATAAAGGAGCTGAAAAATAAAATGAGTGAATTAACGATACATAGAAGAGTACAATAAATTATGTTTAAATTAAAGTTAGAGCATAACTTATAAAGTGTTATATAACTTTTTACTCTCCATTTTAATTATTTATCCAAAAATAATATTCATTGATATATTCAGTTATATTTTTGACTTGATTTACTACATTTTGTCAGGTTTGGGCCTCCATACATTTCATAGACTAATTTTTTGTTACGTTTCCCTACCTTTGATCGCCCAGTCCTCCCCCCTTCCTCTTTATGTCCCATGCTAATTTTGTCAGGGCAGTTTTGAAATCTTTCCACTGCAGCGTCACAGTTAGAAGTTTCTCCATCATAAGGCAGGCTTAATGGAAGCTTAATTACAGTCTGGCCCCTTTCAGATTCTAATGTTGGAGCTTTGAAGTGGTCTGGGGAGTAAAGACGGATTAGCCAACAGCCCCTTGTTTTCACAAGCAACAAACAGTTTTTTCCGTCCCCCTATAGCAGTGGTGTGCACTGGCTCCCGGCCAGGCTAAATTCCTCCAGTTATTTCAAACTGAGATCTGTTAGGAATTTTCCACCCCGGGGATGGGAATTAATTTTTAACAATTCTTTGACATGTTTGGTAGTAGTTTGTGGGTGTGCATGCGTGTTGTTTTCAGTGTTTTCAGTGTAGGTGTTGGTGTGCGTGTGTGTCAAAAAAGAGAGAGTGAGCATATTCACGGTTGAGAAACAGAGGTCAGCATTTCCTTTTTTCTGTTGTTGATGTTGTATTGGACAGCTCACAAACTGGAGATCTCAGTAGCTCTATCTGACGTTTTCACGCACACACACACTGTACCAGCCCCTTCAGGGTAGGGTCAGTACCTTGACTTGGCAGGAAAAGCCTATAAACCTTCCTCCATTGATTGACTGCTCCTCTGTATCTAGCTAACGTTATTCCTCTGCCCTTGAGCCACATACTGCAATTGGAGTGTGTGTGTGTCAGCGCGCGCTTGTGTGTGTGTACTACACATTCGATATATGTGTGTACGGGTTTGCACACGCGTGCACAGCCCCACACTGCAGATTAGGATGAGATCAATGTGTTTGAATGTGTCAAGGTTAGAAGAAGCTGGCAGCACAAAATGCCAAAATAGATGGGCTTTCATCCAATAAAAGATCCCCCCTTGTTCCCTTTTGCCTTTATTTGTTCCTATACTGTCTGTTTTTGTTTTGTTATGTTTTGTTTTTTTTGCTTTTTAATCCCCACCCTCTCTTCTTTTGTCTGTCCTTCCATTTTGTTTATCCCATCCCCCTTTACTCCCCTGTTTCAGGTAATTGTTTCTTTCAGATTTCATTTTCTTATAGAAGAGAAAAAAAAGAAGAAAATTACTTGTTGTGAAAATGTGATTCTTTGTGTCCTTCACCAATCATTTGTTTTAGTCAGATAATAGATTTTTCTAAACCAAAGAGCTATTTAAGCAGGTTCTCTCTCATGATTACCAGTTTGTGATGTCGTCTAGCTTTTTTGATGCTAACAAGCTTTTTTTCTTTACAAAAAAAGAAACCCTCACTCTGTTTCTTGAAAATGCTGTACCCTGTATTCATTTTCACATTAAAACCCACCACCCATCTCTCAATCTCATGTCTCACAGGGCCATTTGGTGCCATCAGATGAGATAACAGTGTACTACCGCTGCCAGCCAGAGGGGGAGTACTTGGACTCTGTGATCCAGGCTCACACTGACTTCATCCTGGCCACCACCAAGGCTCCACTGCTGCCCTTCCCTGTTCCCAAGACTGCCAGCATCATCATAGAAGAAAAGACTCAGGTGTGAAAGGACACCTGTGGGGCGAGCAGGATTGTTGTTTGCTGTACAATGATACAGGCCCAGTTTAACAGCTTGTCGAGTACCACAACTTTCAACATTTATGAAGCATGCTGCTAACAGGCGACGTGTGTTATCATGAGCCTCTCTGCTGCTCTCTGAATTCCTTCGTGGGTTAGCACAAATCAGTATTAAATTTGGACTTTAAAAGACACTTTGGTAAACATAACTTTGGTAAACATAACTATATATGTATACACACACACACACATATATCTTTGCCTCCTTCACGCTCTTTTTTCCTCTTTTGCAGCTGAAGGGCTCAGATTTGGAGTTAACCATAGTAAAGGGATCCTCAGCCCCTCGGGCTCCTCTAAATGGACCAGCTTGCACCTATGTGAATCTCAGGGTGAAGGTCAACAACAAAGAACAAGGTAGCAAATGGGATATCCAGAAAGAAAGTCTTTTTTTCCCAACCTGACAAGATTTAACCAGAATATGTTGAACTGTTTAAACTGCTATTAGAAGCTGCTGTTTTGCATTTTGAGGAAGATTTAACATATTCACTGCAGAAAAAACAGGATATGCACCACACTATTTTTTCCACAATATTGAAAGTAACTTCAAGGGGTTTTGCATGTATCAGATAAGTTCAATTACTTTGTACTATCTGTAATTCACTCTATGAACTGTTTATCTGCATTACTAATCCTGTCTGACTGGCTTGCTGTTCAGATGGCGTGGTGCTGTTGGAGAACCCCAAAGGAGATAACAGACTAGACTTGGAGAGGCTAAAGAAAGTGAGCAGCAGCATCTTTGGAACCAACAACACCCAGCTGAGATTCTTCAACGCCGGGACTGGTGAGAAGCAGTTTTAGCCTTTCAGAAAGGCATAAATGCAGCTCTTTCTCATCTTTTTTGTGTCAGTCCTGGTATATCCTGTAGCTAAGTTCCTGCTACTACCTCATGTAAAGACTGAAGTACTAAAGTAATTTTTGTTTTTGTTTGTTTATTTTTTTTATATAATAGTTAACTATGGTGCCCCAAAACTGACAAAGTACAGTAAAAGGATACCAAGTAAAATAAATAAAACAAACCATACAGTTAGTTAGATAATTAAATAGTATGTTAAAATAATATACAGCATTATACCTCTCTTTCATCTCAAACCATTTGATAAATGAAATACATACATGTTTTATAATTTTACGTTTCAATTTATCTATCTAACTATCCTTTAACATTTGTTGGCACACAATCATTTATGTTTTCTATTTTTCCCACACAAAATATCACAATTGTCCTAATGTCAATATAATAGAAACATAGGCATGTAGGAGCTCAGATTGATATTTAAACCAGCAAGCTAATCCTAAGACAGCATGTTTTAAAGTTTTTATCAAATTTGTTTTACATTAAGAGAAGGAGAAGTGAAGAGAATAAAAATCTTTTTGCTGTTTAACTTACTAATAGGAGGTTAAAGGATAGGTATAAAGCATTATATTTATTTTAACATTTAATTTTAATTATTTACCAAACAAAATATTTTATTGTTGTATTCACTTATATTTTTGACTGTTTGATTTAAGTTTAAGGGGTCCACAGCAGCCCGGATGAAATGATAAAGCTCCTTTGTGTTCTCTATGTGGACATGTGCTTGTGTTAATCTATACGTTCATTACAGAGTTGACCAGCAAAACGGACCTTCAGGCTCTGAGCGGGAAAACGTTGTTAGTGGCTTCCGGCTCTTCCTCCCCTGGCCCCGCCCCAACCACCGACACCCTCCTGTGTCCTTACGTGAACCTGCTGCTCTGCAACGCACAACCAGCTGGTGAGAAACACACACACTATACAACTGTTCATACAGTCATGCACAGCTGATACGTCAGACTCTCCCGCTGTTATAAGGCCGCCATTACTCTTTTTAATTATAATCAACAAATCCCAAAGAGACTGAGTTTATCCTGCCAACAAGTTTTTGTCTGTGTAGTCGAAGCTTTATTTAAGGTAATTCACGTAGCATCGTAGCTCCAATAAATCTGACCCAGACACTGGACATTTCTCAAAGTGTAAAAAGGTGAAAAAAGTACTTTGATCTCAGACGTGTTTGAGATTAGTATTAGTTTGACATTTTGGGGGCAAAAAACGGTTGTATGTCAGTAGAAGGTTTTTTTCACTGTTTTTTTATGACTTGTGTTTATTTGCTTTCTTGCTGGGAGTTTGCTGACGAGACCTTCCCCAATCTCATGTGTGTACAGTACAACTAATCTATATAGAAAGAAAATCAGAATCTGTACAAATACTAGCAACTGTAGCTGTCAAATAAAGTGGTTTTCCACCACCGCAGTCAACTATATTGATTGTCTCTTGATTCCAGTGTTCATTGAACTGAAGGAAATTCACTTTAATTCTGCTTTTTCCTTGAAGTTGGTCACTTTTCACCCTGTCCCTTTGCCCCCACATCTATCAATTGATCACCCGGCTCCCTCTTTCATCCCCTTTTTTGATCTATCATTCATGCTCTCAGTCTCCTCCCTTTTCCCATGGCTTTGGCTCAGGCCTGTTCACACACCTGCCCAGGAATAATAAAGAATTATTCCTAACAAGCCAATCATTTATTAATTTGTAAAGGAAGTAAAGTCTGTCCGGTTCACTTCTCCTCAATACTCCTCCTGTCTCCTCCTTCCTGTCTCCTCCAGAGTGCCAGACAGGGGAGGTGGCCACCCTCCTGCTGGTCAACCCAGTGGGAAAGAACGGGCTCAGCTACTCAGGCCTGCTGTCCGAGGCCGCCAAGGTTTTCGGCCTCCGCAGCAGACGGCTCAAACTGTACCTGGACCAGGACCTCACCCAGGGTAAGATGAAAAGAGGGCAGATATCATATCAACTTTAAGCATCCACGCAGAAGGTGTTTTAACTGATTTAAGACCAGTCATTCTGGGCAGGTATAAAGTGAGGGGAAAATCAGTTTGATCATCTGATGTGTCACTGATAAGAAAAGTTGTTTCCAGAGCACGTTTGGAATTTTGGGAATTATGTTTTAATCCATCACTACAAGAAAAATTGAAGGTACTGAAGGATGAAGGCTCTACTGTCAGCTGGCACCAAGATGTGACGCATTTAAAAAGACAGTATAATATTATTTTATTGACCCTTTCTGAGAATCACTTGGCTTCACTTCCCACAGTTTGTTCAAATTAGCTGAAGAAAGCCAGAAGAGGTGATGTTGGTAACAGGTTTCGCAGGACATATGCATTGTCTTTACCTATTTAAGTAAGTGGCTATGATATGATGGCTCAATTTGGATGCAGTAAAATGGTGCATTATGGATGAAAAATTGTAAAGCACATTGCTTAATGAGCCTAAGTGTTTTTTTGGATCTGTTTCTCATTTGAATAGACTAAACTAACTTTCCAGTTTGAGCTTAAGAGCTTCCTAGATTCTTTGGAAAGTGAAATCTTTTATCTTTGCTTAAATGTTTTTCTACCCTTCATTTTAGCCATAAGTAGAAACAAACTACTTTCTAATTATTTAATCTTTCTCTGTGTTTTTCAGAGCTCCCAGCTGACTTCATCAGTAAAAACTCTAGACACCAAAACTCTCTTTGTGAGAGTTATTCCGACAACTGCCGAAGCATAAATCCAGAGCAGCCATCTTAGGATCTTGACATCAGCATTCGTCTCAGATGCCTCGCAGGTCCCCAGAATTAAGTTCTTTTTTTTTACCGCTAAAATCCCAGCAATAGCCCCTTTGATGTACAGTGGATTCATGACATGGAGTCTCGTCATTTGTTAGGATGCTTTTCTGGAAATCCTGATGCAAAGTAGGTTTGTCTGTTAAGTTCATAGCTGTTCATCCACGAGTCACTATCACCAGTATCCTGAAGTTTCTTAAGACAACTTCAGGCACAATGTTAGCGCGCCTGAAGAGGTCTTGAGATTTTGATGTATTTCAGCGCGTTCCAAGTTGTGATGATAGCTCTAGTTAATCATATCGTATATATACTGTACTGTCCTCCCTGTCACAGTTTCTTTCCCTCGTACTCTCTCTGATTTGTCACCAATTATGTAAGCGACAGTTTTCTAAGAAAGCACAGTGTGTTGCTAGGCTATATTGATTGTGGGCAGAGAAGAGACTTTCTTCACTAGAAAGTGGCTGCACTTGAAGAACAGTAGCATGACGGTTCATACGCAACAGCTTAATAAACCAGCTGGCTGGATGTGTGAACGTACAAATGTGAAGTGGCTGCTCATTGAAACTGGCTGATGGAAAGAAAACCAGACATCAGACCTTTCCAGAAGGAAAAGCCAAAGGTCCATTTACCTCAGATAAAAAAATTAAGAAAGTCATGTTTCAGCAACTCTTTGTGGAAATAAAAGATTTCAGGGAACTGTCTAACCTGTCGAGCTGTCAATATTACTTGCGGGTATTTTTTCTTTATTATGCTAATGATGAAATTATGCAAGCTACTTCCCTTCAAGGCTCATTTGAGGTGAGCTTAGTCCAGAGTAATTATTGCTGTGGCTCATAATTGGGAAACCAATTTGGCCTATTGTGTTCACACACAATTTTGAATTTAACAGATAAACCTATTCTGTTCATTGCACTGGGTGTCCTTAGACAATTGTAAAGGCATTTAAAAGGTGAAATGGATTTTCAGGCCGCTGTACCTTCAGGACAAAAGGGTTCTGTAATAAAAAGAGCAACAAATGGATAATGTACTATTTTAAGTGGCAAATGGAATAAATCAAAGGTGACTTAAGAATCAATGCTTTTTTTTTCTTTCTGCTCACTTAAACCCACGTATGACAAGAAAGGACATGTCATGTCTGTGAGTCCGCAGACTGACTTAGCTGCAGGTATGGAAACATCAGGGTGACTTTGTAGTCCCAGGTTTCCACAGACATTTTGACTTTGGTGCTTTCTTTAACTGCAGGGTCGAAGAAAAAACAGCAGCAAAGGAAGGGCTTACAAATGCCTTTAACAGTAATAGATGATTGAATTTAATGAATTCATTGTAAACCTGTTGAAAGGAGCTCCTTGGATTAGTTTAGCATAAAGAAGGGAAATGGGGCCAACGGCTAGCTTGGCTTTTAACGAAGGTGATAAAATCTGTACAAATCATCTGTACAGGTAACCAGAGGAGCTGCCTCTCTGTGCATAACAACCTGCAAACCATAAATTGTTGTCTTTACACTTTGCACATTTGTGTGGATTAAACTAACAACGTAAAATGTTTATATTAGTGAACTTTAGAGGCACTGGTAAGTAGATGTTGCCTTTTGACAGATCCAGAGGAGCTGTTCACCCCGGTTTCCAGTTTTTTGTCAAGAAGTGACAACCAGCTTCCAGGTTCATAATAAATGGACAGCTCAGAGAGTGGTATATATCTTCCCACCTAACTCTCAACTAGAAACTGCATAAGCATACATAATGTCAAACTGTTCCTTAAAAAAAAGTGTGCAGCAGATAAAGCTGACAGCCTGTTTTCTCTTCGCAGAAGAATTAAGACTTGTTAGAAAAGAGGTTACTAAAAGAGGACTGTTATGGGAAGGTTATCTTTGGTTAACTGGTTAAAAAAAATGAGGCCACTTGACTGTCTATATTTCTACCTGATTTCAAATAACTTAAGCAAAGCTACCAATCTGTCTCTCCATCATTGCTCTGAAAATCCAGTGTAAAATAATTGGCTTCCCCGGCTAGAAATACTACCGTGTGATGTTACTATTCTCCCAAATTACAGTAACATTTGAGACGGCGCTCTTTTTAGATTCTGGTGTGAGTGATGAAAAGTGTCTCATATGTGCTGGCTACAGCTGACCCAGTAACTAACTCTCCGTGGGAAGAGGAATTACTTGTCCGCTGGGTCATTCTGCAAGCCCCATTTGTTATTGTAAGGATGCCATAGACCTGTTTTTTAATTCTAAAGAGGGAATAAAGAGGGATTCACTGTAGAGAGGATTTGAATTGAGTCGCTTGGAACAAGAAAAAAATGTCAACAAAACATTAGATGGTAAGAAAACAGAAACACTGTAGTTATGTTGGGGACTTGAAAAAAGAAAAGACTGTTAATAATGGACTCAGTGTTGAAAATCACATCTTTCTCTATTAACGTTGGTGACCTTGAGGTCCAGTTTGCCCGCTGAGGATTAAACATAATGCTCGACTAGGCTTTCCAGGGGACGTTTATAGGGTGCTGACGTCCACAGGCATGGTGTTCATTTGTGTCTGTGTTACTGGGTTCCCACTGGTCTGCAGCCAATATAGTGAGAAGTCCTCTGTGTGTGTGTGTGTGTTTTAGACCTGTGCGTGTTGATTAATGAAGTGGCCAGGGGGGAGGACTGCTCGTTGGCAGTTCAGGTAACTCTCGGTTGGGGGCGCTGCTGCAGAACGTCTCCTCTCTCTGTGGACTTTACAACACCATCCTCCAAGTTTACTATTAATATAATCGTAATATTACTAATGTCCATAAACATTTGCTCACTGCTGGCTGCTACACCATTAGCGCCAGCACAGTGTGCGAAACTGCTTCTCCCCTCAAAAACTGGACAACAGAAAAGTACCAGCTCATGTTTCTGTTTTCTCTGTGCCTTTATTATGATATTTTACCCAAAATACCCCATAAAATACTCACAGATGTCTGAAAAGTACTCAAATCCTCCACTTTAATTAACGCTATAAATAAAATACTCCACAATACAAGTAAAGGTTATGAGTTAAAAAATGTATTTAGATGAAAAAATCAGAATCAGTGTTTTTACTAAGTAGGTTTTTACATACAAGGTATTTTGGCGAGTAACAATAAGCATCGTGAGATAAATAAAAAAAAAAGTTCTGCAAAAGTATAGAACTATCAATTTAACATACAAGATTTCTGATCACAACTGTGTAAACTACATCAGTTAGTAAGATATAATAAAGTATTAGCAGTCAAATGTGCCCCAATATTGAAAAGTAAAGTGTGGTTAGTAAGTGTTTAGTTGGGAGTGGATGATATTTATAAAATCACAGTACGCTGTTTGTGGTTTTATATTATGTTAATGAGGATTTGCTGTTGCATGAAAGCTTGTATCTCCAGTTTTGGGGGTGGTTTTCATGTCAGATGGGCTGAAGGGGTAAATGGAGGGTAACGGGGTGAAACAAAGAACGATGTAAGAAAGGAAAGAAAACTTTACAGGGAAAGAAAGTGTATGAGACTCAAGAAAAAGTACCACTTAAAATGTGAGTGGTACAGTACAGTTATTGCGCAGGTGCTTAACTTTTCCACCTGTGAATTCCTGCATCTCTACAATCAGTGTCACTTCACTGTGATGGTTTTACCCCCCCCCCTCTCCTCCCGGGCGGAGCAGCATGCTGCTTCACTGGTTAAATATTAAGCACACAGCTCTGTCTCATCCTTCTCTCATCCGTCTCGCTCCCATCTGCTCCTGCTGCTCCATTTGTGCCTCTGCACGCCCCGGCAAGAGAGCAGGTCAGCAACCCATCTGCTGATAGACATCACAGAAATACAGTATGTAGCGTGGGCGGAGCGAACACGACCCCTTGTTATCTAACTCTAATGATGGACAACAAAACTCATTACAGTGGTGTGGCAGTGACAGTCAGCAGAGAAGAAAAGTTTAGTGCAGGATGGAGACAGGTGTTTTTTCAAGATTATATAGGCCAGTAAGGGCTGTTTCCAACCAACCCAACCCCGGCAACACATGTGCGCTGCGTAATGGAAAAATCTAAATCTCTGCCAGTAAATCAATTTTCAGCGCCCTGCATGTTGCCCGCTGCAGAATGACAGCAGAGAAAACGACCTCGAACAAGCTAGCACTGTAGGTAAGGGGATGAAAAAATAGGCATGTTTGTTATTGTGGATGTAGAAGGTGTGTGGTCTGACAGGCCAAATGAGAGGAAGTTATCTGATGCCCAATCTTGTGCAAGTTCATCACTTTTAGCATATATATATATATATATCATCATTCTTTATTGGATCATTATTACCTTCCACTGCTTTTCTTGTTATACCAGCTTTATTTAAAATGAAAAGATTTTGTCTTCCACACACAACACGCCCAGTTCATGTTATCTTTTGACAGCTTGCTTGGCCAGTATGTCCACATCGCCCATAATGTCTGAATGTGCAGGGACCCCTATAACGTGACCTCTGTGCCACAGATGTTAAAATCCTGGCATGACTGGACACAACTAACTACACATCATAGACTGTCTGTTAAAATGGAATGGCCAGTGTTAGCATATTGTGGATATATTGTAATTGGCATATATCTATTGACTATTAATTAAGAGGAAATTAGATTAGGCTATGAATTGTCAAATAAAATGTTCACATTGTGGTCATAACTATTATTATTATTAAATTCTAATTATGATAAGGGATCCTGATAAAAAATGTTTATGTTTAGCCTTTTTGTAGAGGTTATGAGGTAAAGAGTTATGAGTTCACCCATCTTTAAAATATTCTTAAATACAGTACATTGTTCCAGTTAAGTGTTTAATCATGTTTTCTATGTTATCATGTTTTATATCAATCAGTCTCAACACTCATTCAGTCAGAAGTATTTAAGATGTCAGATTGAGTTATCTGTATTAATCCTCTTAAAAGTGTTTATTATTTTTGTGTAGCCTTGCACACAACCAGCTGGAAGACTTGTTTCCTCTCCTGATGTTTTATGATGGCAGTTTGCAGCGTCTCTTCCAGCAGCCATCGTCGTTTAAAACACACCAACACAGCAACAACTATGGAGAGAAGTTTTCTTATTTATTGACCAGAGGGCAGAATATGTTTGATTCCTCTGAGGCAGGCCAGTCTGGAAATGACTTCAAAACTACTTTAATGTTCTTGAACTTAATCTAACTGAATCAAAATGATAAATTGGTGCTTGGAGGACTTAAAGCTAAGACAATGGTAGGTGAAGGAATAATGGATGTTTCTTATTATGGCTGTTATTGAAGGGCTTGTTGGGCCTCAGAGTTTGACTGTCTGACTGTTTGTGCCCTTGCAAAGAGATGATGAGGAAAACTGTGAAAGCAGGGAGCTCATTTACTTAGTTTGTATTGTTAGTTGTAGTATAGTATATATAGTAGTATAGTTGTCTGATCAAAGGCACACCACAAACACATCGAGGTAACACTGCGCAACAGTTGCACCCCTCTCGAGGGACGAGCTGTGCGCCAAAAGGGACAGCTGAGCGCAAAGAGTCGTGACTGAAGGAGGGAGGGAGCAAGTCCGGGTCCAGGTCCAGCTACAGGATCAGGTCCAGGCCCCTGCTCCGTCAGGTCCCTGCTCCAGCTGGGGTCTCTGTTCTGTTATCTCCTGATCCTCTAAATGCGGCATCTATCTTCATATTGATGCTCCTCCTCCTCCTCCTCCTCCTCCTCCTCTCCTCCTCTCCCTCCTGGACCAGCAGAAACAGGTAGGACACGCTTCCGATTTGGAGAAAATCACCCACACATCCAGATAGTTGCGGGGGTGGGAGATAGATCCTCCTTTTTCTCCTTCTCCTCCTCCTTCTTCTTCTATTTTCTTTACATTCGAGTTTTTTTCTCCCCGTTTTGGTGTCTCCTTGTCACGGTTGTTGTCAGATGAGGGGATCCGGTGATGGTGATGGTGATGATGATGGGGGAGATGCCCTGGCATCCGTAGTGAGATGCGTCGGCAGGACTGACACACTGTTGCTACCCAGATCTGTCCGCTGTGGTTGCCACAGAGACGCGCATCGTGCCGCAGGTATGCAGCAGCAGGAGCAGCAGAGGGGATGGATGCAGCCAATTCCACCCTCACTCCCCACACCTCTTAGGGTTGCTTTTTGTTTTTTTGTGGCTCCGTGCTGCACATGCAACGCGGCGCATCGTCTCTCCTCGTTTCGTGCAGTTATGAGACATAATGATCGGCCGGTGATTTAACGAGGCGACCTATTTTTCGTGTCTGTGCACTTTCCACTGAGAGCAGCACGAGTCAAAGTGGCCCCGGTTTGTGCCTCTCATGTGTTACCATCACGTTTGAATCACAGAGCCCAAATGATCCCAAATGTTGGACATTTGCTGCTGTTTGAAAGGTTTTTGCAGATAAAAAAAAAAAAAATCCAATCTTTTGAATAATAATAATAATATTAAAAATATTACATCTTTTTAAACTACTAACCAAGTTGGCCCTTTCTTATTCTTATAGCAACAAGAAAGATACTAGAAATGGCATATATCCTCTCTCACTTTGTATGATGTCAGTCAAAATAAAAAATGCTTGTGAGCAAGTACAGTCGCTACTTCAAAATATTTATTTTTGTACAACTGAAGGTTAAAGAACCATTTTTCATACCTTTCATACCTTTTTCATTGGTATTTGTTGCTTTTAGGAAAATTGAATGTCTAGCTGTGTGACTTTTAATAATAAGACATGACAGGGACAACTGGGGCTAAACTGGAAAGATGGCGCGCGCCACATGAATGGCACCTAACAGGGGACTGCACACAAAGACCCAATATGTTGACATCAGAATATTATTTAAAGCATTTTATATTAGAAATGGTATCTTCTTCTCATTGTTGTTTCAGGTGATTGTGCGCTGAAATTCACGTGGCGACTCTGTTTTCCCTTTCCAAATACGCTGAGTCTTGAGTATTTGTGTTGGCTCTCACCTTTCCATGCAGGTATGAACATTTAACAAAACCGTTCTGACCTGGAGATTAAAAGTGTTAAAAGTAACTCCTTAACAGAATTATGTATCGAAATCTGACTTAAAGGCAGGCTGCCATCCTCATTAATGTTCTTCACAAGTAATGTTTAGATAGTCACTGCTCCTGTGACACTCTCAGCTACTTTGCCACAGTGGGGGAAAGGTTGGGTGTACACTTATGAATGTCCTAAGGAGGTACTGTAGGTCTTAAATGGAGGTTGTTTGAGGTGCAGACATTTGGCCAGAACAGCACCAACTGGATAGCAGTTGAGACTCAGAGTAATTCAGTATTTAGGTGAAAAAAAAAAAAAAACTATTTTATTGTTTATACAAGCACCCGCACATAAAACACTTGATTAGCTCCTAAAAATCATAAATTCTAATGAGCCATTTAGCGCGGTTAATTACTGCCGCAGATTCAGTGTTCCCTGTCTGTCACTTGCATATCATGGCACAGTGTGAGAATTAATTTAACCATGGCCAATTCTCACTGCAACAATCAAAAACACTATTGCAGGCATCGTGATCCTCACAGATTCTCTGGACAGATGGATGAAAAATCAGCCTCTGATTATGTTTCTTGTGCGTTTTCTCTCTGCCCCCCTCCTCTCGCTCTCCAATCTCGCCCTCCAATCTCGCCCAGTACAGTAGCTTCTTGATTGAGTGCGCATTGTCCACGGTGTAATCTCACAGTGATAAATTGGATTGTTGTTTTGGCTGTCCAGATGTGCCAATTAAAAACTTGAGATCACAGCTATTTGATATCTGTTTCTAAACCTTTGTAGCGTTCGGTTTTATGCTAGGGAGGCGTTCAGATAGGCAATTTAAGTTCTTTACACCGAGGCAGCTTCTGGTCCTTTTTCTATCTTTGTGAAATTGGGCTTAAAAAGAACTCCAAAGGCAAAACATACATACAAACGTAGCCTGTAAAATGCATCACACATCAGTGGTTTCAATAATGAGATGTAAAATGTGATGGTAACGTAGGCCTTCTTTGGTTGAATCTGTGTCAATAGTGCGGCGAGATTTTCTCACATAGTCAGGCACCGTGCTCACTGGATGAATGCAGCCATTCTCCTGTGAAAGACACATTTTTTGAATTAATAACACACCTAAGCCGAACAAATGTTATGTGTTTGTTCCACCATTTTAGATGTCAGCAGCACCGGCTCTAAAATCTTTGGCTATTCGACCTGTAAACTTTTTCGCTAATAGCAATCGAGAGAGATGTATAGCATTGCTCGCCAACAGTGCCGTTCACATACTAAGGTGCAGCGTGTTTAATTGTGCCAATTGTGGCTACCAGACCGCACTATACCCTTGAATAAGCAGCCACGTTTCCTATTAGTTTTTATTGCCCCATTCATCGTTGTGCTGCTGTTTACCTTATTATGTAAGCAATGCCTGATTATGCGATTGTTGGCCACGCCATGTCAACTTGCCTGATTTCTGAGTCTTGGCAAAAGTGGACTTTCAGCGCTAGCAGTTAAATAATGTGGACTCCAGGGTAAACCGCACATTAGAGGGCTTACAGTGGGCTGTTTGTATTGGGTGCATTCAGGTCAAACCTTTTGCTCAACAAAGCTTTCAGTGAGACTAAAGGAACTTGCAGGATTTTCATTTTCAAGGAATTACAACCATGTAAGTGACAAACTTGTAGAGACAGAACTCGTAATAGAAAAGAAATTGGTTTATATGTGACTTACAAATGCTCTTGGTATCATATGTTTCTGTATATGTTTTCTACATGCATTGTTTTTTAGTTTTTTTTTTTTTTCTTTTATACTCCTACCGCCTAGGCTTAAAATTCCTGCCACGTATGAAGCACAGCAGGAACCTCCTGAGTGGTCACCTAAGTTCCTTCCTGCTGACTTGCTGTTCTGTGTTACAGTCCCCCAGAAGTCACTCTGCATGTCTGTGTGGCATAGAGAAGAGTGGGAGTTTTTTAAGCTGCATGCTGGGAGTGCACACTATGTTTGTGAAAGGGATAGCTTAATGCTCGGTGGCAGGAACAAATTAAATAACTAAAAAAAAAAGAGCATTTGTAAACAGAAATGACAAAATTAAGTTGAGTGAGTTGTTGTTGGACTTTGGAGCATCTGTATTTTCTACTGGTTGTGTTGGGAAATGTTGGAAAACAGATTTTTTTTTCGTTTATTTTGTGGAAGAATTATAAGTAACTGTTGATCTATGTGGGATGATTTTTTTTTACTATGATAGCTGAGCTCAAGACAACTATGGAGGTCAACATGTAGCAAGATGCATATGGCTTCAATCAGTAGATACTGTTACTTACAGTTTTAAAAAGAAGCAATTGGTGAAACTAAACTAGTTAATGAACAGAAAACACATTTTTTGTTATTCTATATGATCATCTTAATGTCTGCTTTGAGAATAACATGGTCCCTAGGTTTGGTGTAAATTCAGTATAATGCCAAGTCCCAAAAATGATCCAAGTAACAAACTCTCAATGAGAGACTTCACTATTATTTGGAAACGCTTGGTCGGTTGGCAGATGAGCGAAATGAAGGTGTTGTATCGTCAGTTGGTTGAGGTTGTATTTGACATATTTGTAATATAATGTAAGTAGTGCTTTGTGAGCCGAATCTGTCCTCCCAAGCAAACTGACTCATGTCCGTCGGGAGCCAAAGAGGAAACAGTCTAACGTTAAAGAGCCACAAAGTCTGCAGAGGCTTGGGATCGTTGTGGTAGGATGGACTGAAAGATTGTCAGACCACTGTTCGCTTCCTGTTTCCTACTAATAACCATGACTATAATCGTTCCCTGACCTGAACCAGGAAGTTGTCCTTTTAATGAAGAAGGACCCTACCCTTAACCCAAGCAGTTATTTGAACCCAAACCATGATCTTTGTCCAACCAAACCATCAAACCTTAACCATGGGGGTATCAGATCAGAAAATGCTTATATAATGAGGGCAGTTACTGATGATGTCTTGTACTTTTTACTTTCCTGGACTTATTGCATAATCCCATGTGGGCTGGGCACTCTTTGGTGTATGGCTCTAAGATAAAAGTCTTTATTAATTCATGAGTAAATTATTTCTGATGAGGACATTTTGAAACAAAAAAAAAAAAAGTTATGTTGAAGTTTCAATGTTTCAAGAAGCGATTACAGGTAATTGTAGGCATGCAGATATTGTATACACAATCTAAGTAAATAATTGTTCAGCAGATCAAGAAGTTCAGGATGAAAACTTGATCCCATTGATTAACTTTGTTGTGCTTGTCTCCTTCAACGTGAGTGAGCTTTCTGTGTGTGTAGCACATTGGAAAAAAGAAAGCCCCCAGTGAGGGACCTCGAGCGAGCTGAAGAGAGCAAGAAACAAGAGTCAGGATGTCGTGCACATGGCTGAACAGTGAGTCATCAAAATGAAAAGTAGAGAAACAGTGTAGTTTTCCAGTAAGTTCAGAGTTGCTTTGCTAAGCCAGACTTTTGTTTGTTATGTCTTTTCTATTAGCAGCTTGACTGAACGTCTTGTTCTGGTAACTGAATTTGGATGGGCTCTGGTAGTCATAGATTTTGGTGGGAGAAATATACATTGTTTGTTTTTGTCTGATGTTGTTCATTTTGGAGAAGAGGCTTTTATCAGCCCTTTGCTCAGTTGTGGTGCAATTTGGTGGGATCACAATGATTTTGGGGCATTTAGTTTAGCATTTTAGTTTGGAGCCTCAATTCCCAGTTAGGTTTCTGTTCAGGTTCTACTCAGTGGTGTCAACTTGTATTTTATGGTGAAAATGGGTAGAGTTATATGTTCAGGTTCACATCCCTGGATATCTGAGAGTGGACAAAGAGCAAGCGCTTTCCATTGGCATTGGTAGGTAGACAGTTTGTTCTAGTCTTTATTATTGGTGGTTTGTGACTCCATTTGTTGTGTGATAATTGTTGGGAATATGTTTAATTAGACCATTGTGCAGCTGGGCTTTGGTAGTATACACTTTAGCAAGTCATTTTCAGTGTTTTCAGTGTACAGTGCAATTGAAATGTGGCTTCTTAAATAGAGGATTTCGTTCAGTCTCCCTCTGAACAGCTTTTCTAAAAGTGTACTAAAGATCAAGTGTTAGAAATAGCTGAACTCTCTGTAATAGCACCTGACAAAAAGTTGAAAGAAATGGTAAAACAAAAAAATGCACTTAGTTAAACAGAAAGTGAAGAAGTGAAGAAATTGAAGTTAAAAACGAACCCAAAAACACAAAAAAGTGAAACTGGCTAAATTGAGACTACAGCAACAGAAACTAAATTTGAGAAAAGAAAGAAGGCTGACCTCTAGCCTTTTGTGTGCTCTCCCTCCTTTGTCTGAACTGTTCGTGTCAGTAGCAAGGTTGGAGGATGACTATCTGCGGTCGAAGATGGGGGTCGTTCTTCATGTTCATATGTTCGGGACAGCTTGTTGTTGTTAGCTGAGCACCAAGGTCAAACCTATATGAACCGGGACGGTGATATAAAGTTTTATGTGGGATTGACACTATCCCGTTGGTAATAAAGACATATATGAAATGGTTTTGGGTCAGTGTTATGTTGCAGGTCATGGGGGTTAACATATTAAAGGTTGTTTGAAGAACCTTGATCTCTTGCAAAAATATCAACAGTAGGCGTCCACAATAAAACAACGCTCTGGGGGTGTACATTAATATTATATATGCTATACTACAGCCAGGGCATTCAGGAATCACAGTCATTTGTCATTGTGTGGCATTGAAGTTGTCCTTGTGTTGAACTGTTTGTCAATCTTTTCTGTTCTGAAGCACAGTCAATCTTGCTATCACAGCAGTGCCACTTCAAATTTTTATAAAGCACTGCTCCTGTGCTGTTGCTTCTTTAAGAACTGCATGGCATTAAAGCACAATAAATGCTTGTTACAGAGACTTCTGTGCCACTTGTATCTTAATACAAATACCTTAAATCACATTAAGCTCTGCTCATGGACCAGTTCTTGCTGAGTGACACAGACTCTCTAAATACCACTAAAGCTGCTCTTTGGTGATCACGTTTCTCTCGTATTTCTGTCCTCTTTCTCGCTTTATCTCTGCCTGTGTTTTCCACCACTCTTCATCAGTTAGCCTTCAATGCTGGCTCTTAATAATAATGTAACTACGAAGCCATATAAGAGATATATTTGTGCATTGTCTCTATTTTAAACAGCAACAACAAATAAAAGCTCACATTTTTTGCAACATTTGTAGAAATAACATTTTCAAACAACAAATAATAACGTTTTTTTGAGCTCTTTTAATTTTCTCTACTCCGGCATATTTAATTTTAAATTAAACACTTACCCCATTAATCAAGTATTTTGTCTTCAGATAAATGCAGAGGTGATCGACTGCACTTTTTTACACTTGGCCACATTAATCTCCCACCAGCCATTATTTGAGACATGGTTTTTATCTCATCAAATATGCATAAACACAAATGACTTCCAACTAAATATTAAATATTGTGACTGTAAGTTTATGATTACTTGTTTCACTTTACAACTCCTACACTGTTACGCCCTCAAATTGAAGCTCAGAGTTGGTACTATAACCTCATATTCATGATTTCAGTTACAGTGAAGTGAAGAACAGAGCCAACAATGCGATATGTGTCACCTCTCAACATTTTGTGATAGCACTATGCAGTATGTAACCTTTCAGAGAGAGGATGTTCGAACTGTGATTGCATGTGACACTCAACACTCGTTGGATTCAGTAACACACCGAGCACTTGCTGACAGTGGGAGCTGATTTTATGAAAAGTGGAGGGGTTCTCTCTGAACATACCTTTTTTTGGCAGAGAATATAATGTAGTCAATTATTGTCACCCTCGCACATTCAAACACTGTGATCATGGAGCAAAACCTAACACACTAATATACAAAGCTCAGTGTGTAGTCCTAAAATGGTGTCAGAGTTTAATATTTTTGCTTCACTTGGTGTAGTGAATATAATACAAAACAAATTCATAAAACACTATCAAAAAATGTTAAATTCTGCAGAGTTGCACACTTACAGAATTTTCTCACAAATATTTTTTCATTTCAAAACAGCAACTGCTTCTTCAATCCCACTGTCAAAAGTGCTCAGTTGTTCTGGTACCATCATCGTTTTTTTTAAGACTTACAAATCTCCCTCACTGAGGTCCCACTTTACCCGTGATGTCACAGTACAACAGCAGATGTGGCACTGCATTGCTCTTGTTAGATGTGAAATGTTATGATACCAAATGACAGAAGTAATTGTCAATCACTAGTGGTGATTGTTTGTCTTTGTAATTATAGTCTTCTCCTCACTTCCACCAAAGTTCATTCGGAAAGCACATGGCTGCTGCAGGACCACTGGTAAAAAAAAAAAAAAAAACTATGAGAACCGCTGGAAGCATTTTACTGTAACATCCATGCCCCAACTAAGGGCAAACAAATTATTTTGACTGCCTCTTGATCTCCTGTAAGCTGTCACTGTACTTCTGCCTTAGTTTCATTGATGTTTTGTCCTGATAAATTGATTAACTACACACTTTTGGAGACCATTTTGCCTGCAGGGATCTGCTCATATGTCAAGACACTTCAGTGTTTATGTTACTTTGTGTGTTTGCATGTGTACACATCTTTCCAGACCTAGTGTACTGCCTCTGGTAACAATTGCACCCCCTCCAAAAAGCAATATCTCAGACTACATTAATTTACTGTATTTTACTGTAGGTTCCCATCACAGTGTTTAAACACAGTAATTTACTGTGCAATCTTTGAAGTAGCTTGCTCCTGACAAATAGTTCAATAAAACCGTGTTTCTGTTCTGTGGTATGGCTATTAGACCCCTCCTGACATACCATAAACTATTACTGTGATCTGTTTGGACATTAACGGTTACAGATGTTCCTCGAGCTTGCCAGTGAGGCAGGAAGCTGCGCCGCATGTGATGAAATCCTCTGTGCTACTGTACTTTATCAAACCTAAGCAGGCCAGTGTGTGCAGAACTTTCTTAAGTTGCACTATTTCACTTCAGACATCTCACAAATGCAATTGGCCTGCAGTGTGAGGGAAGATATAGCTTCACCTTTGTTTAAAGAGTCAAGCCGATGTGCCCCATCTCTCTGTGGGGAGAGGCAGTTTGAGTATATGGCAGGCCAGAGTAGGCATCTAAGTATAGTTCTGTGTGTGTGCATGCACTCCTGATGAATCTGTGTGTGTGTGTATGCTTGCGAGTGTGTGTGAAGGTTTTGGGGGTACTGTCTATTTACAGCTCAGCCTGTGGGAGATGTCCAAGTCCAACAGAAAGGGCAAGGGGGGGGGCATGGGAAGACCTCCACTCTGCCTCATGTGTCATCTTTTTTCTATTAGCACTGTGTGTGTTTGTAGTTGTGTGTTCGTGGGTGTGCGCAAACTGTGTGTTGCGTCAAGGTTGCTGAAAATAGTCTCAGCGCACAAGTAAAAGAATATGACACTGTTGCATGCTCATGCAGACACACAATTGTTCAGGGGGAATTGTCTAACAAGATTATCCTTGTGGCTCCCCCCACAGCTGGTTGTTTACGAGGCCAAATACTTTCTCTTCCACTGATAGCGATTCATTATTTTCAGAGAGGAGGAACGAGAGAGAGAGAGCTAGAGAAAAAGAAAACAAATGGAGAAACAAACTTTTTTTTACTTTATTTTACTTTGAATTGAAGAATGTTTCAGTACTTGGTTTCTCTTGGAAAATAAATACTTTAGGGTATTTCCAAATGAACAAAATATCAGCTTCTAATTTCTTTAAAGACCTTAAAGGGATGTCTTAATATGACAAGATGTGGTTGAAAGTTAGCAAGAAGACCTTGAGTTGAGATTACATTTGTCAAACTGCTATTTCAAATGTAAAAACTGAGCTCAACTCAAAACTCAAAAACCTGCATTTTGTGTGATTCTTAACTCTCAAAATGATACCCTTGTCCACATACTGAATCTTACTTACTTTACTTACCGAAGCTGAGGATGCCCTGCTGTTTCACTGGGACTTTAAATACCTGGGTCTCCCCAACAGGCTGTTTGAGTGTCTAAACAGCTTCAACTGCCCGGCACAACAACACTTTCCTACTGTCGGCCACTAGGCTTCCTCATGGGAGCAGTTGTGGTTTACCTGCTGTACTCAAGTGAGCCTAAACAGAGGTGTGAGTGTACAACCATTTTTCTAAACAACTGGAAGCCTGGTAACAATTTGGGATATCTCTCAAAATAAATTGTGTTGCTAATCCACTGTAGTTACTAAAGAGTTAGTGAGCAAATCACTTCTTACTGGCCTGCTTTACTACCAGTATACCACAATGGCGACGATGATTCTTTTTTTGCATGAAGCAATTAAGTTGTAATAAATAATTAAAAAAGCAAGCAAAGCCTCACATTTGCTAAAATTTTACTAGCCACTATTTCATATTTTTATCAGATAAATCACTCAACGATTAAAAACTTATTAATAGAAGTAATTGCTGCCGATTGACTAATCGTTATCCAGCTAATTATTCCAGCACTAATTTGCAATACATTGTGCTGTGGGACGGAAAATAGAAATAATTTGGCAGTCCGTTCTTGCTGCTCTGTTGTAACCAGGCAGCAACCACTGAGGCACAGTGATGCAGATACTGCTGAAGTGCCTTAAGATGGCTGGTACATACAGGAGACATTCATACATATATATATATATATATATATGTTTACATATATATTTACTGGCACATGTTGATCCATTCCTATCCACACACTCGGGTTTGACCACCATTACTGTGTTGGTCTGAATAGGGTGTAAGAGTGGGTGACAATTAACAGATGGGACTGGTTCCAAACACATTCCCAAATGCAGATTGCAAGAAAACACACTTTGGCAGTGACTGTCGCCACCCTGCTGTGTGAGGGCTGGCACCCTACCATTTCCAAGAGTGCACCCTCCTCTGCAAGTCTTTATGAAAAATGCACAATTATTTGTTTTTTTTTTAATTTAGAACGTAACTGTACTGTAAGCAGACACACACAGCATCATTCAGCTACAGTACTGAACCATGTGAGGAATTTCTAATTGTGAATGGAAGTGTGAGTTAAATAGTTTCTATACATTAAACTTAATTGGTCTTATGATTACTATTTTGTGACTAATGAAACTTCTTGTTGCATTAAGAGGATTTTAAAACTGAAAGAGGGCCAAAGACTGAGGGCTTGTTTACCCTGACTGAGAGGTCCTTCGTACTATCACACATTGCTGAGAGGACCTGCTCCACCTTTTTGTCCAAATTTGGATTTTTCTAGAAAACATGATAAATTTCAGTCAATGAAAAAGTCAAACTCTAAACTTCAAAGCACTCAAAAATCTTTGGGTGACATGAGATATGATAATACTGTAGCTCATACGCCGGGGACAGGAAGGACAGGTTGTAACATCACTTTGAAGAAATTAGCTTAACAGTAATCGTGGTCTTAATTACGAAAAACAAAAATTAAGCGCTTAATCTCTTAGTGGCGTTAAACCTGATTTACATGTGCATTTTTACTTTGGTTTTTGTCTCAGCAGTCGGTAAAAGGATGAAAGGAAACCACAGAGAACCAAGCATGTACTCATCTTCCGCAGAGCAAGGGGAACTTTGAGTGCGAAAGTTGACGGCTGCGAATTCATCTGTAAAGTTTTTTGTTTTCTCGTGATCGACTGAAGGCTTTGGCTATGCGTGTGTCAGTGCGTGCCCTCATTAGAAGAGGTCATGCTAGTAGGTCATATATATAAACAACACCAGCTCCGTCCCTCCCTGCCTCCCTCTCCCGCTCTCTCTCTTCCTTCATCTCTCCCTCCCTGTCTCCCTTCCTCCCTCCCTCCCTCCTTTCATTTGTTCTAGGGACAGAGCCCTAGTGTGAAGCTCCTTGTTCTTGTACTTTCCCGTGCTGTGCAGCTTTCCAGACGCTCAGAATGCATTCGCGTATGGCAGATACACTGGCCATGCGACGTGGAAAAGCCCGATCTGGCCTGCTGTCTGCCCCTGCTACAAGCTCTCTAGGTTATATTTAGTCTTGGACAGGCCACCCTGCTACTACAACTATCATCAGCACCAAAAGGGATATCTGGGGAAACTGTACCTAGCACCGCCACCACATTTTCCTCTCTCTGCTGTTTCACTGTAAGTAAATCCTTTTAAAACAATGGCATTTCTGTTGAATTCGAGAGAGAGGTTTTGCCACTGCAGGGAGAGCACAAAGGGATTAGTGGGAAGCAGTTACACTACACTTGACATGTAGTGAAGTACTTCATTTTTTGTAATCCTGTAATGCGGTTCCACTTGAGATTTCCTGTAACTAATGTGGTAACAGTCAACTTCACTGTATGTCTCAATGTATCGGACGTCCTTCGGAATAGGCTTAATAATCAGCACTGTGGTGTGGAAAGAAGCATATGTTTAAATGTTACATCATTTTTAGATCTTGTTCTAAAGCAGTGAGAAGATAGTGGTTTAATGGTGACTTTTTGGTAGCATATGTAGAGCAAAAATATGTTGTGGTAAATGCATTTAAGTCAAGATTCAGCATTGTCTTTGTACAAACATCACATGTGCTCCTGTAAGCTTTTTATTTAATTTTATAATAATAATCACAGCTGGTTAATTAAATAATTTAGACTGTGGTGTAAAATAATGTAATGGCATTTTTAAGGTTGCGCCCCTGTCTTTTTATTCCTTATTCTTGATAGTTGTTTTTTTTTTTTGTTTTTGCCAACACACCATCTTTGCAGTGTTAAACAAGGAAATGCTACAGTTAGATCCATATTTGTCTGCAGGGAAAACATTTCTCTTACTCATCAGTTACAGAGGGAAGGGGGGGGGGGGCTGGGTGAATCTGGGCCATGGTTGTGCTTGCATTTGACAGAGGAAGCAGGCAGCAAGACATGGAAAGTTTAAAAGCGAGTTTCTCATCCCTGAAAATGGAAAGTCAGAGAGAAGGCAGATGTAAAAAAAAAGGGGGGGGGGGGGGAGAGACAGGATGGTGGGAACATCTGGAGAAACATGACCAGTGCCAAACCCTGTGACAACATGAAGGGACTGGAAAGTCTCCTGAGAGAGGCTTGAACACACACTCTCGCACAGTCACACACATGTGCATACATGTCTAGGCTCACATCAGAAGTGGATGATAGTACATTGGCTAATGAGTCTATGGCCAGTGGACATTATTCTATCCAGTTTAAATGACCAAAAGAAGTGCCTTTTTATTCATGCCTTGTTAGTATTCAAAGTGTTAAATGTGACAAAATTGTGTACACCAGCCTCAAATTACCCCGGTATAGGCAGTTGTAATGTCTTTGGCAATACAGGGCTTCATTCAGTGCCTGCATACAGTTTTCTACACGGCTTACCTGCTGCGCTCTACTGTGGCCTTTTAAGGAGACACCATGTGGCTATATGTTCTGTTTAAAGGCTTTGTAATCCAGTGGCATACTGCAGTTTCATACTGTAATCCAGTGGTATACTGCAGGGGGGCTTCTGTAATCAAAATGTAATTAATTGCAATTGTTGCAGATGTGTTTTTTTCTGGGATTTTTTTTTTCAGAAACTAATAAGCACTAAGCTGCAGTTTAGTTTAGTCTTATCAAGGATGGCATTTTAAAGACTTTTAATTCTGTCCCAGCAGGCAAACAGGTTCCTTTTTTAGGACTATCTTCCTTTTTTTATTGAGAGCCATGAAGAATTATTGGCTAGGGACTGATTTGTGCAGTATAAGGACTGAGGAAACTCAAAAAGTGCAGCACCGAATACACCCGAGGGATGGGGGTGGAGGGCAGGAAGATGATGGGGTGAGGTGGGGGGTCGGGGTGTAAGAGAGCGCTACTACCTTCTGGTGGACTGACAGGCTAGTTTTCATGACACCAATTACCTGCAGTGGATAGAGTGCGTTTGTGTGTACGTGTGTGTACAATTACCCTGAGTAAGTCATTCCCGCGTCCTTTACTACAGGAGAAAATGCTGCTTGATGGAGCACTCCCACCTGGATTCCCCTCTCTATCCTTTTCTGCCTGTTTCTCCATTTCCACTAACCCTCACTTTCAACCTTCTCCTCAGCTTTAAATCTTTTTTTTCTCTACTTTTCTCCTCCCCATGTGTAGGGAATTCAGTCATCTCAGTCATCAATGAATGTAGATACTTTTGTCTCTGCAAAAGAATATGCAGAATGTACTCCATCTACATTTAATCAAGAAGAGAAATTCATATATTGACGTTATAAATAGCTTGAAAAAGTTCTCTCACTGGAAACTGTGCAGAGCTTTCAACCTCATCTCATACATATATGACATATGTAAAAAAATTTTACCAGTTTCACTCTCTGACATAAACTGTGTCAGCCACAATGCAGACAGTGACTGTATGTGTGTATTTGTATGTTGAAAAGCACAGGGTTTATTGCTTTAATTATGCAAAATTGAAAGAACCCATTTTTTCAGATTTTGACTGCAATAGCCTGTTATATTTCCGATAAATAAGACATGATAAGATTTATTTGATAAGAATTATTTATTAGTGCCACAGGGAGGACATTCACATTGTTCCAGCAGCAAGACACACAGTAAGAAATAACAGTAGGAAAAAAAGTGCAGCAAGAACATAGAATAAAATAAAATATCAACATAAGTTGATAAATAATTACACCTGTATATAGTACAGAGAGGACATGCTTGGGAGTATAGATATAATAAATAAATATATATCTCAAGTAAAAGCAGTGAAGGGTATTGCACATGAGTCCAGTCTGTGTGCAGACTAGCGTGAGTTTTGTCAAAGCATCAAAGCAGTCATTTCTTGCTCCCTGTATCACCGGGCAGGGTATAAGAAATGATGGAAAAAACCCAGCTTGCCGTTTTCTTACACAAGTTTGAAGGAGTGAACGGAAAAATCCTGTTTGGTCAGTGGAAATAGCCCCTGAGAGAAAATAACTTGACCATGCTAATGCCGGGTCCAGAGACGAGCGTACCACGACCATTAAAGTGCCAGGAGAGAGATACAATCAATGAACCCACGCACTCAGTGCACCGCAGAGCAGCGCAGGACGGAGCGGAGTGAGGAGCTACCTGCATGCCTGCGCTCACATCGAGCTCCTGCTCCACAGAGCTACAAGGACACAGATATTCCTCTATGCCAGCTGTCTTTGTTTCTGGTGGGGACAAGGGGCTGTGCACGTTCTGCGCATAATATCTCTACACTGCCTTAACAGCAAACTTTTTCCTAAAATAGCCAGCTGCCCCAGTCCGCTCGTGGGGTTACTCAGTTCAGCCACTGGTCTTAGTTAATTAGCATCTTGTAATGATTGCAGCTAGAAGGAGAGAGGAGAGAGAGGAGATATGTAGAAAGACTGGTAGGAGGGCCTGTTGGAGAAAGACAGAGAGTAGGTTAGGGAGGAGAAAATGCTCCTGAAATGTTCATGTGCACAAACAAGGAATTTCATATGATTTTTTTTCCTCCCATAAGCATGATGTAGTTCTCCATTCAAAGAAGTAAATCATTGCCCCTCCCCTCCTCATTATTTCTTTTAATAATGATGTAGTGCTTTTTTGTAGACCTTGTTTTATTTTTACCAGCCACAAAAACCACTGTATTTCTGCAGTTGCTTCCAGCAGCAACAAAGATCTTTAAAGTTTAAATTAATTTCCAAAACTACACCATTAATTAAATTTTAAAGCCCCTAATGAAGAATCTATTGCCATTAAATTACACGAATTTCTGAACTTTTATTACTGTAACAATCTTCTGCCACTTGAGTCCATCTTTGGCCATAGATCGGGCCTTGTCCCATGAGTGTCCCATCTCCTTCAGCTCCTTATTAATGCCAGTCAGCCAGTCTGAACTGTCTTCAATTCAACAAAAATGCCCCAAACTGAGCTCTGGCTCAGGATGTGAAGTCACAGGGGGTCACCAAATATTGAGCTCAATGCTCACTAACTGTAAACAATTCATGGCATCACTGCTGCAGCGTGTATTCTGGCTGTGTAGTGCAGAAAAAGAACGATGATACACCACTCAAATCGATGATCACATTTTTTCAAGCAAACAAACAAACAAAAGTGAACTTAGACCCGTGTTGAAAATAGAATTTGATTGTTACTGGCAGCAGGAAAGAGTTAAGTCTTTATGAGAAGATGTCTTTACATTTATTTTGAGTGACCTGAAACCTCCCTGTAAACCTTGAGAAGCCAATTAATCTCTCTTGTATAACAGAGAAAATCTTGCCAACTTTGGCAAAATCCTCTGTTTGTGACACGAGGTAAACCACTGGACAGGTTTTTGGGGCAGTAATTAATTTTAAAGAGATGCAAATAGGAATCACAAATGACTAACAGTATAACATGACAGTTTAAAATAAATCTAATACAAGTGTCTTCTCCAATCCTGCTGCAAAAATAACAACAATTCATATTACAACCTAAAAGGCATCAGTTAGGTCTTGTTGAAGAAAACACAGAAAATAATAATGCTGCAGAAACAGCCATCGTTTCTGATGTTTCTGACAAGCTTTTTAGTCTTATCTGTTCAATAATAACATAGTTAAAATGCTAAAGACTGTAAATGGCATTGTGCCTGTACAGAAGAAGAAATCCTAATGCAAGAATGTCTGTGGTAGCAGCCAGTGGTACAATAAAATCCTTCTGTTTAGAGGTAGGATGGGACCTTTTAGAGATACTGCAGGTTCATATTCCCAAATGCACCCTGCAATTAATTGGGACCTAATATAATTCGAATATTCAGCGTAAATGAATTGGGCCAGGCCCCTGAGGAAAATTCTTCTTCAGGAAAATTCAATTCAATGGTGACATTAAAACAAGTCAATAACGTGAAATTAATTAGTTTACATGTTTCTAGACACATTTGCTTTGTTAATTTTACCCACTTATTAAATCAGTCAACCAATCAATTATATCTAAATACAAGAAAGGTTTATTTGCTTGCACAGAACCAAACCTAGATCTGCAAACTAACACACATTTGCTTATGCTCTACTGCCTTCCAAGCAAGTTCAACATTATTTGCTCAACTATAAGCTAATTTATGGAGCTGTATACTCCCTTTTGGTTATTCTGGTCCATCTGATGCAAAGACAAGATTTTCCTGATTGAAACTAGGCCAGTCACACATGTTGATAATGTATTTCTCCTAATATGACTGGTATTCAACCTGTGCTGTTCCACCCGTGATCACAGCATTACCAAAAAAAATCAGTCTCCATGCATTGCACACTTGGGCCATATTAGATTTAATGTGCTTAGCCGTGTGTGTCGTTTATACTTAGAAACAGTGTGTGTTTGATGTGTGTTGGTGAGAGAAGAATGAGAGAGAGAGTTATGCATCACCCGATTCTGCTGCAGAGGTAATACTGGATGCATGCCCAGTTTCTTCATGCACCATTGTTGAAACTCTGTGGTGGTGGGGCTGTAACTTCCACACCCACCTATTCGCTGGTAATCCCATTCCCAATAAGCCAAAAATGAATTTTTTCTCTCTCTTACCCTAAGTAGAAATTTGAGAAGAATTATTTTTCTTGGATGGTCAACCATCACACTGACAGTATCAGTGTAGGATAGTGATCTGTAGGTCTTGTGCTGTGCTTTTTAGAGAATGTTTCTGCCAGTTGGACACACAGTCAACCAAGATTTTGTAGATTTGATACTACTTGTCTACATCCACGAAAAAAAGACCAGAGAATTGGGGCAAAAGTGCAGTAAAGATCAATATAGCGGTAAACCACAAGACAGTCTTTGAAAGTAATTGTTGCCCTTCCTATATTTTTACAACAGATTATCCAGGTTAAACAGACTTTGCCACCAGTGTGTGTTATTTTCACAACACATGATACTACTCGAGTAACTTTAATATACATCCAGCTGTGCTGTGAGGACTGTGTACAGCAGACAAACCACTGGAGGTTTAAGCAATGCTTTGATGTAAGAAAGCAAGACTAGAAATCAAAACACCCTCCCCTCAACCATTCATCTTGTGTCTATTCCGTGTTACCTATTCCTTATCTGTTCCTCTGCTCATTGATTCCTTCACCTCTGTGATTGCTCATTCGTCAGCCCAGCCTCTCATCCATTTTACTCTTTATCTTTTTCATCATGCTTCATGTCTTATCTTGTTTTATTTCGTTACTTACATATATGTGGGGGCGTAATATAGCACGCGTAGCCTCTTCCCATGTCCCCC
Organism: Scortum barcoo; assembly: GCA_023238725.1. NCBI lineage: Eukaryota > Metazoa > Chordata > Actinopteri > Centrarchiformes > Terapontidae > Scortum > Scortum barcoo. The sequence continues at coordinate 12,449,199 of CM041537.1, forward strand.
TCTGTGGTCCCTCTCTTATTTTCCTCCCTCCCAGTTATCTTATATAAGACTTGTTCTCACTCATTCATCAGCCCCCCCCCTCTTTTATCTTATTTCTTTACATTTCTCCCTCACCATCTCCCTTCCCTCCCTGATCACTCCCCTTTCCCTCGCTGTCTTTGAACTTTTTCTCCCTTATGAATCACCTGGAGCGTGCACTAAGTGTGTATGATACGGTGTCAAAGATCAAACATAAGAGAAGCACGCAAAGGTGAAATGCATGTTATTTGAATCAGACAAAAAACAATGCAAGATCTAATATGATGTATGACACGTGATGTGATCTGATGTAGCACTTCAGTTCCAAAGGAGTGTGAAATATTTACGTACTATATTCATGTTTTTGTAGCTACTGTGGGTGCCAATTGGAAACAATGAACATCCTCTTCTTAAAGACATGTTTCTCAAAACTGCTTACTTGACTTTCATCTCTATTTGCACAGAGATTATGCTAGGAGGTATTTAGCTTAGTGTAGGCTCTTCTTATACTCAAAAAGTCAAAAAGTATTTGTTTGCATTTCGGATCCTATTAGGTGGCAGGTTAGTCACCAGCACAGCAGGCTGCCTCTCAGTCCTGCTAAGAAAGAGATGAACTAAGGAAGCAACTAACGCCAATACGAAGAAAAAGGAGTTGACTGATAAGTAAGTAGCACGCTGTATATACCTGTGTTTAATATTGGCTGCTTGTGTCAGTAAGTTAGCAAAGCTTATATTAGTTTGTTGTTTCAAACAACACTTTCAATTTGCATGGAGTAGCTTCTGTTTGTAGATAGACGTAACAGAGATGGTAAAAATATGTAAAGCCTTTTATCTAAAACTTCACTGACAAGCTGGCCAGGGTCGATATATCAGCTTTTTGTGGATCATATAAAGATAGATAGATAAATGCCAAAAATTGTCTGCCTTCAGCTTCTCAAATGACTTCAGAAATGCGCAATATATGTTTGAGGCAGAAACCGTGTCTTACCACTTGAAAGCACTGGAGTTTATATTTGATGTTTTTATCACTATATCAGGGTCACAAATTTATTTGATCCTTATAATAAATGTGTTTTTATGTTATGTGTTTAGGTTTAAAAAACAACTTGTCCAGTGTCATCAGCAGATTTTAAAAGAGCAATATTTTTATAAGCTTCAAAACTCCAGCATCAGGTTGTTAACCAGCTTGTTAAATGTTACATACTTCTCACAATCTGAGATAAAGTTAATGCACATCGCCCAGGGCATCGATACATATTTTACGCATATTGGTGCGCTCTCTTGCACTTTGTCTGGTGAATTCTGTCTCAATTTTAGCTTTGTCATCGTATTCTTACATAAGAACAGAGCTGCCATCAGCCCACCAGACATTCGTGCTTGGTGGGAACAAAAACAAACAAAACCTCCTTGGTTCTGATGGACTCTTCATCGAACTGACAGATGACTGCAACAGCCTCACTAAGAGCAAAAGCAAACATGGTTTATACATACAGTATTTAGCAGGTTTTCGGTCTACTTTGAAACGTCCTCCCTCTGGTGCTGCCACTGAATGGTGAATTCATTTCATCCTCTTCAGTTTTCCTCATCAGATCATATTTTTGTTATTTATGCTCTATCCCGTTTGATATATCTTGTATCTTGTGGTGGCTGCCTGATGAATGAGACATACTCTTTTATTCCAGGCCACAGGGCCACTCCTTGTTGAACCCTTAGATAGACAACAGTCATTTGCGCTAATATTTTCCACAAAAAAAGCCATTAAAGGATGTCCTCTGGAGTGAAATTGCAGCCCTTTTTCTTTCACCTTAGCTCGCTCTGTGTAAGGGTAACATTTAACTTAGAAAGAAAACCTCATAGCCAAAGGCATGTTCGGATGTTAGTCATTCATGTTTCATGTGAAAGGTCCGCACTACAAAGACCTTACAGTACTTCTTATATCATAGTCACACAAAAAGCTCTGAATGAGGAGCCTGCCTCGTTGCGGGCCAGTCCTCCGTTCTTCATACTATATGCTAAATGTGCCGCATATCTTCTGCACTGTACTTACTCGAAGTGCTAAAGATAAATATAGCCTTGATGTTAAGGGCACGTGGGTGTGCATTCTTTTAAAGTGTTAGCATGACGAGAGAGCTGCTCGCTGGTGTATAGCATGATGTTCTGGTTTTGTGAGGTCATGATAGATGTGTCACGCAATGGGACACTCGTGGCATTTGAATGATTTATACTTTTGATGGCGCTGTCTTCATTATGCTGGACCTTAACACTTTTGGGCTTTGATGAATAACAGAGTCTTTGCACTGTAGGAAAATATGCTAAATAGTCTCCTTTTTGTACGTGAAATGCTGTTATGAAATTAAAAGGATTGCTGGTTGAATTGCTATTGGAAGCCTGCTGGTGATTTAGATTGTATGGTATCCAAAAGTAAACAACTAAATATACATCACAGTTCAATTTCTCTCCAAAATGGTTTAGCTAATTTGCGTGCAGGTATATAGCCATGACAGAGGAAGCTAAATACCGCTTGATATAACATTTCACAAACCAATTCTTGTGTTTCGCTCCTTTAAAACTCAGTCTTTACAGAACGTTCTGCATAAATCTATCAGGACCATCTTGCCGTGACAAAGCAGACAGTTTATCTCTGATGTTTGTGGTGCCTTTATTCTAGTTTCAGCAGTTGGATATTTGATATTAGTTTTTTTTTTTTTAACACTCAGAGAAACGCAGTCACACGCTGGATGGACAGACGGCTGTATGACTCTGGGTTGCTTTCTTGGGATTATGCATATCCCCTATTGAGAAGCTGTGGCTGTCATGTATGTATATTTTTCTCTCCCAGTTCAAACTGTGCATGCCAATTACTTTTTAGGTGTTTTGCCTCACTGTAATGGTTATATGTTTTTCATTTCCCTTCTTAGCTGTGTTTTGTTTTTTTTGTTTTTTTTGTTAGTTCCACACTTTAACGAAACTGCTTGGTCTCCGTGTTGTAAGATCCACAACCACATGTAAGATCATTTGCTGCCTTGCAGGTTCAGCAGTAGTTAAACTGTAACATCAAAGATGATCTTCATGTACGAAGATCTGTGTCAAGCTTTTTCTTTTTTTGAAGGCTGTTTGAACATTTTTGTACAGTTGGACAGCGAGCAGTAGTGATGCGAGAAGGAACACAGTTTACGAGCTGGAGTCATGCTGACAATGTTGCAAGTACATGGCAAGTCGCTTGGAAGCGGGCCATTTGAGTCATACCTCATACATCCATTATGAACAAGAGCACAATTTCCACTGTGTATTCGGGGTTGATATAAATTATGGAAATGATTTTAACAGATAAATATGCTAATGTGACCACACAGGAGCCTCTTCAAACTGTTTAAGTATGGCCAGAAGATAAATGCAATCATCTAAAG